>JANJGN010000200.1:600000-930438 GCA_026770705.1 Isurus oxyrinchus
AGTGGCTTACTGTCATGGAGAGAGGGTCGGCATTCCGGGTGCAACATCAGCATCACTGGGAGAGGGTCACCGAAACGGGGAGAGGGTTAGTGTCATGGGGAGCGGGTCAGAGTATGGAGAGAGGGTCAGCATCATGGGGAGAAGGTCAGCGTCATACGGAGAAGGCCAGCAATATGGGGAGAAGTTCAGCGTCCCTGGGCGAGGGTCACCGACACGGGGAGAGGTTCAGCGTCACGGGGCCAGGGTAAGCATCAAGGGGAGAGGGTCAGGGTCATGGGGAGCAGGCCAGCGACACGGGGAGTGTGTTCGCATCACAGGGATAGGGCCAGGGTCACAGGGAGCAGGTTAGTGTATGGGGAGAGGGTCAGCATCATGGGGAGAGGGCCTGGGTTATGGGGAGAGGGCCAGTGACACGGGGAGAGGGTCAGGGTCACGGGGAGAGGGTAAGCATCACGGGGATAGGGGCAGGCTCACGGGGAGAGTGTCAGCGACATGGGAGAGGGTCAGGGTCACAGGGAGAAGGTAAGCATCACGGGGAGAGGGTCAGGGTCATGGGGAGATGCTTAGCGTCTTTGGGGGAGGCTTAGTGTCACCGGGAGAATGTCAGGATCTGGGAGAGAGGGCCATGGTCATTGGAAGGGTGCCATGGTCATGGGGAGAGGGTCAGTGTCATGGGGAGAGGGTCAGCATCTTAGGGAGAAGGTTAGCATCACGGGGAGAGATTCAGCGTCACTGGGAGAGGGCCAGGGTCACAGGGAGACTGTTAGCATCACAGGGAGAGGGTTAAGTGTCACGGGGAGAGGTTCAGAGTCACGGGGAGAGGTTCAGAGTCATGGGGAGAGGTTCAGAGTCACGGGGAGATGGTCAGCATCACTGGGAGAGGTTCAGCTTCATGGGGAGCGGGTCCATGTCATGGGGAGATGTTCAGCATCCCGAGTACAATGTCAGCGTCACAGGGAGAGGGGCAGCGACACGGGGAGAGGGTCATCATCACGGTGAGAGAGTCAGTGTTCCAGGTACAACATCAACGTCACAAGGAGAGGGTCAGCATCACTGGGAGAGGGTCAGCGTCATGGGGAGAGGGTCAGCATCACTGGGAGAGGTTCAGCATAACTGGGAGAGGGTTAGTGTCATGGGGAGAGGGTTATTGTTACGGGGAGAGGGTCAGCATCATGGTGAGCATGTCAGCATCACGGGTACAATGTCAACATCATGGGGAGATGGTAAACTTCACAAGGAGAGGGTCAGCATAACTGGGAGAGGGTCAGTGTCACTGGGAGATGGTCAACATCACTGGGAGAGGGTCATTGACTTGGGGAGAGGTTCAGTGTCACTGGTAGATTGTCAGCATCACTGGGAGAAGGTCAGCAACATGGGGAGAGGGTCTGCATCACGGTGAGTGGGTCAGCTTCACGGGGAGAGGGTAAACATCATTGGGAGAGGGTCAGCATCACGGGGAGACGGTCAGGGTATGTGGAGATGGTCAGCATCATGGGAAGATGGCCATGGTCATGGGCCGAGGGTCAGTGTCATGGGGAGAGGGTAAGCTTCATGGGGAGAAGGTCAGCATTAAAGGGAGAGGGCCAGTGTCATGGGGAGAGCATTAGTGACACGGGGAGCGGGTCAGCATCATGGGGAGAGGGTCAGCAAAATGGAGAGAGGGTCAGCGTCACGGTGATGGGGTCAGCGTCACGGTGATGGGGTCAGCGTCACGGTGATGGGGTCAGCGTCACGGTGATGGGGTCAGCGTCACGGTGATGGGGTCAGCGTCACAGTGAGAAGGTCAGCGTCACAGTGATGGGGTCAGCGTCACAGTGATGGGGTCAGCGTCGCGGTGAGAGGGTCAGCGTCATGGTGAGAGGGTCAGCGTCATGGTGAGAGGGTCAGCGTACCATGTACAACAACAGCATCACAGGGAGATGGTAAGTGTCACAACGAGAGGGTCATCGTCATTGGGAGCGGGTCACCGACACGGGGAGAGGGTCAACATCACGGTGAGAGGTTTGGCATCATGGGGAGAGGGCCAAGGTTTGGGGAGAGGGCCAGCGTCACAAGGAGGAGGCCAAGCTCATGGGGAGAGGGTCAGGGTCACTGGGAGAGGGTCAGCATCACAGGGAGTGGATCAGCATCACTGGGAGAGGGTCAGCATCATGGGGAGAGGGTCAGCATCATGGGGAGAGGGTAGACCTCACTGGGAGAAAGTCAGGATCACGGGGAGAGCATCAGCTTCACGGAAAGAGGGTCAGCGTCACTGGGAGTGGATCAACATCACGGGGAGAGGGTCACCGACACGTTGAGAGGGAAAACATCACTGGGAGAGGGTCTGCATCACTGGGAGAGGGTCAGCATAACAGGGAGAGGGCCAGTGAGACGGGGAGTGGGTCAGGATTACGGGGAGAGAGTCAGCATCACGGGGAGAGGGTAAGCAACATGGGGAGAGGGTCAGGGTCATGGGGAGAGGGTAAGTATCACGGGGACAGTGCCAGGGTCACAGGGAGAGGAGCAGGGTCACGGGGAGATGCTTAGCGTCATCGGGAGAGGCTTAGTGTCACGGGGAGAGCTTCAGCATCCCGGGTCCTAAGTCAGCGTCACAGGGAGAGGGCCAGTGACACGGGGAGAGTGTCATCGTCACGGTGAGTGTGTCAGCTTTCTGGGTACAACGTCAACGTTACCAGGAGAGGGCCAGTGAGACGGGCAGAGTGTCAGCGTCATGAGGAGAGTGTCAGCGTCATGAGGAGGGTCAGTGTCATGAGGAGAGGGTCAGTGTCATGAGGAGAGGGTCAGCATTAAAGGGAGAGGGCCAGTGTCATGGGGAGAGCATTGGTGACACAGAGAGAGGGTCAGCATCACTGGGAGAGGGTAAGCATCAAAGGGAGAGGGTCAACATCACTGGGAGAGGGTCAACGAAACGGGGAAATGGTTAGTGTCACGGGGAGCGGGTCAGAGTATGGAGAGAGGATCAGCATCATGGGGAGAGGGCCAGGGTTATGGGGAGATGTTCAGCGTCACGGGGAGAAGGTTAGCGTCATACGGAGAAGGTCAGCAACATGGGGAGAAGTTCAGTGTCACTGGGAGAGGGTCAGTGTCCCTGGGCGAGGGTCACCGACACGGGGAGAGGTTCAACATCACGGGGCCAGGGTAAGCGGTAAGCGTCAAGGGGAGATGGTCAGTGTCATGGGGATCAGGCCAGTAACACGGGGAGAGGGTCAGCATCATGGGGAGAGGGCCTGGGTTATGGAGAGAGGTCCAGTGACACGGGGAGAGGGTAAGCATCACCGGGATAGGGGCAGGCTCATGGGTAGAGTGTCAGCGACACGGGGAGAGGGTCAGGGTCACAGGGAGAGGGTAAGCATCACGAGGAGAAGGTCAGGGTCACGGGGAGAGGGCCAGGGTCATGGAGAGGTGCTTAGCATCATTGGGGGAGACTTAGTGTCACCAGGAGAATGTCAGGATCTGGGAGAGGGGCTATGGTCATTGGAAGAGTGCCATGGTCATGGGGAGAGGGTCAGTGTCATGGGGAGAGGGTAAGCTTCATGGGGAGAAGGTCAGAGTTAAGGGGAGAAGGTCAAGGTCACGGGGAGAGGGCCAGGGTCATGGAGAGGTGCTTAGCATCATTGGGGGAGACTTAGTGTCACCAGGAGAATGTCAGGATCTGGGAGAGGGGCTATGGTTATTGGAAGAGTGCCATGGTCATGGGGAGAGGGTCAGTGTCATGGGGAGAGAGTGTCAGCCTCAAGGGGAGAGGGTCAGCATCACCGGGGGAAGGTTAGCATCACGGAAAGATGGTCAGTGTCATGGGAAGAGGGTCAGTGTCAGGGGGAGAGCGTCTGCGTCACTGGGAGAAAGTCAGAGTCATGGGGAGAGGGTCAGTTTCAAGGGGAGAGGTTCTGCATTCCGGGTAAAACGTCAGCATCACAGGGAGAGGGCCAGCGATACGGGGAGAGAGTCATCATCATGGTGAGAGGGTCAGCATTCTGGGTACAACATCAGCGTCACAGGGAGAGGGTCAGTGTCATGGGCAGTGGATCAGCGTCACGGAGAGAGGTTCAGCATCACGGGCACAATGTCAGCGTCACAGGGAGAGGTTAGTGTCACTCGGAGAGGGTTAGTGTCACGGGGAGAGGGTTAGTGTCATGGGGAGAGGGCCAACGACAAGGGGAGAGGGTCAGTGTTCCGGGTGCCATGTCAACGTCATGGGGAGAGGGTCAGCGTCACTGGGAGAGGGTCAGTGTCACTGGGAGAGGGTCACCGACACGGGGAGAGGTTCAGCGTCACTGGGAGAGGGTCACCGACACTGGGAGAGTTTCAGTGTCATGGTGAGAGGATCAGCGTCCTGGCTACAACGTAAACATCATGGGGAGAGGGTAAGCATCACAGGGACAGGGTCAGCATCACTGGGAGAGGGTCACCGACATGGGTGGGGGGTTCAGCATTACTGGGAGAGGGTCAGCATCATGGGGAGTGTGTCAGCTTCACTGATAGAGGGACAGCATCACTGGGAGAGGGTCAGCGTCACTGGGAGAGGGTCACCGACACTGGGAGAGTTTCAGCGTTCCTGGGAGAGGGTTAATGTCATGGGGCAACGGTAAGCATCAAGGGGAGTGGTCATGGTCATGGGGAGCAGGCCAGCGACACGGGGAGTGTGTCAGCATCACGGGGAGAGGGCCAAGTTCACAGGGAGTGGGTTAGGGTATGGGGAGAGGGTCAGCATCATGGGGAGAGGGCCAGGTTCATGGGGAGACTGTTAGCACTGCAGAGAGAGGGTAAGAGCCACGAGGAGAGTGTAAGCGTCATGGGGAGAAGGTCAGCAACACGGGGAGAGTGTTAGGGTTATAGGCAGAGGGTTAGCATAATGGGGAGAGGGCCAGTAACACGGGGAGAGGCTCAGGGTCACGAGGAGAGTGTCAGTGTCAGGGGGAGAGGGTAAGTGTCACGGGGAGAGTGTCGTGGTCATGGGGAGAGGGCCAAGGTCATGGGACGATGGCGGCTTCATGGGGAGAGGGTCAGTGTCACTGGGAGAGGGCCAGGGTCATGGGGAGGTGCTTAGTGTCATCGGAAGTGGCTTAGTGTCACGGGGAGAAGGTCAGGATCGGGGGAGAGGGCCAGGGTCATGGGAAGAGGGTCAGTGTCATGGGGAGAGGGTAAGCTTCACGGGGAGAAGGTTAGCGTTAAGGGGAGAGGGCCAGCATTGGGGAGAGCATTAGCATCACGAGGAGAAGGACAGTGACATGGGGACAGGGTCAGGGACACATGGAGAGATTGTTAGGGTCACTGGCAGGAGGCCAGTGACATGGGGAGAGGGTCAGTGTCAAGGGGAGAGGTTCAGCCTCAAGGGGAGAGGGTCAGCATTACTGGGGGATGGTTAGCGTCATGGAGTGATGGTCAGGGTCATGGGGAGAAGGACAGCATCACGAGTAGAAGGTCAACGTCATGGGGAGAAGGCCAGCGACATGGGGAGAGGGTTAGTTTCATGGGAAGAGGGTCCGAGTCACGGGGAGAGGTTCAGAGTCATGGGGAGAGGTTCAGCGTCACTGGGAAAGGGTCAGCTTCATGGGGAGAGGGTCCATGTCACGGGGAGAGGTTCAGCATCCCGAGTACAATGTCAGTGTCACAAGGAGAGGGCCAGCGACACGGGGAGAGGGTCATCATCACGGTGAGAGGGTCAGCGTTATGGGTATAACGTCAAAGCCACAAGGAGAGGGTCAGCATTACTGGGAGAGGGTCAGCATCACGGGGAATGGGTCAGCATCACTCCGAGAGGGTCAGCGTCACAGGGAGAGGGTCAGCATCACTGGGAGAGCTTCAACGTTATTGGGAGAGGGTTAGTGTCACTGGAAGAGGGTTTGTGTCACGGAGAGAGGGTTAGTGTCTCAGGGAGAGGGTCAGCATTACGGCAAGAGGATAAGAGTCAAGCCTAGAGGGTCAGTGTCATTGGGAGATGGTCAGCTTCATGGGGAGTGTGTCAGCATCACTGGGAGAGGGTCAAAGTCACCGGGATAAGCTCAGCGTAATGGGGAGAGTGTCAGCGTCATGGGGAGAGGGCCAGCTACATGGGGAGAGGGTCAGCATCACAGGGAGAGGATCAGCATCACATGGAGATGGTTAGCATCACGGGGAGTGTGTCAGCGTCATTGGGAGAGGTTCACCGACATGGGGAGCAGTTCAGCGTCACTGGGAGAGGGTCAATGTCACGGGGCAAGGGTAAGCATCAAGGGGAGAGGGCCGGGGACACGGAGAGGGTCAGGTTCATGGGGAGAAGGCCAGGGTCATGGAAAGAGGGCGATGGTCATGGGGCGAGGGTCAGTGTCATGGGGAGAGGGTAAGCTTCACGGGGAGAAGGTCAGCATTAAAGGGAGAGGGCCAGCATCATGGGGAGACCATTAGCGACATGGGGAGCGGGTCGACATCATGGGGAGAGGGTCAGCTTCATGGGGAGAGTGTCAGCACCACGGAGAGAGGATCAACGTCACGATGATGGGGTCAGTGTCACAGTGAGAGGGTCAGCGTCACTGGGAGATGTTCAGCGTCACTGGGAGATGTTCAGCGTCACTGGGAGAGGGTCAGCGTCACTGGGAGAGGGTCAGCATCACTGGGAGAGGGTCAGCATCACTGGGAGATGTTCAGCGTCACTGGGAGATGTTCAGCGTCACTGGGAGAGGGTCAGCGTCACTGGGAGAGGGTCAGCGTCACTGGGAGATGTTCAGCATCACTGGGAGAGGGTCAGCATCACTGGGAGAGGGTCAGCGTCACTGGGAGATGTTCAGCATCACGGGGAGAGGGTCTGCATCATGGGGAGAATGTCAGCGTCACGGGGAGAGGGTCTGCATCACGGGGAGAAGGTAAATGTCACTGGGAGAGGGTCAGCATCACGGGGAGATGTTCAGTGTCACTGGGAGAGGGACAGCATCACAGGGAGACGGTTAGCATCACGGAGAGCAGGTCAGGGTATGTGGAGATGGTCAGCATCATGGGGAGAGGGCCAAGGTTACTGGGAGAGGTTCAGCGTCATGGGGAGAGGGCCAAGACTATGGAGAGAGGTTCAGCATCACTGGTAGATTGTCAACGTCACGGGTACAGGGTCATCATCATTGGGAGTGGGACAACGTCACTGGGAGAGGGTTAGTGTCACTGGGAGAGGGTAGTGTGATGGGGAGAGGGCCAGCAACATGGGGAGAGGGTCTGCATCATGGGGAGATTGGCAGCATCATCGGGAGAGGGTAAGCATCACCCTGAATGGATCAGCTTCATGGGGAGAAGGTAAATGTCACTGGGAGAGGGTCAGCATACGTGGAGAGGGTCAGCGTCACGGAGAGCGGGTCAGGGTACGTGGAGATGATCAGAATCATGGGGAGAGGGCCGAGGTTACTGGGAGAGGGTCAGCGTCATGGGGAGAGGGCCAAGGTTACTGGGAGAGAGTCAGCATCATGGGGAGAGGGCCAGCGACACGGGGAGAGAGTCAGCATCACAGGGAGAGGGTAAGCGTCACAGGATGAGGGTCAACATCACGGTGAGAGGGTCAGCATCATGGGGAGAGGGCCAAGGTTATGGGGAGAGGGCCAGGGACGTGGAGATAGAGTCAGCATCACAGGGAGAGGTTCAGCGTTCCGGGTACAACGTCAGCGTCACAGGGAGAGCGCCAGCGACACGGGGAGAGGGTCATCATCACGGGAGAGGGTCAGTATTCCGGGTACAACATCAACGTCACGGGGAGAGGGTCAGGGTTTATTAGGAGAGGTTCATCGTCATTGGGAGAGTTTCAGCATCAATGGGAGAGGGTCAGCATCATGGGGAGAGAGTCAGAGTCACGGGGAGACGGTCAGCGTCACGGTGAGTGGGTCAGCATCACTGGGAGAGGGTCAGCATCACGGGCAGAGAGTCAGAGTCACGGGGAGAGGGTCAGCATCACGGGTACAATGTCAGCGTCATGGAGAGAGGGTCAGTGTCACAGGGAGAGGGTCACCGAAACGGGGAAAGGGTCAACGTCATGGGGAGAGGGCCAAGCTCATGGGGAGAGGCTCAGCGTCACTGGGAGAGGGTTAACATCACAGGGAGTAGATCAGCATCACTGGAAGGGTCAGCATCATGGGGAGAGGGTCAGCTTCACGGTGAGAGGGTCAGCGTCTGGGGGAGAGGGTCAGCATCATGGAGAGAGGGTCAGTGTCACGGTGAGAGGGTCAGCATTCTGGGTACAATGTCAGCATCATCAGGAGAGGGTGAGTGTCACAGGGAGAGGGTCATCGTCATTGTGAGAGGTTTAGTGTCACTGGGAGAGGGTCAGTGTCACTGGCAGAGAGTTAGTGTGATGGGGAGAGGGCCAGCAACACGGGGAGTGGGTCAGCATTCCGGGTACAATGTCAATGTCATGGGGAGAGGGTCAGCATCACAGGGAGAGGGTTGGCATCACTGGGAGAGGATAGGAGTCATGCGGAGAGGGTCAGGTTCACTGGGAGCGGGTCAGCTTCACAGGGAGTGTGTCTGCATCACTGAGAGAGGGTCAGTGTCACTGGGAGAGTGTCACCGACATGGGGAGAGGTTCAGCGTCACTGGTAGATTGTCAACGTCACGGGGAGAGGGTCAGCATCACGGGGAGTGTGTCAGCATCATTGAGAGAGGGTCAGTGTCACTGGGAGAGGGTCAGCATCACTGGGAGTGGGTCACCGACATGGGGAGAGGTTCAGCGTCACTGGTAGATTGTCAACGTCACGGGGAGAGGGTCAGCATCATGGGGAGAGTCTGCATCACTATGAGTGGATCAGCTTGACGGGGAGAAGGTAAATGTCACTGGGAGAGGGTCAGCATCACGGGGAGATGGTTAACATCACGGAAAGTGGGTCAGGGTACGTGGAGATGGCCAGCATCATGAGGAGAGGGCCAAGGTTACGGGGAGAGAGTCAGTGACACGAGGAGAGGGCCAGCGACATGGGGGAGAATCAGCATCACAGGGAGAGGGTCAGTGTCACGCGGAGAGATTCAGCTTCCCGGGTACAATGTCAGCGTCACACGGAGAGGGTCAGCGACATGGGGAGAGGGTCATCATCATGGGGAGAGGGTCAGCGTTCTGGGTACAACACCAATATCATGGGGAGAGGGTCAGCGTCACTACGAGAGTGTCATCGTCATTGGGCGAGTTTCAGCGTCACTGGGAAGAGGGTCAGCATCACAGGGAGAGGGTCATCGTCATATGGAGAGGTTCACTATCACTGGGAGAGGGTCAGCGTCACTGGGAGAGGGTCAGCGTCACTGGGAGAGGGTCACCGACACGGGGAGAGAGTCAGCGTCACGTTGAGAGGGTCAGCATCACGGGTACAATGTCAGCGTCATCGGGAGAGGGTAAACATCACAGGGAGAGGGTCATCATCATTGAGAGTGGGACAACGTCACTGGGAGAGGGTCAGCATCATGGTAAGAGTGTCAGGGTTCCGGGTACAATGTCAACGTCATGGGGAGAGGGTCAGCATCACGGAGAGAGGGTCAGCATCACGGAGAGAGGGTCAGCATCACGGTGAGAGTGTCAGCGACCCGGGTACAATGTCAGCGTCATCGGGAGAGGGAAAGAATCACAGGGAGAGGGTTATCGTCATTGAGAGAGGTTTAGTGTCACTGGGAGAGGTTTAGAGTCACTGGGAGACGGTAAGTGGAATGGGGAGAGGGCCAGCGTCATGGTGAGAGTGTCAGAGTTCCGGGTACAACGTCAACATCATGGGGAGAGGGTAAGCGTCACAGGGAGAGGGTTAGCGTCACTGGGAGAGGATCATCGTCATTGGGAGCAGGTCAGCTTCACGGGGAGTGTGTCAGCATCTTTGGGAGAGGGTCACCATCACTGGGAGATGGTCAGCATCACTGGGAGGGCGTCACCGACATGGAGAGAGGTTCAGCATCACTGGTAGATTGTCAACGTCACGGGTACAGGGTCAGCATCATGGGGGGAGTGTCAGCGTCACAAGGAGAGGGTCTGCATCACGGTGAGTGGGTCAGCTTCACGGGGAGAGGGTAAATGTCACAGGGAGAGGGTCAGCATCACGGGGAGATGGTTAGCATCATGGGGAGCGGATCAGGGTACATGGAGATGGTCAGCATCATGGGGAGAGGGCCAAGACTATGGGGAGAGGGCTAGCGACACGTGGAGAGAGTCAGCATCACAGGGAGAGGTTCAGCGTCCCGGGTACAACGTCAGCATCACAGGGAGAGGGCCAGCGACACGGGGAGAGGGTCATCGTCACGGTTAGAGGGTCAGTGTTCTGGGTACAATGTCAACGTCATGGGGAGAGGGTCAGCGTCACAAGGAGAGGGTCATCGTCATTGGGAGAGTTTCAGCATCACTGGGAGAGGGACAGCGCTACGGGTACAGGGTCAGCATCATGGGGAGAATGTCAGCATCACGGGGAGAGGGTCTGCATCACGATGAGTGGGTCAGCTTCACAGGGAGAAGGTAAATGTCACTGGGAGAGGGTCAGCATCACGGGGAGACGGTTAGCATCACGGGGCGTGGGTCAGGGTACGTGGGAATGGTCAGCATCATGGGGAGAGGGCCAAGGTTATGGAGAGAGGGTCAGTGTCATGGGGAGAGAGCCAAGACTATGGGGAGAAGGTCAGTGACATGAGGAGAGGGCCAGCGACACAGCAAGAGAGTCAGCATCACAGGGAGAGGGTCAGTGTCATGGGGAGCGTTTCAGCATCCTGGGTACAACATCAGCGTCACAGGGAGAGGGTCAGCAACACGGGGAGAGGGTCATCATCACGGTGAGAGGGTCAGCTTTCCGGGTACAATGTCAACATCACGGGGAGAGGGTCAGGGTCACTAGGAGCGGGTCATCGTCATTGGGAGAGTTTCAGCATCACTAGGAGGGTGTCTGCTTCACTGGGAGAGGGTCAGCATCATGGGGAGAGAGTCAGCGTCTTGGGGAGAGGTTCAGCAACCCGCGTACAACGTCAGCATCATGGGGAGAGGGTAAGCATCACAGGGAGAGGGTCAGCATCTTGGGGAGAGGGTTACTGTCACGGGGAGAGGGTTAGTGTCATGGGGAGAGGGCCAGTGACACTGGGAGAGGGCCACATGGGGAGAGGGTCAGAGTCACGGTGAGAGGGTCAGCGTTCTGGGTACAACGTCAACGTCATGGGGAGAGGTTAAGTGTCACAGGGAGAGAATAAGTGTCAAGCGGAGAGGGTCAGTGTCACTGGGAGAGGGTCAGCATCATTGAGAGAGGGTCAGTGTAACAAGGAAAGGTTCAGTGTCACTGGGAGAGGGTCACCGACACGGGGAAAGGGTCAAAGTCATGGTGAGAGGGTCGACATCATGGGGAGAGGGGCCAAGGTTATGGGGAGAGGGTCAGCTTAACAAGGAGAGGGCCAAGCTCACGGGGAGAGTGTCAGCGTCACAGGGAGAGGGCCAAGCTCCTGGGGAGAGGCTCAGGGTCACTGGGAGAGGGCCAGCGATACAGGGAGAGGGTCAGCATCACAGGGAGTGGATCATCATCACTGGAAAAGGGTCAGCGACATGGGGAGAGGGTCAGCATCACGGTGAGAGAGTTAGCATCCCGGGTACAACGTCAGCATCGTCGGGAGAGGTTTAGTGTTACTGGGAGAGGGTTAGCGTCACGGGGAGAGGGCCAGCGACATGGGGAGAGGTTCAACATCACAGGGAGAGGATAAGAGTCATGCGGAGAGGGTCAGCGTCACTGGGAGAGGGTCAGCATCACTGGGAGTGGGTCACCGACATGGGGATAGGTTCAGCATCACTGGTAGATTGTCCACATCATGGGGAGAGAGTCAGCATCACGGGGAGAAGGTCTGCATCATGGGAAGAGGGTCAGCATCATGGGGAGAGGGCCAAGATCATGGGGAGAAGCTCAGGGTCACTGGGAGAGGGTCAGCATCACAGGGAGATGGTTAGCATCACGGAGAGTGGGTCAGGGTACGTAGAGATGGTCAGCATCATGGGGAGATTGCCAAGACTATGGGGAGAGAGTCAGTGACATGAGGAGAGGGCCAGCGACATGGGGAGAGTGTCAGCATCACAGGGAGAGGGTCAGTGTCACGGGGAGAGGTTCAGCATCCTGGGTACAGTGTCAGCGTCACAGGGAGAGGGTCAGCGACACGGGGAGAGGGTCATCGTCATGGTGAGAGGGTCAGAGTTCCGGGTACAACGTCATCGTCACTGGGAGAGGGTCAGCAACACGGGGAGAGGATCAGCGTCCCGTGTACAACGTCAGCATCATGGGGAGAGGTTCGGCGTCATGGGGAGAGGGTTAGAGTCACGGTGAGAGGGTCAGTGTCATGGGGAGAGGGTCAGCAACACTGGGAGAGGGTCAGCGTTCTGGATACAACATCAACATCACTGGGAGAGGATCATCATAATATGGAGATGTTCAGTGTCACTGGGAGAGGGTCAGTGTCACTGGGAGTGGGTCAGCTTCCCGGGGAGTGTGTCAGTGTCAGTGGGAGAGGGTCAGCATCATTCGGAGAGGGTCAGTGTAATAGAGAGAGGGTCAGTGTCACTGGCAGAGGGTCATCGTCATTGGGAGAGGTTCAGTGTCAATGGGAGAGGGTCAGCATCATGGGGAGAGGATAACAGTCCAGCGGAGAGGGTCAGCGTCACTGAGTGTGCGTCAGTGTCACTGGTAGAGGGTCAGCATCGTCGGGAGAGGGTCAGTGTAACAAGGAGAAGGTCAGTGTCACTGGGAGAGAGGTTAACAGACAAGGGGAGAGTGTCAGCATCACAGGGAGAGGGTCAGCATTATCGGGAGAGGGTCAGTGTTACAAGGAGATGGTCAGTGTCACTGGGTGAGAGTCACCGACACAGGGAGAGGGTCAGCATCACGAGGAGAGGGCCAAGCTCATGAGGAGAGTATCAGCATCACGGGGAGAGGGCCAAGCTCATGGGGAGAGGCTCAGGGTCACTGGGAGAGGGCCAGCGACACGGGGAGTGGGTCAGCATCACAAGGAGTGGATCAGCATCACTGGAAGAGGGTCAGCGTCATGGGGAGAGGGTCAGCTTCACGGAGAAAGGGCCAGCGTCACGGGGAGAGGGTCATCGTCATTGGGAGTGGGAAAGCGTCACTAGGAGAGGGTCATCGTCATTGGGAGAGGTTTACTGTCCCTGGGAGAGGGTTAGTGTGACGGGGAGAGGGCCAGCGACATGGGGAGAGGGGCAGCATCACAGGGAGAGGATAAGAGTCATGCAGAGAGGGTCAGCATTACTGGGAGTGGGTCAGCGTCACGGGGAGTGTGTCAGCATCACTGGGAGTGGGTCAACGACATGGGGAGAGGTTCAGCATCACTGGTAGATTGTCTACATCATGGGGAGAGTGTCAGCATCATAGGGAGAGGGTCTGCATCATGGGGAGAGTCTCAGCGTCACGGGGAGAGGGACTGCATCATGGGGAGAGTGTCTGCATCATGGGGAGAGTGTCAGCATCACGGGGAGAGGGTCTGCATCATCGGGAATGTCAGTGCAACAAGGAGAGTGTCAGCATCACTGGGAGAGGGCCAAGCTCATGGGGAGAAGCTCAGGGTCACTGGGAGAGGGTCAGCATCACAGGGAGACGGTTAGCATCATGGAGAGTTGGTCAGGGTACGTAGAGATGGTCAGCATCATGGGGAGAGGGCCAAGACTATGGGGAGAGGGTCAGTGACACGAGGAGAGGGCCAGCAACATGGGGAGAGAGTCAGCATCACAGGGAGAGGGTCAGTGTCCCGGAGAGAGTTTCAGCATCCTGGGTACAGTGTCAGTGTCACAGGGGGAGGGTCAGTGCCACAGGGAGAGGGTCATCGTTATGGGGAGAGGGTCAGCATTCCGGGTACAACGTCAAAGTCACAGGGAGACGATAAGCATTGCAGGGAGAGTTTCAGCGTCACGGGGAGAGGGTCAGCTTCACGGGGAGAGGGTCAGTGTCACTGGGAGAGGGTCAGCTTCATGGGGAGTGTGTGTCAATGTCAGTGGGAGAAGGTCAGCATCATTTGGAGAGGGTCAGTGTCACTGGGAGAGGGTCATCGTAATATGGAGAGGGTCAGCGTCACTGGGAGAGCGTCATCATCATTGGGAGAGGGTCAGCATCATAGGGAGAGGGTCACCGACACGGGGAGAGAGTCAGCGTCACGTTGAGAGGGTCAGCATCACGGGTACAATGTCAGCGTCATCGGGAGAGGGTAAACATCACAGGGAGAGGGTCATCATCATTGAGAGTGGGACAACGTCACTGGGAGAGGGTCAGCATCATGGTAAGAGTGTCAGGGTTCCGGGTACAATGTCAACGTCATGGGGAGAGGGTCAGCATCACGGAGAGAGGGTCAGCATCACGGTGAGAGTGTCAGCGACCCGGGTACAATGTCAGCGTCATCGGGAGAGGGAAAGAATCACAGGGAGAGGGTTATCGTCATTGAGAGAGGTTTAGTGTCACTGGGAGAGGTTTAGAGTCACTGGGAGACGGTAAGTGGAATGGGGAGAGGGCCAGCGTCATGGTGAGAGTGTCAGAGTTCCGGGTACAACGTCAACATCATGGGGAGAGGGTAAGCGTCACAGGGAGAGGGTTAGCGTCACTGGGAGAGGATCATCGTCATTGGGAGCAGGTCAGCTTCACGGGGAGTGTGTCAGCATCTTTGGGAGAGGGTCACCATCACTGGGAGATGGTCAGCATCACTGGGAGGGCGTCACCGACATGGAGAGAGGTTCAGCATCACTGGTAGATTGTCAACGTCACGGGTACAGGGTCAGCATCATGGGGGGAGTGTCAGCGTCACAAGGAGAGGGTCTGCATCACGGTGAGTGGGTCAGCTTCACGGGGAGAGGGTAAATGTCACAGGGAGAGGGTCAGCATCACGGGGAGATGGTTAGCATCATGGGGAGCGGATCAGGGTACATGGAGATGGTCAGCATCATGGGGAGAGGGCCAAGACTATGGGGAGAGGGCCAGCGACACGGGGAGAGAGTCAGCATCACAGGGAGAGGTTCAGCGTCCCGGGTACAACGTCAGCATCACAGGGAGAGGGCCAGCGACACGGGGAGAGGGTCATCGTCACGGTTAGAGGGTCAGTGTTCTGGGTACAATGTCAACGTCATGGGGAGAGGGTCAGCGTCACAAGGAGAGGGTCATCGTCATTGGGAGAGTTTCAGCATCACTGGGAGAGGGACAGCGCTACGGGTACAGGGTCAGCATCATGGGGAGAATGTCAGCATCACGGGGAGAGGGTCTGCATCACGATGAGTGGGTCAGCTTCACGGGGAGAAGGTAAATGTCACTGGGAGAGGGTCAGCATCACGGGGAGACGGTTAGCATCACGGGGCGTGGGTCAGGGTACGTGGGAATGGTCAGCATCATGGGGAGAGGGCCAAGGTTATGGAGAGAGGGTCAGTGTCATGGGGAGAGAGCCAAGACTATGGGGAGAAGGTCAGTGACATGAGGAGAGGGCCAGCGACACAGCAAGAGAGTCAGCATCACAGGGAGAGGGTCAGTGTCATGGGGAGCGTTTCAGCATCCTGGGTACAACATCAGCGTCACAGGGAGAGGGTCAGCAACACGGGGAGAGGGTCATCATCACGGTGAGAGGGTCAGCTTTCCGGGTACAATGTCAACATCACGGGGAGAGGGTCAGGGTCACTAGGAGCGGGTCATCGTCATTGGGAGAGTTTCAGCATCACTAGGAGGGTGTCTGCTTCACTGGGAGAGGGTCAGCATCATGGGGAGAGAGTCAGCGTCTTGGGGAGAGGTTCAGCAACCCGCGTACAACGTCAGCATCATGGGGAGAGGGTAAGCATCACAGGGAGAGGGTCAGCATCTTGGGGAGAGGGTTACTGTCACGGGAAGAGGATTAGTGTCATGGGGAGAGGGCCAGTGACACTGGGAGAGGGCCACATGGGGAGAGGGTCAGAGTCACGGTGAGAGGGTCAGCGTTCTGGGTACAACGTCAACGTCACGGGGAGAGGTTAAGTGTCACAGGGAGAGAATAAGTGTCAAGCGGAGAGGGTCAGTGTCACTGGGAGAGGGTCAGCATCATTGAGAGAGGGTCAGTGTAACAAGGAAAGGTTCAGTGTCACTGGGAGAGGGTCACCGACACGGGGAAAGGGTCAAAGTCATGGTGAGAGGGTCGACATCATGGGGAGAGGGGCCAAGGTTATGGGGAGAGGGTCAGCTTAACAAGGAGAGGGCCAAGCTCACGGGGAGAGTGTCAGCGTCACAGGGAGAGGGCCAAGCTCCTGGGGAGAGGCTCAGGGTCACTGGGAGAGGGCCAGCGATACAGGGAGAGGGTCAGCATCACAGGGAGTGGATCATCATCACTGGAAAAGGGTCAGCGACATGGGGAGAGGGTCAGCATCACGGTGAGAGGGTTAGCATCCTGGGTACAACGTCAGCATCGTCGGGAGAGGTTTAGTGTTACTGGGAGAGGGTTAGCGTCACGGGGAGAGGGCCAGCGACATGGGGAGAGGTTCAACATCACAGGGAGAGGATAAGAGTCATGCGGAGAGGGTCAGCGTCACTGGGAGAGGGTCAGCATCACTGGGAGTGGGTCACCGACATGGGGATAGGTTCAGCATCACTGGTAGATTGTCCACATCATGGGGAGAGAGTCAGCATCACGGGGAGAAGGTCTGCATCATGGGAAGAGGGTCAGCATCATGGGGAGAGGGCCAAGATCATGGGGAGAAGCTCAGGGTCACTGGGAGAGGGTCAGCATCACAGGGAGATGGTTAGCATCACGGAGAGTGGGTCAGGGTATGTAGAGATGGTCAGCATCATGGGGAGAGGGCCAGCGACATGGGGAGAGTGTCAGCATCACAGGGAGAGGGTCAGTGTCACGGGGAGAGGTTCAGCATCCTGGGTACAGTGTCAGTGTCACAGGGAGAGGGTCAGCGACACGGGGAGAGGGTCATCGTCATGGTGAGAGGGTCAGAGTTCCGGGTACAACGTCATCGTCACTGGGAGAGGGTCAGCATCACGGGGAGAGGGTCAGCGTCCCGTGTACAACGTCAGCATCATGGGGAGAGGTTCAGCGTCATGGGGAGAGGGTTAGAGTCACGGTGAGAGGGTCAGTGTCATGGGGAGAGGGTCAGCAACACTGGGAGAGGGTCAGCGTTCTGGATACAACATCAACATCACTGGGAGAGGATCATCATAATATGGAGATGTTCAGTGTCACTGGGAGAGGGTCAGTGTCACTGGGAGTGGGTCAGCTTCCCGGGGAGTGTGTCAGTGTCAGTGGGAGAGGGTCAGCATCATTCGGAGAGGGTCAGTGTAATAGAGAGAGGGTCAGTGTCACTGGCAGAGGGTCATCGTCATTGGGAGAGGTTCAGTGTCAATGGGTGAGGGTCAGCATCATGGGGAGAGGATAAGAGTCCAGCGGAGAGGGTCAGCGTCACTGAGTGTGCGTCAGTGTCACTGGTAGAGGGTCAGTGTAACAAGGAGAGGGTCAGTGTCACTGGTAGAGGGTCAGCATCGTCGGGAGAGGGTCAGTGTAACAAGGAGAAGGTCAGTGTCACTGGGAGAGGTTAACAGACAAGGGGAGAGTGTCAGCATCACAGGGAGAGGGTCAGCATTATCGGGAGAGGGTCAGTGTTACAAGGAGATGGTCAGTGTCACTGGGTGAGAGTCACCGACACAGGGAGAGGGTCAGCATCACGAGGAGAGGGCCAAGCTCATGGGGAGAGTATCAGCATCACGGGGAGAGGGCCAAGCTCATGGGGAGAGGCTCAGGGTCACTGGGAGAGGGCCAGCGACACGGGGAGTGGGTCAGCATCACAAGGAGTGGATCAGCATCACTGGAAGAGGGTCAGCGTCATGGGGAGAGGGTCAGCTTCACAGAGAAAGGGCCAGCGTCACGGGGAGAGGGTCATCGTCATTGGGAGTGGGAAAGCGTCACTAGGAGAGGGTCATTGTCATTGGGAGAGGTTTACTGTCCCTGGGAGAGGGTTAGTGTGACGGGGAGAGGGCCAGCGACATGGGGAGAGG
Source organism: Isurus oxyrinchus (assembly GCA_026770705.1). NCBI lineage: Eukaryota > Metazoa > Chordata > Chondrichthyes > Lamniformes > Lamnidae > Isurus > Isurus oxyrinchus. Next base: position 617,940 of record JANJGN010000200.1, read on the forward strand.
GGCAGCATCACAGGGAGAGGATAAGAGTCATGCAGAGAGGGTCAGCATTACTGGGAGTGGGTCAGCGTCACGGTGAGTGTGTCAGCATCACTGGGAGTGGGTCAACGACATGGGGAGAGGTTCAGCATCACTGGTAGATTGTCTACATCATGGGGAGAGTGTCAGCATCATAGGGAGAGGGTCTGCATCATGGGGAGAGTCTCAGCGTCACGGGGAGAGGGACTGCATCATGGGGAGAGTGTCTGCATCATGGGGAGAGTGTCAGCATCACGGGGAGAGGGTCTGCATCATCGGGAATGTCAGTGCAACAAGGAGAGTGTCAGCATCACTGGGAGAGGGCCAAGCTCATGGGGAGAAGCTCAGGGTCACTGGGAGAGGGTCAGCATCACAGGGAGACGGTTAGCATCATGGAGAGTGGGTCAGGGTACGTAGAGATGGTCAGCATCATGGGGAGAGGGCCAAGACTATGGGGAGAGGGTCAGTGACACGAGGAGAGGGCCAGCAACATGGGGAGAGAGTCAGCATCACAGGGAGAGGGTCAGTGTCCCGGAGAGAGTTTCAGCATCCTGGGTACAGTGTCAGTGTCACAGGGGGAGGGTCAGTGCCACAGGGAGAGGGTCATCGTTATGGGGAGAGGGTCAGCATTCCGGGTACAACGTCAAAGTCACAGGGAGACGATAAGCATTGCAGGGAGAGTTTCAGCGTCACTGGGAGAGGGTCAGTGTCACTGGGAGAGGGTCAGCTTCATGGGGAGTGTGTGTCAATGTCAGTGGGAGAAGGTCAGCATCATTTGGAGAGGGTCAGTGTCACTGGGAGAGGGTCATCGTAATATGGAGAGGGTCAGCATCACTGGGAGAGCGTCATCATCATTGGGAGAGGGTCAGCGTCATAGGGAGAGGGTCAGCGCCACTGGGAGAGCGTCATCATCATTGGGAGAGGGTCAGCGTCATAGGGAGAGGGTCAGCACCACTGGGAGAGGGTCATCGTCATTGGGAGAGTTTCAGTGTTACTGGGAGAGGGTCAGCTTCACTGGGAGAGGGTCAGCGCCATGGGGAGAGGGTTAGCGTCACGGGGAGAGGGTTAGTGTCACTTGGAGAGGGCAAGTGATACGGGGAGAGAGCCAGCGAGATGGGGAGAGGGTCAGAGTCATGGTGAGAGGGTGAGCCTTCCGAGTACAACGTCAACGTCACGGGGAGATGGTAAGCATCACAGGGAGAGGGTCGGCGTCATATGGAAAATTTCAGTATCACTGGGAGCGGGTCAGTGTCACTGGGAGTAGGTCAGCTTCACGGGGAGTGTGTCAGTGTCAGTGGGAGAGGATCAGAGTCACTGGGAGAGGGTCATCGTCATTGGGAGAGGTTCCTGTCCCTGGGAGAGGGTTAGTGTGACGGGGAGAGGGCCAGCGTCACGGTGAGAGTGTCAGCATTCCAGGTACAATGTCAACATCATGGGGAGAGGGTAAGCATCACAGGGAGAGGGTCCGCGTCACTGGGAGAGGGTCATCGTCACTGGGTGATGTTCAGTGTCACTGGGAGAGGGTCATTGTCATTGGGAGAGGTTTCCTGTCCCTGGGAGAGGGTTAGTGTGACGGGGAGAGTGCCAGCGACATGGGGAGAGGTTCAGCGTCACGGTGAGAGTGTCAGCATTCCTGGTACAATGTCAACATCACGGGGAGAGGGTCCGCGTCACTGGGAGAGGGTCATTGTCATTGGGTGATGTTCAGTGTCACTGGGAGAGGGTCAGCGTCATTGGGTGATGTTCAGTGTCACTGGGAGAGGGTCAGCATCACAGGGAGAGGATAAGAGTCATGCAGTGAGGGTCAGCATCACTGGGAGTGGGTCAGCTTCATGGGGAGTGTGTCAACATCACTGGGAGAGGGTCACCAACATGGGGAGAAGTTCAGTATCACTGGTAGATTGTCTACGTCATGGGGAGAGTGTCAGCATCACTGGGAGAGGTTCTGCATCATGGGGAGAGTGTCAGCATCATGGGGAGAGGGTCTGCATCATGGGGAGAGGGTCTGCATCATGGGGAGAGTGTCAGCGTAGGGGGAGAGTGTCAGCGTAGGGGGAGAGTGTCTGCATCATGGGGAGAGTGTCTGCATCATGGGGAGAGTGTCTGCTTCATGGGGAGAGTGTCAGCGTCATGGGGAGAGGGTCTGCATCATGGGGAGAGGGTCTGCATCATGGGGAGAGTGTCAGCGTAGGGGGAGAGTGTCTGCATCATGGGGAGAGTGTCTGCTTCATGGGGAGAGTGTCAGCATCATGGGGAGAGGGTCTGCATCATCAGGAATGTTAGTGTAACAAGGAGAGGGTCAGCATCACGTGGAGAGGGCGAAGCTCACGGGGAGAGTGTCAGCATCACTGGGAGAGGGCCAAGCTCACGGGGAGAGTGTCAGCATCACGTGGAGAGGGCCAAGCTCATGGGGAGAAGCCCTGGGTCACTGGGAGAGGGTCAGCATCACGGGGAGACGGTTAGCATCACGGAGAGTGGGTCAGGGTACGTAGAGATGGTCAGCATCATGGGGAGATTGCCAAGACTATGGGGAGAGGGTCAGTGACACGAGGAGAGGGCCAGCGACATGGGGAGAGAGTCAGCATCACAGGGAGAGGGTCAGTGTCCCGGGGAGAGTTTCAGCATCCTGGGTACAGTGTCAGTGTCACAGGGAGAGGGCCAGAGACACGGGGAGAGGGTTATCGTCACGGTGAGAGGTTCAGCGTTCCGGGTACAACATCAATGTCATGTGGAGAGGGTCAGTGTCACTAGGAGAGGATCATCGTCATTGGGAGAGTTTCAGCATCACTGAGAGAGGGTCAGTGCCACGGGGAGAGGGTCAGCATTACGGGGAGAGGGTCAGCATCCCGTGTACAACGTCAGCGTCATGGGGAGAGGATAAGCATCACAGGGAGAGGGTCAGCATTTCAGGGAGAAGGTCAGTGACACGGGGAGAGGGTCAGTGACACGGGGAGAGGGTGAGCATTCTGGGTACAACGTCAAAGTCACGGGGAGATGGTAAGCATCGCAGGGCGAGTTTCAGCATCACTGGGAGAGGGTCAGCATTACGGTGAGAGGTCATTGTAATATTGAGAGGTTCAGTGTCACTGGGAGAGGGTCAGCTTCATGGGGAGAGGGTCAGCGTCACTGGGAGAGGGTCAGCGTCACGGGGAGAGGGTCAGCATTACGGTGAGAGGTCATTGTAATATTGAGAGGTTCAGTGTCACTGGGAGAGGGTCAGCTTCATGGGGAGAGGGTCAGCGTCAAAGGGAGAGTTTCATCATCACTGGGAAAGGGTCAGCATTACGGTGAGAGGTCATTGTAATATTGAGAGGTTCAGTGTCACTGGGAGAGGATCAGCTTCATGGGGAGAGGGTCAGCGTCACTGGGAGAGGGTCAGCGTCACGGGTAGAGGGTCAGCATCACGGGGAGTGTGTCAGTGTCAGTGAGAGAAGGTCAGCGTCATTTGGAGAGGGTCAGTGTCATAGAGAGAGGGTCAGTGTCACTGGGAGAGGGTCTGCACCACTGGGAGAGGGTCATCATCATTGGGAGAGGGTCAGTGTCATAGGGAGAGGGTCAGCGCCACTGGGAGAGGGTCATCGTCATTGGGAGAGTTTCAGTGTTACTGGGAGAGGGTCAGCTTCACTGGGAGAGGGTTAGCGCCATGGGGAGTGGGTTAGCGTCACGGGGAGAGGGTTAGTGTCACTTGGAGAGGGCAAGTGATACGGGGAGAGAGCCAGCGACATGGGGAGAGGGTCAGAGTCACGGTGAGAGGGTGAGCCTTCCAGGTACAATGTCAGCGTCACGGGGAGATGGTAAGCATCACAGGGAGAGGGTCGGCGTCACTGGGAGAGGGTCATCATCATTGGGTGATGTTCAGTGTCACTGGGAGAGTGTTAGGGTCATGGGAAGAGGGTCAGTGTCACAGGGAGAGGTCCAGCGACATGGGGAGAGGGTCAGCATCATGGTGAGAGGGTCAGCATTCCGGGTACAACGTCAACGTCATGGGGAGAAGATAAGCATAACAGGGGGAGTGTCAGCATCACAAGGAGAGTTTCAGCGTAACTGGGAGAGGATCATCGTCATTGGGAGAGGTTCAGTGTCAATGGGAGAGGGTCAGCATCATGGGGAGAGGATAAGAGTCAAGCGGAGAGGGTCAGCGTCACTGAGTGTGCGTCAGTGTCACTGGTAGAGGGTCAGTGTAACAAGGAGAGGGTCAGTGTCACTGGTAGAGGGTCAGCATCATTGGGAGAGGGTCAGTGTAACAAGGAGAGGGTCAGTGTCACTGGGAGAGGTTAACAGACAAGGGGAGAGTGTCAGCATCACTGGGAGAGGGTCAGCATTATCGGGAGAGGGTCAGTGTTACAAGGAGATGGTCAGTGTCACTGGGTGAGAGTCACCGACACAGGGAGAGGGTCAGCATCACGAGGAGAGGGCCAAGCTCATGGGGAGAGTATCAGCATCACGGGGAGAGGGCCAAGCTCATGAGGAGAGGCTCAGGGTCACTGGGAGAGGGCCAGCGACACGGGGAGTGGGTCAGCATCACAAGGAGTGGATCAGCATCACTGGAAGAGGGTCAGCGTCATGGGGAGAGGGTCATCGTCATTGGGAGTGGGAAAGTGTCACTGGGAGAGGGTCATCGTCATTGGGAGAGGTTTACTGTCCCTAGGAGAGGGTTAGTGTGACGGGGAGAGGGCCAGCGACACAGTGAGAGTGTCAGCATTCCAGGTACTATGTCAACATCATGGGGAGAGGGTCAGCATCACAGGGAGAGGATAAGAGTCATGCAGAGAGGGTCAGCATTACTGGGAGTGGGTCAGCGTCACGGGGAGTGTGTCAGCATCACTGGGAGTGGGTCAACGACATGGGGAGAGGTTCAGCATCACTGGTAGATTGTCTACATCATGGGGAGAGTGTCAGCATCATAGGGAGAGGGTCTGCATCATGGGGAGAGTGTCAGCGTAACGGGGAGAGGGACTGCATCATGGGGAGAGTGTCTGCATCATGGGGAGAGTGTCTGCATCATGGGGAGAGTGTCAGCATCACGGGGAGAGGGTCTGCATCATCGGGAATGTCAGTGTAACAAGGAGAGGGTCAGCATCACAAGGAGAGGGCCAAGCTCACGGGGAGAGTGTCAGCGTTGCAGGGTGAGGGCCAAGCTCATGGGGAGAAGCTCAGGGTCACTGGGAGAGGGTCAGCATCACGGGGAGACGGTTAGCATCACGGAGAGTGGGTCAGGGTACGTAGAGATGGTCAGCATCATGGGGAGATTGCCAAGACTATGGGGAGAGGGTCAGTGACACGAGGAGAGTTTCAGCATCCCGGGTACAGTGTCAGCGTCACTGGGAGAGGGTCAGCATCACTGGAAGAGGGTCAGTGTCACTGGGAGAGGGTCAGCTTCATGGGGAGTGTGTGTCAATGTCAGTGGGAGAAGGTCAGCATCATTTGGAGAGGGTCAGTGTCACTGGGAGAGGGTCATCATCATAGGGAGAGGGTCAGTGTCATAGGGAGAGTTTCAGTGTTACTGGGAGAGGGTCATCGTCATTGGGAGAGTTTCAGTGTTACTGGGAGAGGGTCAGCTTCACTGGGAGAGGGTCAGCGCCATGGGGAGAGGGTCAGCGCCATGGGGAGAGGGTCAGCATCATAGGGAGAGGGTTAGAGTCATGGGTGGAGGGTCTGTATCATGGGGAGAGTGTTTGAGTCATGGCGAGAGGGTTAGTGTCACGGGAAGAGGGCCAGCGACACAGGGAGATGGTCAGTCACGGTGAGAGGGTCAGCATTCCGGGTACAACGTCAAAGTCATGGGGCGATGGTAAGCGTCACAGGGAGAGTTTCAGCATCACTGGGAGAGGGTCAGCATTACGGTGAGAGGTCATTGTAATACTGAGAGGTTCAATGTCACTGGGAGAGGGTCAGCTTCATGGGGAGAGGGTCAGCATCACTGGGAGAGGGTCAGCATCACGGGGCGAGGGTCAGCATCACGGGAGTGTGTCAGTGTCAGTGGGAGAAGGTCAGCGTCATTTGGAGAGGGTCAGTGTCACTGGGAGAGGGTCTGCATCATTGGGAGAATGTCATCCTAATGTGGAGAGGGTCATCGTCATTGGGAGAGGGTCAGTGTTACTGGGAGAGGGTCAGTGTCACTGGGAGAGGGTCATCGTCAGTGGGAGAGTTTCAGTGTTACTGGGAGAGGGTCAGCGCCATGGGGAGAGGGTTAGTGTCACGGGGAGAGGGTTAGTGTCACTTGGAGAGGGCAAGTGATATGGGGAGAGAGCCAGCGACATGGAGAGAGGGTCAGAGTCACGGTGAGAGGGTGAGCCTTCCGGGTACAACGTCAACGTCACGGGGAGATGGTAAGCGTCACAGGGAGAAGGTCGGCGTCACTGGGAGAGGGTCATCGTCATTGGGTGATGTTCAGTGTCACTGGGAGAGGATCAGCATGATGTTCAGTGTCACTGGGAGAGGATCAGCGTCATGTGGAGAAGTTCAGTATCACTGGGAGTGGGTCAGTGTCACTGGGAGTAGGTCAGCTTCACGGGGAGTGTGTCAGTGTCAGTGGGAGAGGGTCAGTGTCATTGAGAGAGGATCAGAGTCACTGGGAGAGGGTCATCGTCATTGGGAGAGGTTTCCTGTCCCTGGGAGAGGGTTAGTGTGACGGGGAGAGCACCAGCGACACGGGGAAAGGGTCAGCGTCACGGTGAGAGTGTCAGCGTTCCAGGTACAATGTCAACATCATGGGGAGAGGGTAAGCATCACAGGGAGAGAGTCCGCGTCACTGGGAGAGGTTCATCGTCATTGGGTGATGTTCAATGTCCCTGGGAGAGGGTCATCATCATTGGGTGATGTTCAGTGTCACTGGGAGAGGGTCAGCATCATTGGGTGATGTTCAGTGTCACTGGGAGAGGGTCAGCATCACAGGGAGAGGATAAGAGTCATGCAGAGAGGGTCAGCATCACTGGGAGTGGGTCAGCTTCATGGGAAGTGTGTCAACATCACTGGGAGAGGGTCACCAACATGGGGAGAAGTTCAGTATCACTGGTAGATTGTCTACGTCATGGGGAGAGTGTCAGCATCACTGGGAGATGTTCTGCATCATGGGGAGAGTGTCAGCGTCATGGGGAGAGGGTCTGCATCATGGGGAGAGTGTCAGCGTAGGGGGAGAGTGTCTGCATCATGGGGAGAGTGTCTGCTTCATGGGGAGAGTGTCAGCGTCATGGGGAGAGGGTCTGCATCATCAGGAATGTCAGCGTCACGAGGAGAGGGCCAAGCTCACGGGGAGAGTGTCAGCGTCACAGGGAGAGAGCCAAGCTCATGGGGAGAATCCCAGGGTCACTGGGAGAGGGTCAGCATCACGGGGAGACGGTTAGCATCATGGAGAGTGGGTCAGGGTACGTAGAGATGGTCAGCATCATGGAGAGAGGGCCAAGACTATGGGGAGAGGGTCAGTGACACGAGGAGAGGTCCAGCGACATGGGGAGAGAGTCAGCATCACAGGGAGAGTGTCAGTGTCCCGGGGAGCATTTCAGCATCCCGGGTACAGTGTCAGCATCACAGGGAGAGGGCCAGAGACACAGGGAGAGGGTCATCTTCACGGTGAGAGGTTCAGCGTTCCGGGTACAACATCAATGTCATGTGGAGACGGTCAGTGTCACTAGGAGAGGGTCATCATCATTGGGAGAGTTTCAGCATCACTGAGAGAGGGTCAGTGCCACGGGGAGAGGCTCAGCATTACGGGGAGAGGGTCAGCATCCCGTGTACAATGTCAGCGTCATGGGGAGAGGATAAGCATCACAGGGAGAGGGTCAGCATTTCAGGGAGAGGGTTAGTGACACGGGGAGAGGGTCAGCGACACGGGGAGAGGGTCAGCATTCCGGGTACAACGTCAATGTCAAGGGGAGATGGTAAGCATCGCAGGGCGAGTTTCAGCATCACTGGGAGAGGGTCAGCATTACGGTGAGAGGTCATTGTAATATTGAGAGGTTCGGTGTCACTGGGAGAGGGTCAGCTTCATGGGAGAGGGTCAGCGTCACTGGGAGAGGGTCTGCGTCACGGGTAGAGGGTCAGCATCATGGGGAGTGTGTCAGTGTCAGTGAGAGAAGGTCAGCGTCATTTGGAGAGGGTCAGTGTCATAGAGAGAGGGTCTGCATCATTGGGAGAATGTCATCCTAATATGGAGAGGGTGATCGTCATTGGGAGAGGGTCAGTGTCACTGGGAGAGGGTCAGTGTCACTGGGAGAGGGTCAGCGCCACTGGGAGAGGGTCATCGTCATTGGGAGAGGGTCATGTCATAGGGATAGGATCAGCGCCACTGGGAGAGGGTCATCGTCATTGGGAGAGTTTCAGTGTTACTGGGAGAGGGTCAGCTTCACTGGGAGAGGGTCAGCGCCATGGGGAGAGGGTTAGCGTCACGGGGGGAGGGTTAGTGTCACTTGGAGAGGGCAAGTGATACGGGGAGAGAGCCAGCGACATGGGGAGAGGGTCAGAGTCATGGTGAGAGGGTGAGCCTTCCGGGTACAACGTCAACGTCACGGGGAGATGGTAAGCGTCACAAGGAGAGGGTCGGCGTCACTGGGAGAGGGTCATCGTCATTGGGTGATGTTCAGTGTCACTGGGAGAGTATCAGCGTCATATGGAGAAGTTCAGTATCACTGGGAGCGGGTCAGTGTCACTGGGAGTAGGTCAGCTTCACGGGGAGTGTGTCAGTGTCAGTGGGAGAGGGTCAGTGTCATTGAGAGAGGATCAGAGTCACTGGGAGAGGGTCATCGTCATTGGGAGAGGTTTCCTGTCCCTGGGAGAGGGTTAGTGTGACGGGGAGAGCACCAGCGACACGGGGAAAGGGTCAGCGTCACGGTGAGAGTGTCAGCGTTCCAGGTACAATGTCAACATCATGGGGAGAGGGGAAGCATCACAGGGAGAGAGTCCGCGTCACTGGGAGAGGTTCATCGTCATTGGGTGATGTTCAATGTCCCTGGGAGAGGGTCATCATCATTGGGTGATGTTCAGTGTCACTGGGAGAGGGTCAGCATCATTGGGTGATGTTCAGTGTCACTGGGAGAGGGTCAGCATCACAGGGAGAGGATAAGAGTCATGCAGAGAGGGTCAGCATCACTGGGAGTGGGTCAGCTTCATGGGAAGTGTGTCAACATCACTGGGAGAGGGTCACCAACATGGGGAGAAGTTCAGTATCACTGGTAGATTGTCTACGTCATGGGGAGAGTGTCAGCATCACTGGGAGATGTTCTGCATCATGGGGAGAGTGTCAGCGTCATGGGGAGAGGGTCTGCATCATGGGGAGAGTGTCAGCGTAGGGGGAGAGTGTCTGCATCATGGGGAGAGTGTCTGCTTCATGGGGAGAGTGTCAGCGTCATGGGGAGAGGGTCTGCATCATCAGGAATGTCAGTGTAACAAGGAGAGGGTCAGCGTCACGAGGAGAGGGCCAAGCTCACGGGGAGAGTGTCAGCGTCACAGGGAGAGAGCCAAGCTCATGGGGAGAATCCCAGGGTCACTGGGAGAGGGTCAGCATCATGGGGAGACGGTTAGCATCATGGAGAGTGGGTCAGGGTACGTAGAGATGGTCAGCATCATGGAGAGAGGGCCAAGACTATGGGGAGAGGGTCAGTGACACGAGGAGAGGTCCAGCGACATGGGGAGAGAGTCAGCATCACAGGGAGAGTGTCAGTGTCCCGGGGAGCATTTCAGCATCCCGGGTACAGTGTCAGCATCACAGGGAGAGGGCCAGAGACACAGGGAGAGGGTCATCTTCACGGTGAGAGGTTCAGCGTTCCGGGTACAACATCAATGTCATGTGGAGACGGTCAGTGTCACTAGGAGAGGGTCATCATCATTGGGAGAGTTTCAGCATCACAGAGAGAGGGTCAGTGCCACGGGGAGAGGCTCAGCATTACGGGGAGAGGGTCAGCATCCCGTGTACAACGTCAGCGTCATGGGGAGAGGATAAGCATCACAGGGAGAGGGTCAGCATTTCAGGGAGAGGGTTAGTGACACGGGGAGAGGGTCAGCGACACGGGGAGAGGGTCAGCATTCTGGGTACAACGTCAATGTCAAGGGGAGATGGTAAGCATCGCAGGGCGAGTTTCAGCATCACTGGGAGAGGGTCAGCATTACGGTGAGAGGTCATTGTAATATTGAGAGGTTCGGTGTCACTGGGAGAGGGTCAGCTTCATGGGAGAGGGTCAGCGTCACTGGGAGAGGGTCAGCGTCACGGGTAGAGGGTCAGCATCATGGGGAGTGTGTCAGTGTCAGTGAGAGAAGGTCAGCGTCATTTGGAGAGGGTCAGTGTCATAGAGAGAGGGTCTGCATCATTGGGAGAATGTCATCCTAATATGGAGAGGGTGATCGTCACTGGGAGAGGGTCAGTGTCACTGGGAGAGGGTCAGTGTCACTGGGAGAGGGTCAGTGTCACTGGGAGAGGGTCAGCGCCACTGGGAGAGGGTCATCGTCATTGGGAGAGGGTCATGTCATAGGGATAGGATCAGCGCCACTGGGAGAGGGTCATCGTCATTGGGAGAGTTTCAGTGTTACTGGGAGAGGGTCAGCTTCACTGGGAGAGAGTCAGCGCCATGGGGAGAGGGTTAGCGTCACGGGGGGAGGGTTAGTGTCACTTGGAGAGGGCAAGTGATACGGGGAGAGAGCCAGCGACATGGGGAGAGGGTCAGAGTCACGGTGAGAGGGTGAGCCTTCCGGGTACAACGTCAACATCATGGGGAGAGGGTAAGCATCACAGGGAGAGGGTCCGCGTCACTGGGAGACAGTCATCGTCATTGGGTGATGTTCAGTGTCACTGGGAGAGGGTCAGCATTACAGGGAGAGGATAAGAGTCATGCAGAGAGTGTCAGCATCATAGGGAGAGGGTCTGCATCATGGGGAGAGTGTCAGCGTCACGGGGAGAGGGTCTGAATCATGGGGAGAGTGTCAGCGTCATGGGGAGAGGGTCTGCATCATGGGGAGAGTGTCTGCATCATGGGGAGAGTGTCTGCTTCATGGGGAGAGTGTCAGCGTCATGGGGAGAGGGTCTGCATCATCGGGAATGTCAGTGTAACAAGGAGAGGGTCAGCATCACAAGGAGAGGGCCAAGCTCACGGGGAGAGTGTCAACGTCACAGGGAGAGAGCCAAGCTCATGGGGAGAAGCTCAGGGTCACTGGGAGAGGGTCAGCATCAAGGGGAGACGGTTAGCATCACGGAGAGTGGGTCAGGGTACGTAGAGATGGTCAGCATCATGGGGAGATTGCCAAGACTATGGGGAGAGGGTCAGTGACACGAGGAGAGGGCCAGCGACATGGGGAGAGTGTCAGCATCACAGGGAGAGGGTCAGTGTCCCGGGGAGAGTTTCAGCATCCCGGGTACAGTGTCAGCATCACAGGGAGAGGGCCAGCGACACGGGGAGAGGGTCATCGTCATGGTGAGAGGTTCAGCATTCCGGGTACAACATCAATGTCATGGGGAGAGGGTCAGTATCACTAGGAAAGGGTCATCATCATTGGGAGAGTTTCAGCATCACTGAGAGAGGGTCAGTGTCACTGGGAGAGGCTCAGCATCGTCGGGAGAGCGTCAGCATCATGGGGAGAGGGCCAAGCTCATGGGGAGAGGCTCAGGGTCACTGGGAGAGGGTCAGCATCCCGTGTACAACGTCAGCGTCATGGGGAGAGGATAAGCTTCACAGGGAGAGGGTCAGCATTTCAGGGAGAGGGTTAGTGACACGGGGAGAGGGTCAGCATTCCGGGTACAACGTCAATGTCAAGGGGAGATGGTAAGCATCGCAGGGCGAGTTTCAGCATCACTGGGAGAGGGTCAGCATTACGGTGAGAGGTCATTGTAATATTGAGAGGTTCAGTGTCACTGGGAGAGGGTCAAATTCATGGAGAGAGGGTCAGCGTCACAGGGAGAGGGTCAGCGTCACAGGGAGAGGGTCAGCGTCACTGGAAGAGGGTCAGCGTCACGGGGAGAGGGTCAGCATCACGGGGAGTGTGTCAGTGTCAGTGGGAGAAGGTCAGCGTCACTGGGAGAATGTCATCGTAATATGGAGAGGGTCAGTGTCCTAGGGAGAGGGTCAGTGTCATAGGGAGAGGGTCATCGTCATTGGGAGAGGGTCAGTGTTACTGGGAGAGGGTCAGCTTCACTGGGAGAGGGTCAGCGCCATGGGGAGAGGGTTAGTGTCACTTGGAGAGGGCAAGTGATACGGGGAGAGAGCCAGCGACATGGGGAGAGGGTCAGAGTCATGGTGAGAGGGTGAGCCTTCCGGGTACAACGTCAACGTCACGGGGAGATGGTAAGCGTCACAAGGAGAGGGTCGGCATCACTGGGAGAGGGTCATCGTCATTGGGTGATGAAAACAAAGAAAACTGCGGATGCTGGAAATCTAAAACAAAAACAGAATTACCTGGAAAAACTCAGTAGGTCTGGCAGCATCGGCGGAGGAGAAAAGAGTTGACGTTTCGAGTCCTCATGACCCTTCGACAGAACTTGATTTCGAGTCCAGGAAAGAGTTGAAATATAAGCTGGTTTAAGGTGTGTGGGGGGGGGGGGGGGGGAAGGAGAGAGAGAGAGAGACAGAGGTGCTTGTGTAGACAAACAAGCAGTGATAGAAGCAGATCATCCAAAGATGTCAGTAACAATGGTACAAAAGAACACATAGGTGTTAAAGTTAAAGTTGGTGATATTATCTAAACGAATGTGCTAATTAAGAATGGATGGTAGGGCACTCAAGGTACAGCTCTAGTGGGGGTGGGGGGAGCATAAAGGATTTTAAAATATTTAAAAATAATGGAAATAGGTGGGAAAAGAAAAATCTATAAAATTTATAGGGAAAAAAAAGGGGGAAAAAAGGGGGAAACAGAAAGGGGGTGGGGATGGGGGAGGGAGCTCACGACCTAAAGTTATTGAATTCAATATTCAGACCGGAAGGCTGTAAGGTGCCTAGTCGGAAGATGAGGTGTTGTTCCTCCAGTTTGCGTTGGGCTTCACTGGAACAATGCAGTAAGCCAAGGACAGACATGTGGGCAAGAGAGCAGGGTGGAGTGTTAAAATGGCAAGCCACAGGGAGGTTTGGGTCATTCTTGCGGACAGACCGCAGGTGTTCTGCAAAGCGGTCGCCTAGTTTACGTTTGGTCTCTCCAATGTAGAGGAGACCACATTGGGAGCAACGAATGCAGTAGACTAAGTTGGGGGAAATGCAAGTGAAATGCTGCTTCACTTGAAAGGAATGTTTGGGCCCTTGGACGGTGAGGAGAGAGGAAGTGAAGGGGCAGGTGTTACATCTTTTGCGTGGGCATGGGGTGGTGCCATAGGAGGGGGTTGAGGAGTAGGGGGTGATGGAGGAGTGGACCAGGGTGTCCCGGAGGGAGCGATCTCTACGGAATGCCGATAAGGGGGGTGAAGGGAAGATGTGTTTGGTGGTGGCATCATGCTGGAGTTGGCGGAAATGGCGGAGGATGATCCTTTGAATGCGGAGGCTGGTGGGGTGATAAGTGAGGACAAGGGGGACCCTATCATGTTTCTGGGAGGGAGGAGAAGGCGTGAGGGCGGATGCGCGGGAGATGGGCCGGACACGGTTGAGGGCCCTGTCAACGACCGTGGGTGGAAAACCTCGGTTAAGGAAGAAGGAGGACATGTCAGAGGAACCGTTTTTGAAGGTAGCATCATCGGAACAGATGCGACGAAGGCGAAGGAACTGGGAGAATGGGATGGAGTCCTTACAGGAAGCGGGGTGTGAGGAGCTGTAGTCGAGGTAGCTGTGGGAGTCGGTGGGTTTGTAGTGGATATTGGTGGACAGTCTATCACCAGAGATTGAGACAGAGAGGTCAAGGAAGGGAAGGGAAGTGTCAGAGATGGACCACGTGAAAATGATGGAGGGGTGGAGATTGGAAGCAAAATTAATAAATTTTTCCAAGTCCCGACGAGAGCATGAAGCAGCACCGAAGTAATCATCGATGTACCGGAGAAAAAGTTGTGGAAGGGGGCCGGGGTAGGACTGCAACAAGGAATGTTCCACATATCCCATAAAGAGACAGGCATAGCTGGGGCCCATGCGGGTACCCATAGCCACACCTTTTATTTGGAGAAAGTGAGAGGAGTTGAAGGAGAAATTGTTCAACGTGAGAACAAGTTCAGCCAGACGGAGGAGAGTAGTGGTGGATGGGGATTGTTCGGGCCTCTGTTCGAGGAAGAAGCTAAGGGCCCTCAGACCATCCTGGTGGGGGATGGAGGTGTAGAGGGATTGGACGTCCATGGTGAAGAGGAAGCGGTTGGAGCCAGGGAACTGGAAATTGTTGATGTGACGTAAGGTGTCAGAGGAATCACGGATGTAGGTGGGAAGGGACTGGACAAGGGGAGAGAGAAGGGAGTCAAGATAACGAGAAATGAGTTCTGTGGGGCAGGAGCAAGCTGAGACGATTGGTCTACCAGGGCAGTTCTGTTTGTGGATTTTGGGTAGGAGATAGAAGCGGGCCGTCCGAGGTTGGGCGACTATCAGGTTGGAAGCTGTGGGAGGGAGATCCCCAGAGGAGATGAGGTCAGTGACAGTCCTGGAAACAATGGCTTGATGTTCAGTGGTGGGGTCATGGTCCAGGGAGAGGTAGGAGGAAGTGTCTGCGAGTTGACGCTCAGCCTCCGCGAGGTAGAGGTCAGTGCGCCAGACAACAACAGCACCACCCTTGTCAGTGGGTGATGTTCAGTGTCACTGGGAGAGGATCAGCGTCATATGGAGAAGTTCAGTATCACTGGGAGCGGGTCAGTGTCACTGGGAGTAGGTCAGCTTCACGGGGAGTGTGTCAGTGTCAGTGGGAGAGGGTCAGTGTCATTGAGAGAGGATCAGAGTCACTGGGAGAGGGTCATCGTCATTGGGAGAGGTTTCCTGTCCCTGGGAGAGGGTTATTGTGACGGGGAGAGCGCCAGCGACACGGGGAGAGGGTCAGCGTCACGGTGAGAGTGTCAGCGTTCCAGGTACAATGTCAACATCATGGGGAGAGGGGAAGCATCACAGGGAGAGGGTCCGCGTCACTGGGAGAGGTTCAGCATTACGGTGAGAGGTCATTGTAATATTGAGAGGTTCAGTGTCACTGGGAGAGGTTCAGTGTCACTGGGAGAGGGTCAGCTTCACGGGGAGTGTGTCAGTGTCAGTGAGAGAAGGTCAGCATCATTTGGAGAGGGTCAGTGTCATAGAGAGAGGGTCAGTGTCACTGGGAGAGGGTCTGCACCACTGGGAGAATGTCATCCTAATATGGAGAGGGTCATCGTCATTGGGAGAGGGTCAGTGTCATAGGGAGAGGGTCAGCGCCACTGGGAGAGGGTCATCGTCAGTGGGAGAGTTTCAGTGTTACTGGGAGAGGGTCAGCGGCATGGGGAGAGGGTTAGCGTCACGGGGAGAGGGTTAGTGTCACTTGGAGAGGGCAAGTGATACGGGGAGAGAGCCAGCGACATGGGGAGAAGGTCAGAGTCACGGTGAGAGGGTGAGCCTTCCGGGTACAACGTCAACGTCACGGGGAGATGGTAAGCGTCACAGGGAGAGGGTCGACATCACTGGGAGAGGGTCATCGTCATTGGGAGAGTTTCAGCATCACTGAGAGAGGGTCAGTGCCACGGGGAGAGGGTCAGCATTACGGGGAGAGGGTCAGCATCCCGTGTACAACGTCAGCGTCATGGGGAGAGGATAAGCATCACAGAGAGAGGGTCAGCATTTCAAGGAGAGGGTTAGTGACACGGGGAGAGGGTCAGCGACACGGGGAGAGGGTCAGCATTCCGGGTACAACGTCAAAGTCACGGGGAGATGGTAAGCGTCACAGGGAGAGGGTCGACATCACTGGGAGAGAGTCATCGTCATTGGGTGATGTTCAGTGTCACTGGGAGAGGGTCAGTGTCATATGGAGAAGTTCAGTATCACTGGGAGCGGGTCAGTGTCACTGGGAGTAGGTCAGCTTCACGGGGAGTGTGTCAGTGTCAGTGGGAGAGGGTCAGTGTCATTGGGAGAGGGTCATCGTCATTGGGAGAGGTTTCCTGTCCCTGGGAGAGGGTTAGTGTGACGGGGAGAGGGCCAGCGACACGGGGAGAGGGTCAGCGTCACGGTGAGAGTGTCAGCATTCCAGGTACAATGTCAACATCATGGGGAGAGGGTAAGCATCACAGGGAGAGGGTCCACGTCACTGGGAGAGGGTCATCGTCATTGGGTGATGTTCAGTGTCACTGGGAGAGGGTCATCGTCATTGGGTGATGTTCAGTCTCACTGGGAGAGGGTCAGCGTCATTGGGTGATGTTCAGTGTCACTGGGAGAGGGTCATCGTCATTGGGTGATGTTCAGTGTCACTGGGATAGGGTCAGCATTACAGGGAGAGGATAAGAGTCATGCAGAGAGGGTCAGCATTACTGGGAGTGGGTGAGCTTCATGGGGAGTGTGTCAACATCACTGGGAGAGGGTCACCAACATGGGGAGAAGTTCAGTATCACTGGTAGATTGTCTATATCTTGTGGAGAGTGTCAGCATCATAGGGAGAGAGTCTGCATCATGGGGAGAGTGTCAGCATCACGGGGAGAGTGCCTGCATCATGGGGAGAGTGTCAGCGTCATGGGGAGAGTGTCAGCGTCATGGGGAGAGTGTCAGCGTCATGGGGAGAGTGTCAGCGTCATGGGGAGAGTGTCAGCGTCATGGGGAGAGTGTCAGCATAGGGGGAGAGTGTCAGCATAGGGGGAGAGTGTCTGCATCATGGGGAGAGTGTCTGCAACATGGGGAGAGTGTCTGCATCATGGGGAGAGTGTCTGCATCATCGGGAATGTCAGTGTAACAAGGAGAGGGTCAGCGTCACGAGGAGAGGGCCAAGCTCACGGGGAGAGTGTCAGCGTCACTGGGAGAGGGCCAAGCTCATGGGGAGAATCCCAGGGTCACTGGGAGAGGGTCAGCTTCACGGGGAGACGGTTAGCATCACGGAGAGTGGGTCAGGGTACGTAGAGATGGTCAGCATCATGGGGAGATTGCCAAGACTATGGGGAGAGGGTCAGTGACACGAGGAGAGGGCCAGCGACATGGGGAGAGAGTCAGCATCACAGGGAGAGGGTCAGTGTCCCGGGGAGAGTTTCAGCATCCTGGGTACAGTGTCAGTGTCACAGGGAGAGGGCCAGAGACACGGGGAGAGGGTCATCGTCACGGTGAGAGGTTCAGCGTTCCGGGTACTACATCAATGTCATTGGGAGAGGGTCAGTGTCACTAGGAAAGGGTCATCGTCATTGGGAGAGTTTCAGCATCACTGAGAGAGGGTCAGTGCCACGGGGAGAGGCTCAGCATTACTGGGAGAGGGTCAGCATCCCGTGTACAATGTCAGCGTCATGTGGCGAGGATAAGCATCACAGGGAGAGGGTCAGCATTTCAGGGAGAAGGTCAGTGACACGGGGAGAGGGTCAGTGACACGGGGAGAGGGTGAGCATTCTGGGTACAACGTCAAAGTCAAGGGGAGATGGTAAGCATTGCAGGGCGAGTTTCAGCATCACTGGGAGAGGGTCAGCATTATGGTGAGAGGTCATTGTAATATTGAGAGGTTCGGTGTCACTGGGAGAGGGTCAGCTTCATGGGGAGAGGGTCAGCGTCACTGGGAGAGGGTCAGCGTCACTGGGAGAGGGTCAGCGTCACGGGTAGAGGGTCAGCGTCACTTGGAGAGGGCAAGTGATACGGGGAGAGAGCCAGCGACATGGGGAGAGGGTCAGAGTCACGGTGAGAGGGTGAGCCTTCCGCGTACAACGTCAACGTCACGGGGAGATGGTAAGCATCACAGGGAGAGGGTCGGCATCACTGGGAGAGGGTCATCGTCATTGGGTGATTTTCAGTGTCACTGGGAGAGTATCAGCGTCATATGGAGAAGTTCAGTATCACTGGGAGCGGGTCAGTGTCACTGGGAGGAGGTCAGCTTCACGGGGAGTGTGTCAGTGTCAGTGGGAGAGGGTCAGTGTCATTGAGAGAGGATCAGAGTCACTGGGAGAGGGTCATCGTCATTGGGAGAGGTTTCCTGTCCCTGGGAGAGGGTTATTGTGACGGGGAGAGGGCCAGCGACACGGGGAGAGGGTCAGCGTCACGGTGAGAGTGTCAGCGTTCCAGGTACAATGTCAACATCATGGGGAGAGGGGAAGCATCACAGGGAGAGGGTCATCGTCATTGGGTGATGTTCAGTGTCACTGGGAGAGCGTCATCGTCATTGGGTGATGTTCAGTGTCACTGGGAGAGGGTCAGCATCACAGGGAGAGGATAAGAGTCATGCAGAGAGGGTCAGCATCACTGGGAGTGGGTCAGCTTCATGGGGAGAGGGTCAGCGTCACTGGGAGAGGGTCAGCATCACTGGGAGTGGGTCAGCTTCATGGGGAGAGGGTCAGCGTCACTGGGAGAGGGTCAGCGTCACTGGGAGAGGGTCAGCGTCACGGGTAGAGGGTCAGCGTCACTTGGAGAGGGCAAGTGATACGGGGAGAGAGCCAGCGACATGGGGAGAGGGTCAGAGTCACGGTGAGAGGGTGAGCCTTCCGCGTACAACGTCAACGTCACGGGGAGATGGTAAGCATCACAGGGAGAGGGTCGGCATCACTGGGAGAGGGTCATCGTCATTGGGTGATTTTCAGTGTCACTGGGAGAGTATCAGCGTCATATGGAGAAGTTCAGTATCACTGGGAGCGGGTCAGTGTCACTGGGAGGAGGTCAGCTTCACGGGGAGTGTGTCAGTGTCAGTGGGAGAGGGTCAGTGTCATTGAGAGAGGATCAGAGTCACTGGGAGAGGGTCATCGTCATTGGGAGAGGTTTCCTGTCCCTGGGAGAGGGTTATTGTGACGGGGAGAGGGCCAGCGACACGGGGAGAGGGTCAGCGTCACGGTGAGAGTGTCAGCGTTCCAGGTACAATGTCAACATCATGGGGAGAGGGGAAGCATCACAGGGAGAGGGTCATCGTCATTGGGTGATGTTCAGTGTCACTGGGAGAGCGTCATCGTCATTGGGTGATGTTCAGTGTCACTGGGAGAGGGTCAGCATCACAGGGAGAGGATAAGAGTCATGCAGAGAGGGTCAGCATCACTGGGAGTGGGTCAGCTTCATGGGAAGTGTGTCAACATCACTGGGAGAGGGTCACCAACATGGGGAGAAATTCAGTATCACTGGTAGATTGTCTACGTCATGGGGAGAGTGTCAGCATCACGGGGAGAGGGTCTGCATCATGGGGAGAGTGTCAGCATCATGGGGAGAGTGTCAGCATCATGGGGAGAGTGTCAGCGTAGGGGGAGAGTGTCTGCATCATGGGTAGAGTGTCTGCTTCATGGGGAGAGTGTCTGCTTCATGGGGAGAGGGTCTGCATCATCGGGAATGTCAGTGTAACAAGGAGAGGGTCAGCGTCAAGAGGAGAGGGCCAAGCTCACGGGGAGAGTGTCAGCGTCGCAGGGTGAGGGCCAAGCTCATGGGGAGAATCCCAGGGTCACTGGGAGAGGGTCAGCATCATGGGGAGACGGTTAGCATCACGGAGAGCGGGTCAGGGTACGTAGAGATGGTCAGCATCATGGGGAGATTGCCAAGACGATGGGGAGAGGGTCAGTGACACGAGGAGAGGGCCAGCGACATGGGGAGAGAGTCAGCATCACAGGGAGAGGGTCAGTGTCCCGGGGAGAGTTTCAGCATCCCGGGTACAGTGTCAGCGTCACAGGGAGAGGGCCAGCGACACGGGGAGAGGGTCATCATCACGGTGAGAGGTTCAGCGTTCCTGGTACAACATCAATGTCATGGGGAGAGGTTCAGTATCACTAGGAAAGGGTCATCATCATTGGGAGAGTTTCAGCATCACTGAGAGAGGGTCAGTGCCACGGGGAGAGACTCAGCATTGTCGGGAGAGGGTGAGCTACCCTCACCCAGACACACTGTCACTGAGCTACCCTCCCTCACCCAGACACACTGTCACTGAGCTACCCTCCCTCACCCAGACATGCTGTCACTGAGCTACCATCCCTCACCCAGACACACTGTCACTGAGCTACCATCCCTCACCCAGACACACTGTCACTGAGCTACCATCCCTCACCCAGACACACTGTCACTGAGCTACCCTCCCTCACCCAGACACACTGTCACTGAGCTACCCTCACCCAGACACACTGTCACTGAGCTACCATCCCTCACCCAGACACACTGTCACTGAGCTACCCTCACCCAGACACACTGTCACTGAGCTACCCTCCCTCACCCAGACACACTGTCACTGATCTACCCTCACCCAGACACACTGTCACTGAGCTACCCTCCCTCACCCAGACACACTGTCACTGAGCTACCCTCCCTCACCCAGACACACTGTCACTGAGCTACCATCCCTCACCCAGACACACTGTCACTCAGCTACCCTCTCTCACCCAGACAAACTGTCACTGAGCTACCCTCACCCAGACACATTGTCACTGAGCTACCCTCACCCAGACACACTGTCACTGAGCTACCCTCACCCAGATACACTGTCACTGAGCTACCCTCCCTCACCCAGACACACTGTCACTGAGCTACCCTCCCTCACCCAGACACACTGTCACTGAGCTACCATCCCTCACCCAGACACACTGTCACTCAGCTACCCTCTCTCACCCAGACAAACTGTCACTGAGCTACCCTCACCCAGACACATTGTCACTGAGCTACCCTCACCCAGACACACTGTCACTGAGCTAACCTCCCTCACCCAGACACACTGTCACTGAGCTACCATCACCCAGACACACTGTCACTGAGCTACCCTCCCTCACCCAGACACACTGTCACTGAGCTACCCTCCCTCACCCAGACACGCTGTCACTGAGCTACCATCCCTCACCCAGACACACTGTCACTGAGCTACCATCCCTCACCCAGACACACTGTCACTGAGCTACCATCCCTCACCCAGACACACTGTCACTGAGCTACCCTCCCTCACCCAGACACACTGTCACTGAGCTACCCTCCCTCACCCAGACACGCTGTCACTGAGCTACCATCCATCACCCAGACACGCTGTCACTGAGCTACCATCCCTCACCCAGACACACTGTCACTGAGCTACCCTCACCCAGACACACTGTCACTGAGCTACCCTCCCTCACCCAGACACACTGTCACTGAGCTACCCTTCCTCACCCAGACACACTGTCACTGAGCTACCATCCCTCACCCAGACACACTGTCACTGAGCTACCCTCTCTCACCCAGACAAACTGTCACTGAGCTACCCTCACCCAGACACATTGTCACTGAGCTACCCTCACCCAGACACACTGTCACTGAGCTACCCTCCCTCACCCAGACACACTGTCACTGAGCTACCCTCCCTCACCCAGACACGCTGTCACTGAGCTACCCTCCCTCACCCAGACACGCTGTCACTGAGCTACCCTCCCTCACCCAGACACACTGTCACTGAGCTACCCTCTCTCACCCAGACACACTGTCACTGAGCTACCCTCACCCAGACACACTGTCACTGAGCTACCCTCCCTCACCCAGACACACTGTCACTGAGCTACCCTCACCCAGACACACTGTCACTGAGCTACTCTCACCCAGACACACTGTCACTGAGCTACCCGCCCTCAGCCAGACACACTGTCACTGAGCAACCCTCCCTCACCCAGACACACTGTCACTGAGCTAACCACCCTCACCCAGACACACTGTCACTGAGCAACCCTCACCCAGACACACTGTCACTGAGCTACCCTCACCCAGACACACTGTCATTGAGCTAACCTCCCTCACCCAGACACACTGTCACTGAGCTACCCTCACCCAGACACACTGTCACTGAGCTACCCTCACCCAGACACACTGTCACTGAGCTACCCTCCCTCACCCAGACACACTGTCACTGAGTTACCCTCCCTCACCCAGACACACTGTCACTGAGCTACCCTCACCCAGACACACTGTCACTGAGCTACCCTCCCTCACCCAGACACACTGTCACTGAGCTACCCTCACCCAGACACACTGTCACTGAGCTACCCTCACCCAGACACACTGTCACTGAGCTAACCTCACCCAGACACACTGTCACTGAGCTACCCTCCCTCAACCAGACACACTGTAACTGAGCTACCCTCAACCAGACACACTGTCACTGAGCTACCCTGAAACAGACACACTGTCACTGAGCTACACTCCCTCACCCAGACACACTGTCACTGAGCTACCCTCACCCAGACACCCTGTCACTGAGCTACCCTCACCCAGACACACTGTCACTGAGCTACAATCCCTCACCCAGACACACTGTCACTGAGCTACCCTCCCTCACCCAGACACACTGTCACTGAGCTAGCCTCACCCAGACACACTGTCACTGAGCTAACCTCCCTCACCCAGACACACTGTCACTGAGCTACCCTCCCTCACCCAGACACACTGTCACTGAGCTACCCTCCCTCACCCAGACACACTGTCACTGAGCTACCCTCCCTCACCCAGACACACTGTCACTGATCTACCCTCACCCAGACACACTGTCACTGAGCTAACCTCCCTCACCCAGACACACTGTCACTGAGCTACCCTCCCTCACCCAGACACACTGTCACTGAGCTACCCTCCCTCACCCAGACACACTGTCACTGAGCTACCCTCCCTCACCCAGACACACTGTCACTGATCTACCCTCACCCAGACACACTGTCACTGAGCTAACCTCCCTCACCCAGACACACTGTCACTGATCTACCCCCCTCACCCAGACACACTGTCGCTGAGCTACACTCACCCAGACACACTGTCACTGAGCTACCCTCACCCAGAGACACTGTCACTGAGCTACTCTCACCAGACACACTGTCACTGAGCTGCCCTCCCTCACCCAGACACACTGTCACTGAAATACCATCCCTCACCCAGACACACTGTCACTGAGCTACCCTCCCTCACCCAGACACACTGTCACTGAGCTACCATCCCTCACCCAGACACACTGTCACTGAGCTACCCTCCCTCACCCAGACACACTGTCACTGAGCTACCCTCCCTCACCCAGACACGCTGTCACTGAGCAACCATCCCTCACCCAGACACACTGTCACTGAGCTACCATCCCTCACCCAGACACACTGTCACTGAGCTACCATCCCTCACCCAGACACACTGTCACTGAGCTACCCTCCCTCACCCAGACACACTGTCACTGAGCTACCCTCCCCCACCCAGACACGCTGTCACTGAGCTACCATCCCTCACCCAGACACGCTGTCACTGAGCTACCATACCTCACCCAGACACACTGTCACTGAGCTACCCTCACCCAGACACACTGTCACTGAGCTACCCTCACCCAGACACACTGTCACTGAGCTACCCTCACCCAGACACACTGTCACTGAGCTACCCTCCTTCACCCAGACACACTGTCACTGAGCTACCCTCCCTCACCCAGACACACTGTCACTGAGCTACCCTCCCTCACCCAGACACACTGTCACTGAGCTACCCTCCCTCACCCAGACACACTGTCACTGAGCTACCATCCCTCACCCAGACACACTGTCACTGAGCTACCCTCTCTCACCCAGACAAACTGTCACTGAGCTACCCTCACCCAGACACATTGTCACTGAGCTACCCTCACCCAGACACACTGTCACTGAGCTACCCTCCCTCACCCAGACACACTGTCACTGAGCTACCCTCCCTCACCCAGACACACTGTCACTGAGCTACCCTCACCCAGACACACTGTCACTGAGCTACCCTCCCTCACCCAGACACACTGTCACTGAGCTACCCTCCCTCACCCAGACACACTGTCACTGAGCTACCCTCCCTCACCCAGACACACTGTCACTGAGCTACCATCCCTCACCGAGACACACTGTCACTGAGCTACCCTCTCTCACCCAGACAAACTGTCACTGAGCTACCCTCACCCAGACACATTGTCACTGAGCTACCCTCACCCAGACACACTGTCACTGAGCTACCCTCCCTCACCCAGACACACTGTCACTGAGCTACCCTCCCTCACCCAGACACGCTGTCACTGAGCTACCCTCCCTCACCCAGACACACTGTCACTGAGCTACCCTCCCTCACCCAGACACACTGTCACTGAGCTACCCTCCCTCACCCAGACACACTGTCACTGATCTACCCTCACCCAGACACACTGTCACTGAGCTAACCTCCCTCACCCAGACACACTGTCACTGAGCTACCCTCCCTCACCCAGACACACTGTCACTGAGCTACCCTCCCTCACCCAGACACACTGTCACTGAGCTACCCTCCCTCACCCAGACACACTGTCACTGATCTACCCTCACCCAGACACACTGTCACTGAGCTAACCTCCCTCACCCAGACACACTGTCACTGATCTACCCCCCTCACCCAGACACACTGTCGCTGAGCTACACTCACCCAGACACACTGTCACTGAGCTACCCTCACCCAGAGACACTGTCACTGAGCTACTCTCACCAGACACACTGTCACTGAGCTGCCCTCCCTCACCCAGACACACTGTCACTGAAATACCATCCCTCACCCAGACACACTGTCACTGAGCTACCCTCCCTCACCCAGACACACTGTCACTGAGCTACCATCCCTCACCCAGACACACTGTCACTGAGCTACCCTCCCTCACCCAGACACACTGTCACTGAGCTACCCTCCCTCACCCAGACACGCTGTCACTGAGCAACCATCCCTCACCCAGACACACTGTCACTGAGCTACCATCCCTCACCCAGACACACTGTCACTGAGCTACCATCCCTCACCCAGACACACTGTCACTGAGCTACCCTCCCTCACCCAGACACACTGTCACTGAGCTACCCTCCCCCACCCAGACACGCTGTCACTGAGCTACCATCCCTCACCCAGACACGCTGTCACTGAGCTACCATACCTCACCCAGACACACTGTCACTGAGCTACCCTCACCCAGACACACTGTCACTGAGCTACCCTCACCCAGACACACTGTCACTGAGCTACCCTCACCCAGACACACTGTCACTGAGCTACCCTCCTTCACCCAGACACACTGTCACTGAGCTACCCTCCCTCACCCAGACACACTGTCACTGAGCTACCCTCCCTCACCCAGACACACTGTCACTGAGCTACCCTCCCTCACCCAGACACACTGTCACTGAGCTACCATCCCTCACCCAGACACACTGTCACTGAGCTACCCTCTCTCACCCAGACAAACTGTCACTGAGCTACCCTCACCCAGACACATTGTCACTGAGCTACCCTCACCCAGACACACTGTCACTGAGCTACCCTCCCTCACCCAGACACACTGTCACTGAGCTACCCTCCCTCACCCAGACACACTGTCACTGAGCTACCCTCACCCAGACACACTGTCACTGAGCTACCCTCCCTCACCCAGACACACTGTCACTGAGCTACCCTCCCTCACCCAGACACACTGTCACTGAGCTACCCTCCCTCACCCAGACACACTGTCACTGAGCTACCATCCCTCACCGAGACACACTGTCACTGAGCTACCCTCTCTCACCCAGACAAACTGTCACTGAGCTACCCTCACCCAGACACATTGTCACTGAGCTACCCTCACCCAGACACACTGTCACTGAGCTACCCTCCCTCACCCAGACACACTGTCACTGAGCTACCCTCCCTCACCCAGACACGCTGTCACTGAGCTACCCTCCCTCACCCAGACACACTGTCACTGAGCTACCCTCCCTCACCCAGACACACTGTCACTGAGCTACCCTCTCTCACCCAGACACACTGTCACTGAGCTACCCTCACCCAGACACACTGTCACTGAGCTACCCTCCCTCACCCAGACACACTGTCACTGACCTACCCTCACCCAGACACACTGTCACTGAGCTACCCGCCCTCAGCCAGACACACTGTCACTGAGCAACCCTCCCTCACCCAGACACACTGTCACTGAGCTAACCTCCCTCACCCAGACACACTGTCACTGAGCAACCCTCACCCAGACACACTGTCACTGAGCTACCCTCACCCAGACACACTGTCATTGAGCTAACCTCCCTCACCCAGACACACTGTCACTGAGCTACCCTCACCCAGACACACTGTCACTGAGCTACCCTCACCCAGACACACTGTCACTGAGCTACCCTCCCTCACCCAGACACACTGTCACAGAGTTACCCTCCCTCACCCAGACACACTGTCACTGAGCTACCCTCACCCAGACACACTGTCACTGAGCTACCCTCCCTCACCCAGACACACTGTCACTGAGCTACCCTCACCCAGACACACTGTCACTGAGCTAACCTCACCCAGACACACTGTCAACGAGCTACCCTCCCTCAACCAGACACACTGTCACTGAGCTACCCTCAACCAGACACACTGTCACTGAGCTACCCTCACCCAGACACACTGTCACTGAGCTAAAATCCCTCACCCAGACACACTGTCACTGAGCTACCCTCCCTCACCCAGACACACTGTCACTGAGCTAGCCTCACCCAGACACACTGTCACTGAGCTAACCTCCCTCACCCAGACACACTGTCACTGAGCTACCCTCCCTCACCCAGACACACTGTCACTGAGCTAACCTCCCTCACCCAGACACACTGTCACTGAGCTACCCTCCCTCACCCAGACACACTGTCACTGATCTACCCTCACCCAGACACACTGTCACTGAGCTACCCTCCCTCACCCAGACACACTGTCACTGAGCTACCCTCCCTCACCCAGACACACTGTCACTGAGCTACCCTCCCTCACCCAGACACACTGTCACTGATCTACCCTCACCCAGACACACTGTCACTGAGCTACCCTCCCTCACCCAGACACACTGTCACTGAGCTACCCCCCTCACCCAGACACACTGTCGCTGAGCTACACTCACCCAGACACACTGTCACTGAGCTACCCTCACCCAGAGACACTGTCACTGAGCTACTCTCACCAGACACACTGTCACTGAGCTGCCCTCCCTCACCCAGACACACTGTCACTGAACTACCATCCCTCACCCAGACACACTGTCACTGAGCTACCCTCCCTCACCCAGACACACTGTCACTGAGCTACCATTCCTCACCCAGACACACTGTCACTGAGCTACCCTCCCTCACCCAGACACACTGACACTGAACTACCCTCGCCCAGACACACTGTCACTGAGATACCCTCACCAACACACACACTGTCACTGAGCTACCCTCCCTCACCCAGATACAATGTCACTGAGCTAACCTCCCTCACCCAAACACACTGTCACTGAGCTACCCTACCTCACCCAGACACACTGTCACTGAACTGCCCTCACCCAGACACACTGTCACTGAGCTACCCTCCCTAATCCAGACACACTGTCACTGAGCTACCCTCCCTCACCCAGACACACTGTCACTGAGCTAACCTCACGCAGACACACTGTCACTGAGCAACACTCCCTCACCAAGACACACTGTCACTGAGCTACCCTCCCTCATCCAGACACACTGTCACTGAGCTACCCTCACCCAGACACACTGTCACTCAGCTACCCACCCTCACCCAGACAGACTGTCACTGAGCTACCCTCACACAGAAACACTGCCACTGAGCTACCCTCCCTAACCCAGACACACTGTCACTGAGCTACCCTCCCTCACCCAGACACGCTGTCACTGAGCTACCCTCACCCAGACAAACTGTCACTGAGCTACCCTCCCTCACCCAGACACACTGTCACTGAGCTACCCTCCCTCGGCCAGACACACTGTCACTTAGCTACCCTCCCTCACCCAGACACACTGTCACTGAGCTACCCTCACCCTGACACACTGTCACTGAGCTACCCTCCCTCACCCAGACACACTGTCACTGAGCTACCCTCACCCAGACACACTGTCACTGAGCTACCCTCCCTCACCCAGACACACTGTCACTGAGCTACCCTCACCCAGACACACTGTCACTGAGCTTCCCTCCCCCAGACACACTGTCACTGAGCTACCCTCCCTCACCCAGACACACTGTCACTGAGCTACCCTCCCTCACCCAGACACACTGTCACTGAGCTACCCTCACCCAGACAGACTGTCACTGAGCTGCCCTCCCTCACCCAGACACACTGTCACTGAACTACCCTCCCTCACCCAGACACACTGTAACTGAGATACCCTCCCTCAATCCGACACACTGTCACTAATCTACCCTCAGCCAGACACACTGTCACTGAGCTATCCTCCCTCACCCAGACACACTGTCACTGAGCTACCCTCACCCAGAAACACTGTCACTGAGCTACCCACCCTCACCCAGACACTGTCACTGAGATACCCTCCCTCACCCAGACACACTGTCACTGACCTACTCTCCCTCACCCAGACACACTGTCACTGAGCTACACTCACCCAGACACACTGTCACTGAGCTACCCTCCCTCACCCAGACACACTGTCACTGAGCTACCCTCCCTCACACAGACACACTGTCACTGAGCTACCCTCGCTCACCCAGACACAGACACTGAGCTACCCTCCCACTCCCAGACACACTGTCACTGAGCTACCCTCCCTCATCCAGACACACTGTCACTGAGCTACCCTCACCCAGACACACTGTCACTGAGCTACCCTCACCCAGACAACACTGTCACTGAGCTACCCTCACCCAGACACACTGTCACTGAGCTACCCTCCCTCACCCAGACACACTGTCACTGAGCTACCCTCCCTCACCCAGACACACTGTCACTGAGCTACCCTCCCTCACCCAGACACACTGTCACTGAGCTACCCTCCCTCACCCAGACACACTGTCACTGAGCTACCCTCAAACAGACACACTGTCACTGAGCTACCCTCACCCAGACACACTGTGACTGAGCAACCATCACGCAGACACACAGTCACTGAGCTACCCTCACCCAGACACACTGTCACTGAGCAACCCTAACCCAGACACACTGTCACTGAGCTACCCTCCCTCACCCAGACACACTGTCACTGAGCTACCATCACCCAGACACACTGTCACTGAGCTACCCTCCCTAACCCAGAAACACAGTCTCTGAGCTACCCTCACCCAGACACACTGTCACTCAGCTACCCTCACCCAGACACACTGTTACTGAGCTACCCTCACCCAGACACACTGTCACTGAGCTACCCTCACCCAGACACACTGTCACTGAGCTACCCTCATCCAGAAACACTGTCACTGCGCTACCCTCACCCAGACACACTGTCACTGATCTACCGTCCCTCACCCAGACACTGTCACTGAGATACCCTCCCTCACCCAGACACACTGTCACTGAGCTTCCCTCACCCAGACACACTGTCACTTAGCTACCCTCACCCAGACACACTGTCACTGAGCTACCCTCCCTCACCCAGACACACTGTCACTGAGATACCCTCCCTCACCCACACACACTGTCACTGAGCTACCCTCCCTCAGCCAGACACACTGTCACTTAGCTACCCTCACCCAGACACACTGTCACTGAGATACCCTCCCTCACCCAGACACACTGTCACTGAGCTACCCTCCCTCACCCAGACACACTGTCACTGAGCTACCCTCACCCAGACACACTGTCACTGAGCTAAACTCACCCAGACACACTGTCACTGAGCTAACCTCACCCAGACACACTGTCACTGAGCTACCCTCAAACAGACACACTGTCACTGAGCTACACTCCCTCACCCAGACACACTGTCACTGAGCTACCCTCACCCAGACACACTGTCACTGTGCTACCCTCACCCAGACACACTGTCACTGGGCTACCATCCCTCACCCAGACACACTGTCACTGAGCTACCCTCCCTCACCCAGACACACTGTCACTGAGCTACCCTCACCCAGACACACTGTCACTGAGCTACCCTCCCTCACCCAGACACACTGTCACTGAGCTACCCTCACCCAGACAAACTGTCACTGAGCTACCCTCCCTCACCCAGAAACACTGTCACTGAGCTACCCTCCCTCACCCAGACACACTGTCACTGAGCTACCCTCCCTCACCCAGACACACTGTCACTGAGCTACCCTCCCTCACCCAGACACACTGTCACTGAGCTACCCTCCCTCACCCAGACACACTGTCACTGATCTACCCTCACCCAGACACACTGTCACTGAGCAACCCTCCCTCACCCAGACACACTGTCACTGAGCTACCCCCCTCACCCAGACACACTGTCACTGAGCTACACTCACCCTGACACACTGTCACTGAGCTACTCTCACCAGACACACTGTCACTGAGCTGCCCTCCCTCACCCAGACACACTGTCACTTAACTACCATCCCTCACTCAGACACACTGTCACTGAGCTACCCTCCCTCACCCAGACACACTGTCACTGAGCTACCCTCACCCAGACACACTGTCACTGAGCTACCCTCCCTCACCCAGTCACACTGTCACTGAGCTACCCTCACCCAGACACACTGTCACTGAGCTACCCTCACCCAGACACACTGTCACTGAGCTACCCTCCCTAACCCAGACACACTGTCACTGAGCTACCCTCCCTCATCCAGACACACTGTCACTGAGATACCCTCTCTCACCAGACACACTGTCACTGAGCTACCCTCCCTCACCCAGACACACTGTTACTGAGCTACCCTCACCCAGACACACTGTCACTGAGCTACCCTCACCCAGACACACTGTCACTGAGCTACCCTCATCCAGACACACTGTCACTGCGCTACCCTCACCCAGACACACTGTCACTGATCTACCGTCCCTCACCCAGACACTGTCACTGAGATACCCTCCCTCACCCAGACACACTGTCACTGAGCTTCCCTCACCCAGACACACTGTCACTTAGCTACCCTCACCCAGACACACTGTCACTGAGCTACCCTCCCTCACCCAGACACACTGTCACTGAGATACCCTCCCTCACCCACACACACTGTCACTGAGCTACCCTCCCTCAGCCAGACACACTGTCACTTAGCTACCCTCACCCAGACACACTGTCACTGAGATACCCTCCCTCACCCAGACGCACTGTCACTGAGCTACCCTCCCTCACCCAGACACACTGTCACTGAGCTACCCTCACCCAGACACACTGTCACTGAGCTAAACTCACCCAGACACACTGTCACTGAGCTAACCTCACCCAGACACACTGTCACTGAGCTACCCTCACCCAGACACACTGTCACTGAGCTACCCTCAAACAGACACACTGTCACTGAGCTACACTCCCTCACCCAGACACACTGTCACTGAGCTACCCTCACCCAGACACACTGTCACTGAGCTACCCTCACCCAGACACACTGTCACTGGGCTACCATCCCTCACCCAGACACACTGTCACTGAGCTACCCTCCCTCACCCAGACACACTGTCACTGAGCTACCCTCACCCAGACACACTGTCACTGAGCTACCCTCCCTCACCCAGACACACTGTCACTGAGCTACCCTCACCCAGACAAACTGTCACTGAGCTACCCTCCCTCACCCAGAAACACTGTCACTGAGCTACCCTCCCTCACCCAGACACACTGTCACTGAGCTACCCTCACCCAGACACACTGTCACTGAGCTACCCTCCCTCACCCAGACACACTGTCACTGAGCTACCCTCCCTCACCCAGACACACTGTCACTGAGCTACCCTCCCTCACCCAGACACACTGTCACTGAGCTACCCTCCCTCACCCAGACACACTGTCACTGAGCTACCCTCCCTCACCCAGACACACTGTCACTGAGCTACCCTCCCTCACCCAGACACACTGTCACTGAGCTACCCTCCCTCACCCAGACACACTGACACTGATCTACCCTCACCCAGACACACTGTCACTGAGCAACCCTCCCTCACCCAGACACACTGTCACTGAGCTACCCCCCTCACCCAGACACACTGTCACTGAGCTACACTCACCCTGACACACTGTCACTGAGCTACTCTCACCAGACACACTGTCACTGAGCTGCCCTCCCTCACCCAGACACACTGTCACTTAACTACCATCCCTCACTCAGACACACTGTCACTGAGGTACGCTCCCTCACCCAGACACACTGTCACTGAGCGACCCTCACCCAGACACACTGTCACTGAGCTACCCTCCCTCACCCAGACACACTGTCACTGAGCTACCCTCACCCAGACACACTGTCACTGAGCTACCCTCACCCAGACACACTGTCACTGAACTACCATCCCTCACCCAGACACACTTCACTGAGCTACCCTCCCTCACACAGACACACTGTCACTGAGCTACCCTCACCCAGACACACTGTCACTGAGCTACCCTCAACCAGACAAACTGTCACTGAGCTACCTGCACCCAGACACACTGTCACTGAGATAACCTCACCCAGACACACTGTCATTGAGCTGCCCTCCCTCACCCAGACACACTGTCACTGAACTACCCTCCCTCACCCAGACACACTGTAACTGAGATACCCTCCCTCACTCCGACACACTGTCACTGAGCTACCCTCCTCACCCAGACACACTGTCACTGAGCTCCCCTCACCCAGAAACACTGTCACTGAGCTACCCTCCCTCACCCAGACACTGTCAATGAGATACCCTCCCTCACCCAGACACACTGTCACTGAACTACACTCACACAGACACACTGTCACTGAGCTACCCTCACTCACCCAGACACAGTCACTGAGCTACCATCCCTCACCCAGACACACTGTCACTGAGCTACCCTCACCCAGACACACTGTCACTGAGCTACCCTCCCTCACCCAGACACACTGTCACTGAGCTACCATCCCTCACCCAGACACACTGTCACTGAGCTACCCTCACCCAGACACACTGTCACTGAGCTACCCTCCCTCACCCAGACACACTGTCACTGAGCTACCCTCCCTCACCCAGACACACTGTCACTGAGCTACCCTCACCCAGACAACACTGTCACTGAGCTACCCTCACCCAGACACACTGTCACTGAGCTACCCTCCCTCACCCAGACACACTGTCACTGAGCTACCCTCCCTCACCCAGACACACTGTCACTCAGCTACCCTCACCCAGACACACTGTCACTGAGCTACACTCCCTCACCCAGACACACTGTCACTGAGCTACCCTCCCTCACCCAGACACACTGACACTGAGCTAACATCCCTCACCCAGACACACTGTCACTGAGCTACCCTCACCCAGACACACTGTCACTGAGCTACCCTCACCCAGACACACTGTCACTGAGCTACCCTCCCTCACCCAGACACTGTCACTGAGATACCCTCCCTCACCCAGACACACTGTCACTGAGCTTCCCTCACCCAGACACACTGTCACTGAGATACCCTCACCCAGACACACTATCACTGAGCTGCCCTCCCTCACCCAGACACACTGACACTGAGCTAACCACCCTCACCCAGACACACTGTCACTGAGCTACCCTCACCCAGACACACTGTCACTGAGCTACCCTCACCCAGAAACACTGTCACTGAGCTACCCTCCCTCACCCAGACACACTGTCACTGACCTAGTCTCCCTCACCCAGACACACTGTCACTGAGCTACACTCACCCAGACACACTGTCACTGAGCTACCCTCCCTCACCCAGACACACTGTCACTGAGATACCCTCCCTCACCCAGACACACTGTCACTGAGCTACCCTCGCTCACCCAGACACAGTCACTGAGCTACCCTCCCACTCCCAGACACACTGTCACTGAGCTACCCTCCCTCACCCAGACACACTGTCACGGAGCTACCATCCCTCACCGAGACACACTGTCACTGAGCTACCATCCCTCACCCAGACACACTGTCACTGAGCTACCCTCACCCAGACACACTGTCACTGAGCTACCCTCACCCAGACAACACTGTCACTGAGCTACCCTCACCCAGACACACTGTCACTGAGCTACCCTCCCTCACCCAGACACACTGTCACTGAGCTACCCTCCCTCACCCAGACACACTGTCACTGAGCTACCCTCCCTCACCCAGACACGCTGTCACTGAGCTACCCTCACCCAGACACACTGTCACTGAGCTACCCTCACCCAGACACACTGTGACTGAGCAACCATCACGCAGACACACAGTCACTGAGCTACCCTCACCCAGACACACTGTCACTGAGCAACCCTAACCCAGACACACTGTCACTGAGCTACCCTCCCTCACCCAGACACACTGTCACTGAGCTACCATCACCCAGACACACTGTCACTGAGCTACCCTCCCTAACCCAGAAACTCAGTCTCTGAGCTACCCTCACCCAGACACACTGTCACTTGGCTACCCTCACCCAGACACACTGTCACTGAGCTACACTCCCTCACCCAGACACACTGTCACTGAGCTAACCTCCCTCACCCAGACACACTGTCACTGAGCTACCCTCACCCAGACAGACTGTCACTGAGCTACCCTCCCTCAACCAGACACACTGTCACTGAGCTACCCTCCCTCATCCAGACACACTGTCACTGAGCTACCCTCACCCAGACAGACTGTCACTGAGCTACCCTCCCTCAACCAGACAAACTGTCACTGATCTACCCGCACCCAGACACACTGTCACTGAGATAACCTCACCCAGACACACTGTCATTGAGCTGCCCTCCCTCACCCAGACACACTGTCACTGAACTACCCTCCCTCACCCAGACACACTGTAACTGAGATACCCTCCCTCACTCCAACACACTGTCACTGAGCTACCCTCCTCACCCTGACACACTGTCACTGAGCTCCCCTCACCCAGAAACACTGTCACTGAGCTACCCTCCCTCACCCAGACACTGTCAATGAGATACCCTCCCTCACCCAGACACACTGTCACTGAGCTACACTCACACAGACACACTGTCACTGAGCTACCCTCACTCACCCAGACACAGTCACTGAGCTACCATCCCTCACCCAGACACACTGTCACTGAGCTACCCTCACCCAGACACACTGTCACTGAGCTACCCTCCCTCACCCAGACACACTGTCACTGAGCTACCATCCCTCACCCAGACACACTGTCACTGAGCTACCCTCACCCAGACACACTGTCACTGAGCTACCCTCCCTCACCCAGACACATTGTCACTGAGCTACCCTCCCTCACCCAGACACACTGTCACTGAGCTACCCTCACCCAGACAACACTGTCACTGAGCTACCCTCACCCAGACACACTGTCACTGAGCTACCCTCCCTCACCCAGACACACTGTCACTGAGCTACCCTCCCTCACCCAGACACACTGTCACTCAGCTACCCTCACCCAGACACACTGTCACTGAGCTACACTCCCTCACCCAGACACACTGTCACTGAGCTACCCTCCCTCACCCAGACACACTGACACTGAGCTAACCTCCCTCACCCAGACACACTGTCACTGAGCTACCCTTACCCAGACACACTGTCACTGAGCTACACTCACCCAGACACACTGTCACTGAGCTACCCTCCCTCACCCAGACACTGTCACTGAGATACCCTCCCTCACCCAGACACACTGTCACTGAGCTTCCCTCACCCAGACACACTGTCACTGAGATACCCTCACCCAGACACACTATCACTGAGCTGCCCTCCCTCACCCAGACACACTGACACTGAGCTAACCTCCCTCACCCAGACACACTGTCACTGAGCTACCCTCACCCAGACACACTGTCACTGAGCTACCCTCCCTCACCCAGACACACTGTCACTGACCTAGTCTCCCTCACCCAGACACACTGTCACTGAGCTACACTCACCCAGACACACTGTCACTGAGCTACCCTCCCTCACCCAGACACACTGTCACTGAGATACCCTCCCTCACCCAGACACACTGTCACTGAGCTACCCTCGCTCACCCAGACACAGTCACTGAGCTACCCTCCCACTCCCAGACACACTGTCACTGAGCTACCCTCCCTCACCCAGACACACTGTCACGGAGCT
This sequence comes from Isurus oxyrinchus, assembly GCA_026770705.1. Lineage (NCBI taxonomy): Eukaryota > Metazoa > Chordata > Chondrichthyes > Lamniformes > Lamnidae > Isurus > Isurus oxyrinchus. The sequence goes on from JANJGN010000200.1 coordinate 653,839, forward strand.
ACCATCCCTCACCCAGACACTCTGTCACTGAGCTACCATCCCTCACCCAGACACACTGTCACTGAGCTACCCTCACCCAGACACACTGTCACTGAGCTACCCTCACCCAGACAACACTGTCACTGAGCTACCCTCACCCAGACACACTGTCACTGAGCTACCCTCCCTCACCCAGACACACTGTCACTGAGCTACCCTCCCTCACCCAGACACACTGTCACTGAGCTACCCTCCCTCACCCAGACACACTGTCACTGAGCTACCCTCACCCAGACACACTGTCACTGAGCTACCCTCACCCAGACACACTGTGACTGAGCAACCATCACGCAGACAAACAGTCACTGAGCTACCCTCACCCAGACGCACTGTCACTGAGCAACCCTAACCCAGACACACTGTCACTGAGCTACCCTCCCTCACCCAGACACACTGTCACTGAGCTACCATCACCCAGACACACTGTCACTGAGCTACCCTCCCTAACCCAGAAACTCAGTCTCTGAGCTACCCTCACCCAGACACACTGTCACTCGGCTACCCTCACCCAGACACACTGTCACTGAGCTAACCTCCCTCACCCAGACACACTGTCACTGAGCTACCCTCACCCAGACAGACTGTCACTGAGCTACCCTCCCTCAACCAGACACACTGTCACTGAGCTACCCTCCCTCATCCAGACACACTGTCACTGAGATACCCTCCCTCACCCAGACACACTGTCACTGAGCTACCCTGACCCAGACAGACTGTCACTGAGCTACCCTCCCTCAACCAGACAAACTGTCACTGAGCTACCCGCACCCAGACACACTGTCACTGAGATAACCTCACCCAGACACACTGTCATTGAGCTGCCCTCCCTCACCCAGACACACTGTCACTGAACTACCCTCCCTCACCCAGACACACTGTAACTGAGATACCCTCCCTCACTCCAACACACTGTCACTGAGCTACCCTCCTCACCCAGACACACTGTCACTGAGCTCCCCTCACCCAGAAACACTGTCACTGAGCTACCCTCCCTCACCCAGACACTGTCAATGAGATACCCTCCCTCACCCAGACACACTGTCACTGAGCTACACTCACACAGACACACTGTGACTGAGCTACCCTCACTCACCCAGACACAGTCACTGAGCTACCATCCCTCACCCAGACACACTGTCACTGAGCTACCCTCACCCAGACACACTGTCACTGAGCTACCCTCCCTCACCCAGACACACTGTCACTGAGCTACCATCCCTCACCCAGACACACTGTCACTGAGCTACCCTCACCCAGACACACTGTCACTGAGCTACCCTCCCTCACCCAGACACATTGTCACTGAGCTACCCTCCCTCTCCCAGACACACTGTCACTGAGCTACCCTCACCCAGACAACACTGTCACTGAGCTACCCTCACCCAGACACACTGTCACTGAGCTACCCTCCCTCACCCAGACACACTGTCACTGAGCTACCCTCCCTCACCCAGACACACTGTCACTCAGCTACCCTCACCCAGACACACTGTCACTGAGCTACCCTCCCTCACCCAGACACACTGACACTGAGCTAACCTCCCTCACCCAGACACACTGACACTGAGCTAACCTCCCTCACCCAGACACACTGTCACTGAGCTACCCTCACCCAGACACACTGTCACTGAGCTACACTCACCCAGACACACTGTCACTGAGCTACCCTCCCTCACCCAGACACTGTCACTGAGATACCCTCCCTCACCCAGACACACTGTCACTGAGCTTCCCTCACCCAGACACACTGTCACTGAGATACCCTCACCCAGACACACTATCACTGAGCTGCCCTCCCTCACCCAGACACACTGACACTGAGCTAACCTCCCTCACCCAGACACACTGTCACTGAGCTACCCTCACCCAGACACACTGTCACTGAGCTACCCTCCCTCACCCAGACACACTGTCACTGACCTAGTCTCCCTCACCCAGACACACTGTCACTGAGCTACACTCACCCAGACACACTGTCACTGAGCTACCCTCCCTCACCCAGACACACTGTCACTGAGATACCCTCCCTCACCCAGACACACTGTCACTGAGCTACCCTCGCTCACCCAGACACAGTCACTGAGCTACCCTCCCACTCCCAGACACACTGTCACTGAGCTACCCTCCCTCACCCAGACACACTGTCACGGAGCTACCATCCCTCACCCAGACACTCTGTCACTGAGCTACCATCCCTCACCCAGACACACTGTCACTGAGCTACCCTCACCCAGACACACTGTCACTGAGCTACCCTCACCCAGACAACACTGTCACTGAGCTACCCTCACCCAGACACACTGTCACTGAGCTACCCTCCCTCACCCAGACACACTGTCACTGAGCTACCCTCCCTCACCCAGACACACTGTCACTGAGCTACCCTCCCTCACCCAGACACACTGTCACTGAGCTACCCTCACCCAGACACACTGTCACTGAGCTACCCTCACCCAGACACACTGTGACTGAGCAACCATCACGCAGACAAACAGTCACTGAGCTACCCTCACCCAGACGCACTGTCACTGAGCAACCCTAACCCAGACACACTGTCACTGAGCTACCCTCCCTCACCCAGACACACTGTCACTGAGCTACCATCACCCAGACACACTGTCACTGAGCTACCCTCCCTAACCCAGAAACTCAGTCTCTGAGCTACCCTCACCCAGACACACTGTCACTCGGCTACCCTCACCCAGACACACTGTCACTGAGCTACACTCCGTCACCCAGACACACTGTCACTGAGCTAACCTCCCTCACCCAGACACACTGTCACTGAGCTACCCTCACCCAGACAGACTGTCACTGAGCTACCCTCCCTCAACCAGACACACTGTCACTGAGCTACCCTCCCTCATCCAGACACACTGTCACTGAGATACCCTCCCTCACCCAGACACACTGTCACTGAGCTACCCTCACCCAGACAGACTGTCACTGAGCTACCCTCCCTCAACCAGACACACTGTCACTGAGCTACCCTCCCTCATCCAGACACACTGTCATTGAGCTACCCTCCCTCACCCAGACACACTGTTACTGAGCTACCCTCACCCAGACACACTGTCACTGAGCTCCTCTCACCCAGACACACTGTCACTGAGCTACCCTCATCCAGACACACTGTCACTGCGCTACCCTCACCCAGACACACTGTCACTGATCTACCGTCCCTCACCCAGACACTGTCACTGAGATACCCTCCCTCACCCAGACACACTGTCACTGAGCTTCCATCACCCAGACACGCGGTCACTTAGCTACCCTCACCCAGACACACTGTCACTGAGCTACCCTCCCTCACCCAGACACACTGTCACTGAGCTACCCTCCCTCACCCAGACACACTGTCACTGAGATACCCTCCCTCACCCAGACACACTGTCACTGAGCTACCCTCCCTCAGCCAGACACACTGTCACTTAGCTACCCTCACCCAGACACACTGTCACTGAGATACCCTCCCTCACCCAGACACACTGTCACTGAGCTACCCTCACCCAGACACACTGTCACTGAGCTACCCTCCCTCACCCAGACACACTGTCACTGAGCTAAACTCACCCAGACACACTGTCACTGAGCTAACCTCACCCAGACACACTGTCACTGAGCTACCCTCACCCAGACACACTGTCACTGAGCTACCCTCAAACAGACACACTGTCACTGAGCTACACTCCCTCACCCAGACACACTGTCACTGAGCTACCCTCACCCAGACACACTGTCACTGAGCTACCCTCACCCAGACACACTGTCACTGAGCTACCCTCACCCAGACACACTGTGACTGAGCAACCATCACGCAGACAAACAGTCACTGAGCTACCCTCACCCAGACGCACTGTCACTGAGCAACCCTAACCCAGACACACTGTCACTGAGCTACCCTCCCTCACCCAGACACACTGTCACTGAGCTACCATCACCCAGACACACTGTCACTGAGCTACCCTCCCTAACCCAGAAACTCAGTCTCTGAGCTACCCTCACCCAGACACACTGTCACTCGGCTACCCTCACCCAGACACACTGTCACTGAGCTACACTCCGTCACCCAGACACACTGTCACTGAGCTAACCTCCCTCACCCAGACACACTGTCACTGAGCTACCCTCACCCAGACAGACTGTCACTGAGCTACCCTCCCTCAACCAGACACACTGTCACTGAGCTACCCTCCCTCATCCAGACACACTGTCACTGAGATACCCTCCCTCACCCAGACACACTGTCACTGAGCTACCCTCACCCAGACAGACTGTCACTGAGCTACCCTCCCTCAACCAGACACACTGTCACTGAGCTACCCTCCCTCATCCAGACACACTGTCATTGAGCTACCCTCCCTCACCCAGACACACTGTTACTGAGCTACCCTCACCCAGACACACTGTCACTGAGCTCCTCTCACCCAGACACACTGTCACTGAGCTACCCTCATCCAGACACACTGTCACTGCGCTACCCTCACCCAGACACACTGTCACTGATCTACCGTCCCTCACCCAGACACTGTCACTGAGATACCCTCCCTCACCCAGACACACTGTCACTGAGCTTCCATCACCCAGACACGCGGTCACTTAGCTACCCTCACCCAGACACACTGTCACTGAGCTACCCTCCCTCACCCAGACACACTGTCACTGAGCTACCCTCCCTCACCCAGACACACTGTCACTGAGATACCCTCCCTCACCCAGACACACTGTCACTGAGCTACCCTCCCTCAGCCAGACACACTGTCACTTAGCTACCCTCACCCAGACACACTGTCACTGAGATACCCTCCCTCACCCAGACACACTGTCACTGAGCTACCCTCACCCAGACACACTGTCACTGAGCTACCCTCCCTCACCCAGACACACTGTCACTGAGCTAAACTCACCCAGACACACTGTCACTGAGCTAACCTCACCCAGACACACTGTCACTGAGCTACCCTCACCCAGACACACTGTCACTGAGCTACCCTCAAACAGACACACTGTCACTGAGCTACACTCCCTCACCCAGACACACTGTCACTGAGCTACCCTCACCCAGACACACTGTCACTGAGCTACCCTCACCCAGACACACTGTCACTGGGCTACCATCCCTCTCCCAGACACACTGTCACTGAGCTACCCTCCCTCACCCAGACACACTGTCACTGAGCTACCCTCCCTCACCCAGACACACTGTCACTGAGCTACCCTCACCCAGACACACTGTCACTGAGCTACCCTCAACCAGACAAACTGTCACTGAGCTACCCGCACCCAGACACACTGTCACTGAGATAACCTCACCCAGACACACTGTCATTGAGCTGCCCTCCCTCACCCAGACACACTGTCACTGAACTACCCTCCCTCACCCAGACACACTGTAACTGAGATACCCTCCCTCACTCCGACACACTGTCACTGAGCTACCCTCCTCACCCAGACACACTGTCACTGAGCGCCCCTCACCCAGAAACACTGTCACTGAGCTACCCTCCCTCACCCAGACACTGTCAATGAGATACCCTCCCTCACCCAGACACACTGTCACTGAACTACACTCACACAGACACACTGTCACTGAGCTACCCTCACTCACCCAGACACAGTCACTGAGCTACCATCCCTCACCCAGACACACTGTCACTGAGCTACCCTCACCCAGACACACTGTCACTGAGCTACCCTCCCTCACCCAGACACACTGTCACTGAGCTACCATCCCTCAGCCAGACACACTGTCACTGAGCTACCCTCACCCAGACACACTGTCACTGAGCTACCCTCCCTCACCCAGACACACTGACACTGAGCTACCCTCCCTCACCCAGACACACTGTCACTGAGCTACCCTCACCCAGACAACACTGTCACTGAGCTACCCTCACCCAGACACACTGTCACTGAGCTACCCTCCCTCACCCAGACACACTGTCACTGAGCTACCCTCCCTCACCCAGACACACTGTCACTCAGCTACCCTCACCCAGACACACTGTCACTGAGCTACACTCCCTCACCCAGACACACTGTCACTGAGCTACCCTCCCTCACCCAGACACACTGACACTGAGCTAACCTCCCTCACCCAGACACACTGTCACTGAGCTACCCTCACCCAGACACACTGTCACTGAGCTACCCTCACCCAGACACACTGTCACTGAGCTACCCTCCCTCACCCAGACACTGTCACTGAGATACCCTCCCTCACCCAGACACACTGTCACTGAGCTTCCCTCACCCAGACACACTGTCACTGAGATACCCTCACCCAGACACACTATCACTGAGCTGCCCTCCCTCACCCAGACACACTGACACTGAGCTAACCTCCCTCACCCAGACACACTGTCACTGAGCTACCCTCACCCAGACACACTGTCACTGAGCTACCCTCCCTCACCCAGACACACTGTCACTGACCTAGTCTCCCTCACCCAGACACACTGTCACTGAGCTACACTCACCCAGACACACTGTCACTGAGCTACCCTCCCTCACCCAGACACACTGTCACTGAGATACCCTCCCTCACCCAGACACACTGTCACTGAGCTACCCTCGCTCACCCAGACACAGTCACTGAGCTACCCTCCCACTCCCAGACACACTGTCACTGAGCTACCCTCCCTCACCCAGACACACTGTCACGGAGCTACCATCCCTCACCCAGACACTCTGTCACTGAGCTACCATCCCTCACCCAGACACACTGTCACTGAGCTACCCTCACCCAGACACACTGTCACTGAGCTACCCTCACCCAGACACACTGTCACTGAGCTACCCTCCCTCACCCAGACACACTGTCACTGAGCTACCCTCCCTCACCCAGACACACTGTCACTGAGCTACCCTCCCTCACCCAGACACACTGTCACTGAGCTACCCTCACCCAGACACACTGTCACTGAGCTACCCTCACCCAGACACACTGTGACTGAGCAACCATCACGCAGACAAACAGTCACTGAGCTACCCTCACCCAGACGCACTGTCACTGAGCAACCCTAACCCAGACACACTGTCACTGAGCTACCCTCCCTCACCCAGACACACTGTCACTGAGCTACCATCACCCAGACACACTGTCACTGAGCTACCCTCCCTAACCCAGAAACTCAGTCTCTGAGCTACCCTCACCCAGACACACTGTCACTCGGCTACCCTCACCCAGACACACTGTCACTGAGCTACACTCCGTCACCCAGACACACTGTCACTGAGCTAACCTCCCTCACCCAGACACACTGTCACTGAGCTACCCTCACCCAGACAGACTGTCACTGAGCTACCCTCCCTCAACCAGACACACTGTCACTGAGCTACCCTCCCTCATCCAGACACACTGTCACTGAGATACCCTCCCTCACCCAGACACACTGTCACTGAGCTACCCTCACCCAGACAGACTGTCACTGAGCTACCCTCCCTCAACCAGACACACTGTCACTGAGCTACCCTCCCTCATCCAGACACACTGTCATTGAGCTACCCTCCCTCACCCAGACACACTGTTACTGAGCTACCCTCACCCAGACACACTGTCACTGAGCTCCTCTCACCCAGACACACTGTCACTGAGCTACCCTCATCCAGACACACTGTCACTGCGCTACCCTCACCCAGACACACTGTCACTGATCTACCGTCCCTCACCCAGACACTGTCACTGAGATACCCTCCCTCACCCAGACACACTGTCACTGAGCTTCCATCACCCAGACACGCGGTCACTTAGCTACCCTCACCCAGACACACTGTCACTGAGCTACCCTCCCTCACCCAGACACACTGTCACTGAGCTACCCTCCCTCACCCAGACACACTGTCACTGAGATACCCTCCCTCACCCAGACACACTGTCACTGAGCTACCCTCCCTCAGCCAGACACACTGTCACTTAGCTACCCTCACCCAGACACACTGTCACTGAGATACCCTCCCTCACCCAGACACACTGTCACTGAGCTACCCTCACCCAGACACACTGTCACTGAGCTACCCTCCCTCACCCAGACACACTGTCACTGAGCTAAACTCACCCAGACACACTGTCACTGAGCTAACCTCACCCAGACACACTGTCACTGAGCTACCCTCACCCAGACACACTGTCACTGAGCTACCCTCAAACAGACACACTGTCACTGAGCTACACTCCCTCACCCAGACACACTGTCACTGAGCTACCCTCACCCAGACACACTGTCACTGAGCTACCCTCACCCAGACACACTGTCACTGAGCTACCCTCACCCAGACACACTGTGACTGAGCAACCATCACGCAGACAAACAGTCACTGAGCTACCCTCACCCAGACGCACTGTCACTGAGCAACCCTAACCCAGACACACTGTCACTGAGCTACCCTCCCTCACCCAGACACACTGTCACTGAGCTACCATCACCCAGACACACTGTCACTGAGCTACCCTCCCTAACCCAGAAACTCAGTCTCTGAGCTACCCTCACCCAGACACACTGTCACTCGGCTACCCTCACCCAGACACACTGTCACTGAGCTACACTCCGTCACCCAGACACACTGTCACTGAGCTAACCTCCCTCACCCAGACACACTGTCACTGAGCTACCCTCACCCAGACAGACTGTCACTGAGCTACCCTCCCTCAACCAGACACACTGTCACTGAGCTACCCTCCCTCATCCAGACACACTGTCACTGAGATACCCTCCCTCACCCAGACACACTGTCACTGAGCTACCCTCACCCAGACAGACTGTCACTGAGCTACCCTCCCTCAACCAGACACACTGTCACTGAGCTACCCTCCCTCATCCAGACACACTGTCATTGAGCTACCCTCCCTCACCCAGACACACTGTTACTGAGCTACCCTCACCCAGACACACTGTCACTGAGCTCCTCTCACCCAGACACACTGTCACTGAGCTACCCTCATCCAGACACACTGTCACTGCGCTACCCTCACCCAGACACACTGTCACTGATCTACCGTCCCTCACCCAGACACTGTCACTGAGATACCCTCCCTCACCCAGACACACTGTCACTGAGCTTCCATCACCCAGACACGCGGTCACTTAGCTACCCTCACCCAGACACACTGTCACTGAGCTACCCTCCCTCACCCAGACACACTGTCACTGAGCTACCCTCCCTCACCCAGACACACTGTCACTGAGATACCCTCCCTCACCCAGACACACTGTCACTGAGCTACCCTCCCTCAGCCAGACACACTGTCACTTAGCTACCCTCACCCAGACACACTGTCACTGAGATACCCTCCCTCACCCAGACACACTGTCACTGAGCTACCCTCACCCAGACACACTGTCACTGAGCTACCCTCCCTCACCCAGACACACTGTCACTGAGCTAAACTCACCCAGACACACTGTCACTGAGCTAACCTCACCCAGACACACTGTCACTGAGCTACCCTCACCCAGACACACTGTCACTGAGCTACCCTCAAACAGACACACTGTCACTGAGCTACACTCCCTCACCCAGACACACTGTCACTGAGCTACCCTCACCCAGACACACTGTCACTGAGCTACCCTCACCCAGACACACTGTCACTGGGCTACCATCCCTCTCCCAGACACACTGTCACTGAGCTACCCTCCCTCACCCAGACACACTGTCACTGAGCTACCCTCCCTCACCCAGACACACTGTCACTGAGCTACCCTCACCCAGACACACTGTCACTGAGCTACCCTCAACCAGACAAACTGTCACTGAGCTACCCGCACCCAGACACACTGTCACTGAGATAACCTCACCCAGACACACTGTCATTGAGCTGCCCTCCCTCACCCAGACACACTGTCACTGAACTACCCTCCCTCACCCAGACACACTGTAACTGAGATACCCTCCCTCACTCCGACACACTGTCACTGAGCTACCCTCCTCACCCAGACACACTGTCACTGAGCGCCCCTCACCCAGAAACACTGTCACTGAGCTACCCTCCCTCACCCAGACACTGTCAATGAGATACCCTCCCTCACCCAGACACACTGTCACTGAACTACACTCACACAGACACACTGTCACTGAGCTACCCTCACTCACCCAGACACAGTCACTGAGCTACCATCCCTCACCCAGACACACTGTCACTGAGCTACCCTCACCCAGACACACTGTCACTGAGCTACCCTCCCTCACCCAGACACACTGTCACTGAGCTACCATCCCTCAGCCAGACACACTGTCACTGAGCTACCCTCACCCAGACACACTGTCACTGAGCTACCCTCCCTCACCCAGACACACTGACACTGAGCTACCCTCCCTCACCCAGACACACTGTCACTGAGCTACCCTCACCCAGACAACACTGTCACTGAGCTACCCTCACCCAGACACACTGTCACTGAGCTACCCTCCCTCACCCAGACACACTGTCACTGAGCTACCCTCCCTCACCCAGACACACTGTCACTCAGCTACCCTCACCCAGACACACTGTCACTGAGCTACACTCCCTCACCCAGACACACTGTCACTGAGCTACCCTCCCTCACCCAGACACACTGACACTGAGCTAACCTCCCTCACCCAGACACACTGTCACTGAGCTACCCTCACCCAGACACACTGTCACTGAGCTACCCTCACCCAGACACACTGTCACTGAGCTACCCTCCCTCACCCAGACACTGTCACTGAGATTCCCTCCCTCACCCAGACACACTGTCACTGAGCTTCCCTCACCCAGACACACTGTCACTGAGATACCCTCACCCAGACACACTATCACTGAGCTGCCCTCCCTCACCCAGACACACTGACACTGAGCTAACCACCCTCACCCAGACACACTGTCACTGAGCTACCCTCACCCAGACACACTGTCACTGAGCTACCCTCACCCAGAAACACTGTCACAGAGCTACCCTCCCTCACCCAGACACACTGTCACTGACCTAGTCTCCCTCACCCAGACACACTGTCACTGAGCTACACTCACCCAGACACACTGTCACTGAGCTACCCTCCCTCACCCAGACACACTGTCACTGAGATACCCTCCCTCACCCAGACACACTGTCACTGAGCTACCCTCGCTCACCCAGACACAGTCACTGAGCTACCCTCCCACTCCCAGACACACTGTCACTGAGCTACCCTCCCTCACCCAGACACACTGTCACGGAGCTACCATCCCTCACCGAGACACACTGTCACTGAGCTACCATCCCTCACCCAGACACACTGTCACTGAGCTACCCTCACCCAGACACACTGTCACTGAGCTACCCTCACCCAGACAACACTGTCACTGAGCTACCCTCACCCAGACACACTGTCACTGAGCTACCCTCCCTCACCCAGACACACTGTCACTGAGCTAACCTCCCTCACCCAGACACACTGTCACTGAGCTACCCTCCCTCACCCAGACACGCTGTCACTGAGCTACCCTCACCCAGACACACTGTCACTGAGCTACCCTCACCCAGACACACTGTGACTGAGCAACCATCACGCAGACACACAGTCACTGAGCTACCCTCACCCAGACACACTGTCACTGAGCAACCCTAACCCAGACACACTGTCACTGAGCTACCCTCCCTCACCCAGACACACTGTCACTGAGCTACCATCACCCAGACACACTGTCACTGAGCTACCCTCCCTAACCCAGAAACTCAGTCTCTGAGCTACCCTCACCCAGACACACTGTCACTCGGCTACCCTCACCCAGACACACTGTCACTGAGCTACACTCCCTCACCCAGACACACTGTCACTGAGCTAACCTCCCTCACCCAGACACACTGTCACTGAGCTACCCTCACCCAGACAGACTGTCACTGAGCTACCCTCCCTCAACCAGACACACTGTCACTGAGCTACCCTCCCTCATCCAGACACACTGTCACTGAGATACCCTCCCTCACCCAGACACACTGTCACTGAGCTACCCTCACCCAGACAGACTGTCACTGAGCTACCCTCCCTCAACCAGACAAACTGTCACTGAGCTACCCGCACCCAGACACACTGTCACTGAGATAACCTCACCCAGACACACTGTCATTGAGCTGCCCTCCCTCACCCAGACACACTGTCACTGAACTACCCTCCCTCACCCAGACACACTGTAACTGAGATACCCTCCCTCACTCCAACACACTGTCACTGAGCTACCCTCCTCACCCAGACACACTGTCACTGAGCTCCCCTCACCCAGAAACACTGTCACTGAGCTACCCTCCCTCACCCAGACACTGTCAATGAGATACCCTCCCTCACCCAGACACACTGTCACTGAGCTACACTCACACAGACACACTGTCACTGAGCTACCCTCACTCACCCAGACACAGTCACTGAGCTACCATCCCTCACCCAGACACACTGTCACTGAGCTACCCTCACCCAGACACACTGTCACTGAGCTACCCTCCCTCACCCAGACACACTGTCACTGAGCTACCATCCCTCACCCAGACACACTGTCACTGAGCTACCCTCACCCAGACACACTGTCACTGAGCTACCCTCCCTCACCCAGACACATTGTCACTGAACTACCCTACCTCACCCAGACACACTGTCACTGAGCTACCCTCACCCAGACAACACTGTCACTGAGCTACCCTCACCCAGACACACTGTCACTGAGCTACACTCCCTCACCCAGACACACTGTCACTGAGCTACCCTCCCTCACCCAGACACACTGACACTGAGCTAACCTCCCTCACCCAGACACACTGTCACTGAGCTACCCTCACACAGACACACTGTCACTGAGCTACCCTCACCCAGACACACTGTCACTGAGCTACCCTCCCTCACCCAGACACTGTCACTGAGATACCCTCCCTCACCCAGACACACTGTCACTGAGCTTCCCTCACCCAGACACACTGTCACTGAGATACCCTCACCCAGACACACTATCACTGAGCTGCCCTCCCTCACCCAGACACACTGACACTGAGCTAACCTCCCTCACCCAGACACACTGTCACTGAGCTACCCTCACCCAGACACACTGTCACTGAGCTACCCTCCCTCACCCAGACACACTGTCACTGACCTAGTCTCCCTCACCCAGACACACTGTCACTGAGCTACACTCACCCAGACACACTGTCACTGAGCTACCCTCCCTCACCCAGACACACTGTCACTGAGATACCCTCCCTCACCCAGACACACTGTCACTGAGCTACCCTCGCTCACCCAGACACAGTCACTGAGCTACCCTCCCACTCCCAGACACACTGTCACTGAGCTACCCTCCCTCACCCAGACACACTGTCACGGAGCTACCATCCCTCACCCAGACACACTGTCACTGAGCTACCATCCCTCACCCAGACACACTGTCACTGAGCTACCCTCACCCAGACACACTGTCACTGAGCTACCCTCACCCAGACAACACTGTCACTGAGCTACCCTCACCCAGACACACTGTCACTGAGCTACCCTCCCTCACCCAGACACACTGTCACTGAGCTACCCTCCCTCACCCAGACACACTGTCACTGAGCTACCCTCCCTCACCCAGACACACTGTCACTGAGCTACCCTCACCCAGACACACTGTCACTGAGCTACCCTCACCCAGACACACTGTGACTGAGCAACCATCACGCAGACACACAGTCACTGAGCTACCCTCACCCAGACGCACTGTCACTGAGCAACCCTAACCCAGACACACTGTCACTGAGCTACCCTCCCTCACCCAGACACACTGTCACTGAGCTACCATCACCCAGACACACTGTCACTGAGCTACCCTCCCTAACCCAGAAACTCAGTCTCTGAGCTACCCTCACCCAGACACACTGTCACTCGGCTACCCTCACCCAGACACACTGTCACTGAGCTACACTCCGTCACCCAGACACACTGTCACTGAGCTAACCTCCCTCACCCAGACACACTGTCACTGAGCTACCCTCAGCCAGACAGACTGTCACTGAGCTACCCTCCCTCAACCAGACACACTGTCACTGAGCTACCCTCCCTCATCCAGACACACTGTCACTGAGATACCCTCCCTCACCCAGACACACTGTCACTGAGCTACCCTCACCCAGACAGACTGTCACTGAGCTACCCTCCCTCAACCAGACACACTGTCACTGATCTACCCTCCCTCATCCAGACACACTGTCATTGAGCTACCCTCCCTCACCCAGACACACTGTTACTGAGCTACCCTCACCCAGACACACTGTCACTGAGCTCCTCTCACCCAGACACACTGTCACTGAGCTACCCTCATCCAGACACACTGTCACTGCGCTACCCTCACCCAGACACACTGTCACTGATCTACCGTCCCTCACCCAGACACTGTCACTGAGATACCCTCCCTCACCCAGACACACTGTCACTGAGCTTCCCTCACCCAGACACGCGGTCACTTAGCTACCCTCACCCAGACACACTGTCACTGAGCCAACCTCCCTCACCCAGACACACTGTCACTGAGCTACCCTCCCTCACCCAGACACACTGTCACTGAGATACCCTCCCTCACCCAGACACACTGTCACTGAGCTACCCTCCCTCAGCCAGACACACTGTCACTTAGCTACCCTCACCCAGACACACTGTCACTGAGATACCCTCCCTCACCCAGACACACTGTCACTGAGCTACCCTCACCCAGACACACTGTTACTGAGCTACCCTCCCTCACCCAGACACACTGTCACTGAGCTAAACTCACCCAGACACACTGTCACTGAGCTAACCTCACCCAGACACACTGTCACTGAGCTACCCTCACCCAGACACACTGTCACTGAGCTACCCTCAAACAGACACACTGTCACTGAGCTACACTCCCTCACCCAGACACACTGTCACTGAGCTACCCTCACCCAGACACACTGTCACTGAGCTACCCTCACCCAGACACACTGTCACTGGGCTACCATCCCTCTCCCAGACACACTGTCACTGAGCTACCCTCCCTCACCCAGACACACTGTCACTGAGCTACCCTCCCTCACCCAGACACACTGTCACTGAGCTACCCTCACCCAGACACACTGTCACTGAGCTACCCTCAAACAGACACACTGTCACTGAGCTACACTCCCTCACCCAGACACACTGTCACTGAGCTACCCTCACCCAGACACACTGTCACTGAGCTACCCTCACCCAGACACACTGTCACTGAGCTACCATCCCTCACCCAGACACACTGTCACTGAGCTACCCTCACCCAGACACACTGTCACTGAGCTACCCTCCCTCACCCAGACACATTGTCACTGAGCTACCCTCCCTCACCCAGACACACTGTCACTGAGCTACCCTCACCCAGACAACACTGTCACTGAGCTACCCTCACCCAGACACACTGTCACTGAGCTACCCTCCCTCACCCAGACACACTGTCACTGAGCTACCCTCCCTCACCCAGACACACTGTCACTCAGCTACCCTCACCCAGACACACTGTCACTGAGCTACACTCCCTCACCCAGACACACTGTCACTGAGCTACCCTCCCTCACCCAGACACACTGACACTGAGCTAACCTCCCTCACCCAGACACACTGTCACTGAGCTACCCTCACCCAGACACACTGTCACTGAGCTACCCTCACCCAGACACACTGTCACTGAGCTACCCTCCCTCACCCAGACACTGTCACTGAGATACCCTCCCTCACCCAGACACACTGTCACTGAGCTTCCCTCACCCAGACACACTGTCACTGAGATACCCTCACCCAGACACACTATCACTGAGCTGCCCTCCCTCACCCAGACACACTGACACTGAGCTAACCTCCCTCACCCAGACACACTGTCACTGAGCTACCCTCACCCAGACACACTGTCACTGAGCTACCCTCCCTCACCCAGACACACTGTCACTGACCTAGTCTCCCTCACCCAGACACACTGTCACTGAGCTACACTCACCCAGACACACTGTCACTGAGCTACCTTCCCTCACCCAGACACACTGTCACTGAGATACCCTCCCTCACCCAGACACACTGTCACTGAGCTACCCTCGCTCACCCAGACACAGTCACTGAGCTACCCTCCCACTCCCAGACACACTGTCACTGAGCTACCCTCCCTCACCCAGACACACTGTCACGGAGCTACCATCCCTCACCCAGACACACTGTCACTGAGCTACCATCCCTCACCCAGACACACTGTCACTGAGCTACCCTCACCCAGACACACTGTCACTGAGCTACCCTCACCCAGACAACACTGTCACTGAGCTACCCTCACCCAGACACACTGTCACTGAGCTACCCTCCCTCACCCAGACACACTGTCACTGAGCTACCCTCCCTCACCCAGACACACTGTCACTGAGCTACCCTCCCTCACCCAGACACACTGTCACTGAGCTACCCTCACCCAGACACACTGTCACTGACCTACCCTCACCCAGACACACTGTGACTGAGCAACCATCACGCAGACACACAGTCACTGAGCTACCCTCACCCAGACGCACTGTCACTGAGCAACCCTAACCCAGACACACTGTCACTGAGCTACCCTCCCTCACCCAGACACACTGTCACTGAGCTACCATCACCCAGACACACTGTCACTGAGCTACCCTCCCTAACCCAGAAACTCAGTCTCTGAGCTACCCTCACCCAGACACACTGTCACTCGGCTACCCTCACCCAGACACACTGTCACTGAGCTACACTCCGTCACCCAGACACACTGTCACTGAGCTAACCTCCCTCACCCAGACACACTGTCACTGAGCTACCCTCACCCAGACAGACTGTCACTGAGCTACCCTCCCTCAACCAGACACACTGTCACTGAGCTACCCTCCCTCATCCAGACACACTGTCACTGAGATACCCTCCCTCACCCAGACACACTGTCACTGAGCTACCCTCACCCAGACAGACTGTCACTGAGCTACCCTCCTCAACCAGACACACTGTCACTGAGCTACCCTCCCTCATCCAGACACACTGTCATTGAGCTACCCTCCCTCACCCAGACACACTGTTACTGAGCTACCCTCACCCAGACACACTGTCACTGAGCTGCTCTCACCCAGACACACTGTCACTGAGCTACCCTCATCCAGACACACTGTCACTGCGCTACCCTCACCCAGACACACTGTCACTGATCTACCGTCCCTCACCCAGACACTGTCACTGAGATACCCTCCCTCACCCAGACACACTGTCACTGAGCTTCCCTCACCCAGACACGCGGTCACTTAGCTACCCTCACCCAGACACACTGTCACTGAGCTACCCTCCCTCACCCAGACACACTGTCACTGAGCTACCCTCCCTCACCCAGACACACTGTCACTGAGATACCCTCCCTCACCCAGACACACTGTCACTGAGCTACCCTCCCTCAGCCAGACACACTGTCACTTAGCTACCCTCACCCAGACACACTGTCACTGAGATACCCTCCCTCACCCAGACACACTGTCACTGAGCTACCCTCACCCAGACACACTGTTACTGAGCTACCCTCCCTCACCCAGACACACTGTCACTGAGCTAAACTCACCCAGACACACTGTCACTGAGCTAACCTCACCCAGACACACTGTCACTGAGCTACCCTCACCCAGACACACTGTCACTGAGCTACCCTCAAACAGACACACTGTCACTGAGCTACACTCCCTCACCCAGACACACTGTCACTGAGCTACCCTCACCCAGACACACTGTCACTGAGCTACCCTCACCCAGACACACTGTCACTGGGCTACCATCCCTCTCCCAGACACACTGTCACTGAGCTACCCTCCCTCACCCAGAGACACTGTCACTGAGCTACCCTTCCTCACCCAGACACACTGTCACTGAGCTACCCTCACCCAGACACACTGTCACTGAGCTACCCTCAAACAGACACACTGTCACTGAGCTACACTCCCTCACCCAGACACACTGTCACTGAGCTACCCTCACCCAGACACACTGTCACTGAGCTACCCTCACCCAGACACACTGTCACTGGGCTACCATTCCTCTCCCAGACACACTGTCACTGAGCTACCCTCCCTCACCCAGACACACTGTCACTTAGCTACCCTCACCCAGACACACTGTCACTGAGCTACCCTCCCTCACCCAGACACACTGTCACTGAGCTACCCTCCCTCACCCGGACACACTGTCACTGAGCTACCCTCCCTCACCAAGACACACTGTCACTGAGCTACCCTCCCTCACCCAGACACACTGTCACTGATCTACCCTCACCCAGACACACTGTCACTGAGCAACCCTCCCTCACCCAGACACACTGTCACTGAGCTACCCTCACCCAGACACACTGTCACTGAGCTACACTCCCTCACCCAGACACACTGTCACTGAGCTACCCTCACCCAGACACACTGTCATTGAGCTACCCTCACCCAGACACACTGTCACTGAGCTACAATCCCTCACCCAGACACACTGTAACTGAGCTACCCTCCCTCACCCAGACACACTGTCACTGAGCTACCCTCACCCAGACACACTGTCACTGAGCTACCATCCCTCACCCAGACACACTGTCACTGAGCTACCCTCCCTCACCCAGACACACTGTCACTGAGCTACCCTCCCTCACCCAGACACACTGTCACTGAGCTACCCTCACCCAGACACACTGTCACTGAGCTAGCCTCACCCAGACACACTGTCACTGAGCTAACCTCCCTCACCCAGACACACTGTCACTGAGCTACCCTCCCTCACCCAGACACACTGTCACTGAGCTACCCTCCCTCACCCAGACACACTGTCACTGAGCTACTCTCCCTCACCTAGACACACTGTCACTGATCTACCCTCACCCAGACACACTGTCACTGAGCTACCCTCCCTCACCCAGACACACTGTCACTGAGCTACCCCCCTCACCCAGACACACTGTCGCTGAGCTACACTCACCCAGACACACTGTCACTGAGCTACCCTCACCCAGAGACACTGTCACTGAGCTACTCTCACCAGACACACTGTCACTGAGCTGCCCTCCCTCACCCAGACACACTGTCACTGAACTACCAACCCTCACCCAGACACACTGTCACTGAGCTTCCATCCCTCACCCAGACACACTGTCACTGAGCTACCCTCCCTCACCCAGACACACTGACACTGAGCTACCCTCACCCAGACACACTGTCACTGAGATACCCTCACCCACACACACTGTCACTGAGCTACCCTCCCTCACCCAGACACACTGTCACTGAGCTACCCTCCCTCACCCAGACACACTGTCACTGAACTACCCTCACCCAGACACACTGTCACTGAGATACCCTCCCTCACCCAGACACACTGTCACTGAGCTAACCTCCCTCACCCAGACACACTGTCACTGAGCTACCCTCCCTCACCCAGACACACTGTCACTGAACTACCCTCACCCAGACACACTGTCACTGAGATACCCTCCCTCACCCAGACACTCTGTCACTGAGCTACCCTCCCTCAACCAGACACACTGTCACTGAGCTAACCTCACGCAGACACACTGTCACTGAGCAACCCTCCCTCACCAAGACACACTGTCACTGAGCTACCCTCCCTCATCCAGACACACTGTCACTGAGCTACCCTCACCCAGAAACACTGTCACTGAGCTACCCACCCTCACCCAGACAGACTGTCAATGAGCTTCCCTCACTCAGAAACACTGTCACTGAGCTACCCTCCCTAACCCAGACACACATTCACTGAGCTACCCTCCCTCACCCAGACACGCTGTCACTGAGCTACACTCACCCAGCGAAACTGTCACTGAGCTACCCTCACCCAGACACACTGTCACTGAGCTACTCTCACCAGACACACTGACACTGAGCTACCCTCCCTTACCCAGACACACTGTCACTGTGCTACCCTCCCTCACCCAGACACACTGTCACTGAGCTACACTCCCTCACCCAGACACAGTGTCACTGAACTACCATCCCTCACCCAGACACACTGTCACTGAGCTACCCTCACCCAGACACACTGTCACTGAGCTACCCACCCTCACCCAGACACACTGTCACTGAGCTACCCTCACCCAGACACACTGTCACTGAGCTTCCCTCCCCCAGACACACTGTCACTGAGCTACCCTCCCTCCCCCAGACACACTGTCACTGAGCTAACCTCCCTCACCCAGACACACTGTCACTGAGCTACCCTCACGCAGACACACTGTCACTGAGCTACCCTCACCCACACTGTCACTGAGCTACCCTCACCCTGACACACTGTCACTGAGCCTCCCTCACCCAGACACACTGTCACTGAGCTACCATCCCTCAGCCAGACACACTGTCACTGAGCTACCCTCCCTCACCCAGACACACTGTCACTGAGCTACCCTCCCTCACCCAGACACACTGTCACTGAGCTACCCTCCCTCACCCGGACACACTGTCACTGAGCTACCCTCCCTCACCCAGACACACTGTCACTGAGCTACCCTCCCTCACCCAGACACACTGTCACTGAGCTACCCTCACCCAGACACACTGTCACTGAGCTACCCTCCCTCACCCAGACACACTGTCACTGAGCTACCCTCTCTCACCCAGACACACTGTCACTGAGCTACCCTCACCCAGACACACTGTCACTGAGCTACCCTCACCCAGACACACTGTCACTGAGCTACCCTCACCCAGACACACTGTCACTGAGGTGCCCTCCCTCACCCAGACACACTGTCACTGAGCTACCCTCCCTCACCCAGACACACTGTCACTGAGCTACCCTCCCTCACCCAGACACACTGTCACTGAGCTACCCTCCCTCCCCCAGACACACTGTCACTGAGCTACCCTCACCCAGACACACTGTCACTGAGCTACCATCCCTCACCCAGACACACTGTCACTGAGCTACCCTCCCTCACCCAGACACACTGTCACAGAGCTTCCCTCACCCAGACACACTGTCACTGAGATACCCTCCCTCACCCAGACACACTGTCACTGAGCTACCATCCCTCACCCAGACACACTGTCACTGAGATACCCTCCCTCACCCAGACACACTGTCACTGAGCTACCATCCCTCACCCAGACACACTGTCACTGAGCTTCCCTCCCCCAGACACACTGTCACTGAGCTACCCTTCCTCACCCAGACACACTGTCACTGAGCTACCCTCCCTCACCCAGACACACTGTCACTGAGCTACCCTCCCTCACCCAGACACACTGTCACTGAGCTACCCTCACCCAGACACACTGTCACTGAGCTACCCTCCCTCACCCAGACACACTGTCACTGAGCTACCCTCACCCAGACACACTGTCACTGAGCTACCCTCCCTCACCCAGACACACTGTCACTGAGCTACCCTCACCCAGACACACAGTCACTGAGCTACCCTCCCTTACCCAGACACACTGTCACTGAGCTACCCTCACCCAGACACACTGTCACTGAGCTACCCTCCCTCACCCAGACACGCTGTCACTGAGCTACCCTCCCTCACCCAGACACACTGTCACTGAGCTACCCTCACCCAGACACAGTCACTGAGCTACCCTCCCTTACCCAGACACACTGTCACTGAGTTACCCTCCCTCACCCAGACACACTGTCACTGAGCTACCCTCACCCAGACACACTGTCACTGAGCTACCCTCCCTCACCCAGACACACTGTCACTGAGCTACCCTCCCTCACCCAGACACACTGTCACTGAGCTACCCTCCCTCACCCAGACACACTGTCACTGAGCTACCCTCCCTCACCCGGACACACTGTCACTGAGCTACCCTCCCTCACCCAGACACACTGTCACTGAGCTACCCTCACCCAGACACACTGTCACTGAGATACCCTCCCTCACCCAGACACACTGTCACTGAGCTACCCTCCCTCACCCGGACACACTGTCACTGAGCTACCCTCACTCAGACTCACTGTCACTGAGCTACCCTCCCTCATTCAGACACACTGTCACTGAGCTACCCTCCCTCACCCAGACACACTGTCACTGAGCTACCCTCACTCAGACTCACTGTCACTGAACTACCCTCCCTCACCCAGACACACTGTCACTGAGCTACCCTCCCTCACCCAGACACACTGTCACTGAGCTACCCTCCCTCACCCAGACACACTGTCACTGAGCTACCCACCGTCACCCAGACACACTGTCACTGAGCTACCCTCACCCAGACACACTGTCACTGCGCTACCCTCACCCAGACACGCTGTCACTGAGCTACCCTCCCTCACCCAGACACACTGTCACTGAGCCTCCCTCACCCAGACACACTGTGACTGAGCAACCCTAACCCAGACACACTGTCACTGAGCTTCCCTCACCCAGACACACTGTCACTGAGCTACCATCACCCAGACACACTGTCACTGAGCTACCCTCACCCAGACACACTGTCACTGAGCTACCCTCACCCAGACACACTGTCACTGAGCTACCCTCCCTCACCCAGACACACTGTCACTGAGCTACCCTCCCTCACCCAGACACACTGTCACTGAGATACCCTCCCTCACCCAGACACACTGTCACTGAGCTACCCTCCCTCAACCAGACACATTGTCACTGAGCTAACCTCACGCAGACACACTGTCACTGAGCAACCCTCCCTCATCAAGACACACTGTCACTGAGCTACCCTCCCTCATCCAGACACACTGTCACTGAGCTACCCTCACCCAGACACACTGTCACTGAGCTACCCACCCTCACCCAGACAGACTGTCAATGAGCTACCCTCACACAGAAACACTGTCACTGAGCTACCCTCCCTAACCCAGACACACTGTCACTGAGCTACCCTCCCTCACCCTGACACGCTGTCACTGAGCTACCCTCCCCCAGACAAACTGTCACTGAGCTACCCTCACCCAGACACACTGTCACTGAGCTACTCTCACCAGACACACTGTCACTGAGCTACCCTCCCTTACCCAGACACACTGTCACTGAGCTACCCTCCCTCACCCAGACACACTGTCACTGAGCTACACTCCCTCACCCAGACACAGTGTCACTGAACTACCATCCCTCACCCAGACACACTGTCACTGAGCTACCCTCACCCAGACACACTGTCACTGAGCTACCCACCCTCACCCAGACACACTGTCACTGAGCTACCCTCACCCAGACACACTGTCACTGAGCTTCCCTCCCCCAGACACACTGTCACTGAGCTACCCTACCTCCCCCAGACACACTGTCACTGAGCTAACCTCCCTCACCCAGACACACTGTCACTGAGCTACCCTCACGCAGACACACTGTCACTGAGCTACCCTCACCCACACTGTCACTGAGCTACCCTCACCCTGACACACTGTCACTGAGCCTCCCTCACCCAGAAACACTGTCATTGAGCTACCCTCCCTCAGCCAGACACACTGTCACTGATCTACCCTCCCTCACCCAGACACACTGTCACTGAGCTACCCTCCCTCACCCGGACACACTGTCACTGAGCTACCCTCCCTCACCCAGACACACTGTCACTGAGCTACCCTCCCTCACCCGGACACACTGTCACTGAGCTACCCTCACCCAGACACACTGTCACTGAGCTACCCTCCCTCACCCAGACACACTGTCACTGAGCTACCCTCTCTCACCCAGACACACTGTCACTGAGCTACCCTCACCCAGACACACTGTCACTGAGCTACCCTCACCCAGACACACTGTCACTGAGCTACCCTCACCCAGACACACTGTCACTGAGGTGCCCTCCCTCACCCAGACACACTGTCACTGAGCTACCCTCCCTCACCCAGACACACTGTCACTGAGCTCCCCTCCCTCACCCAGACACACTGTCACTGAGCTACCCTCCCTCCCCCAGACACACTGTCACTGAGCTACCCTCACCCAGACACACTGTCACTGAGCTACCATCCCTCACCCAGACACACTGTCACTGAGCTACCCTCCCTCACCCAGACACACTGTCACTGAGCTACCCTCACTCAGACTCACTGTCACTGAGCTACCCTCCCTCACCCAGACACACTGTCACTGAGCTACCCTCCCTCACCCAGACACACTGTCACTGAGCTACCCTCACTCAGACTCACTGTCACTGAACTACCCTCCCTCACCCAGACACACTGTCACTGAGCTACCCTCCCTCACCCAGACACACTGTCACTGAGCTACCCTCCCTCACCCAGACACACTGTCACTGAGCTACCCACCGTCACCCAGACACACTGTCACTGAGCTACCCTCACCCAGACACAATGTCACTGCGCTACCCTCACCCAGACACGCTGTCACTGAGCTACCCTCCCTCACCCAGACACACTGTCACTGAGCCTCCCTCACCCAGACACACTGTGACTGAGCAACCCTAACCCAGACACACTGTCACTGAGCTTCCCTCACCCAGACACACTGTCACTGAGCTACCATCACCCAGACACACTGTCACTGAGCTACCCTCACCCAGACACACTGTCACTGAGCTACCCTCACCCAGACACACTGTCACTGAGCTACCCTCCCTCACCCAGACACACTGTCACTGAGCTACCCTCCCTCACCCAGACACACTGTCACTGAGATACCCTCCCTCACCCAGACACACTGTCACTGAGCTACCCTCCCTCAACCAGACAGATTGTCACTGAGCTAACCTCACGCAGACACACTGTCACTGAGCAACCCTCCCTCACCAAGACACACTGTCACTGAGCTACCCTCCCTCATCCAGACACACTGTCACTGAGCTACCCTCACCCAGACACACTGTCACTGAGCTACCCACCCTCACCCAGACAGACTGTCAATGAGCTACCCTCACACAGAAACACTGTCACTGAGCTACCCTCCCTAACCCAGACACACTGTCACTGAGCTACCCTCCCTCACCCAGACACGCTGTCACTGAGCTACCCTCACCCAGACAAACTGTCACTGAGCTACCCTCACCCAGACACACTGTCACTGAGCTACTCTCACCAGACACACTGTCACTGAGCTACCCTCCCTTACCCAGACACACTGTCACTGAGCTACCCTCCCTCACCCAGACACACTGTCACTGAGCTACACTCCCTCACCCAGACACAGTGTCACTGAACTACCATCCCTCACCCAGACACACTGTCACTGAGCTACCCTCACCCAGACACACTGTCACTGAGCTACCCACCCTCACCCAGACACACTGTCACTGAGCTACCCTCATCCAGACACACTGTCACTGAGCTTCCCTCCCCCAGACACACTGTCACTGAGCTACCCTACCTCCCCCAGACACACTGTCACTGAGCTAACCTCCCTCACCCAGACACACTGTCACTGAGCTACCCTCACGCAGACACACTGTCACTGAGCTACCCTCACCCACACTGTCACTGAGCTACCCTCACCCTGACACACTGTCACTGAGCCTCCCTCACCCAGACACACTGTCATTGAGCTACCCTCCCTCAGCCAGACACACTGTCACTGATCTACCCTCCCTCACCCAGACACACTGTCACTGAGCTACCCTCCCTCACCCGGACACACTGTCACTGAGCTACCCTCCCTCACCCAGACACACTGTCACTGAGCTACCCTCCCTCACCCAGACACACTGTCACTGAGCAACCCTCACCCAGACACACTGTCACTGAGCTACCCTCCCTCACCCAGACACACTGTCACTGAGCTACCCTCTCTCACCCAGACACACTGTCACTGAGCTACCCTCACCCAGACACACTGTCACTGAGCTACCCTCACCCAGACACACTGTCACTGAGGTGCCCTCCCTCACCCAGACACACTGTCACTGAGCTACCCTCCCTCACCCAGACACACTGTCACTGAGCTACCCTCCCTCACCCAGACACACTGTCACTGAGCTACCCTCCCTCCCCCAGACACACTGTCACTGAGCTACCCTCACCCAGACACACTGTCACTGAGCTACCATCCCTCACCCAGACACACTGTCACTGAGCTACCCTCCCTCACCCAGACACACTGACACTGAGCTACCCTCCCTCACCCAGACACACTGTCACTGAGATACCCTCCCTCACCCAGACACACTGTCACTGAGCTACCCTCCCTCAACCAGACACATTGTCACTGAGCTAACCTCACGCAGACACACTGTCACTGAGCAACCCTCCCTCACCAAGACACACTGTCACTGAGCTACCCTCCCTCATCCAGACACACTGTCACTGAGCTACCCTCACCCAGACACACTGTCACTGAGCTACCCACCCTCACCCAGACAGACTGTCAATGAGCTACCCTCACACAGAAACACTGTCACTGAGCTACCCTCCCTAACCCAGACACACTGTCACTGAGCTACCCTCCCTCACCCAGACACGCTGTCACTGAGCTACCCTCACCCAGACAAACTGTCACTGAGCTACCCTCACCCAGACACACTGTCACTGAGCTACTCTCACCAGACACACTGTCACTGAGCTACCCTCCCTTACCCAGACACACTGTCACTGAGCTACCCTCCCTCACCCAGACACACTGTCACTGAGCTACACTCCCTCACCCAGACACAGTGTCACTGAACTACCATCCCTCACCCAGACACACTGTCACTGAGCTACCCTCACCCAGACACACTGTCACTGAGCTACCCACCCTCACCCAGACACACTGTCACTGAGCTACCCTCACCCAGACACACTGTCACTGAGCTTCCCTCCCCCAGACACACTGTCACTGAGCTACCCTACCTCCCCCAGACACACTGTCACTGAGCTAACCTCCCTCACCCAGACACACTGTCACTGAGCTACCCTCACGCAGACACACTGTCACTGAGCTACCCTCACCCACACTGTCACTGAGCTACCCTCACCCTGACACACTGTCGCTGAGCCTCCCTCACCCAGACACACTGTCATTGAGCTACCCTCCCTCAGCCAGACACACTGTCACTGATCTACCCTCCCTCACCCAGACACACTGTCACTGAGCTACCCTCCCTCACCCGGACACACTGTCACTGAGCTACCCTCCCTCACCCAGACACACTGT
Organism: Isurus oxyrinchus; assembly: GCA_026770705.1. Taxonomy (NCBI): domain Eukaryota; kingdom Metazoa; phylum Chordata; class Chondrichthyes; order Lamniformes; family Lamnidae; genus Isurus; species Isurus oxyrinchus. Next base: position 680,903 of record JANJGN010000200.1, read on the forward strand.
CACTGAGCTACCCTCCCTCACCCAGACACACTGTCACTGAGCTACCCTCACCCAGACACACTGTCACTGAGCTACCCTCCCTCACCCAGACACACTGTCACTGAGCTACCCTCTCTCACCCAGACACACTGTCACTGAGCTACCCTCACCCAGACACACTGTCACTGAGCTACCCTCACCCAGACACACTGTCACTGAGCTACCCTCACCCAGACACACTGTCACTGAGGTGCCCTCCCTCACCCAGACACACTGTCACTGAGCTACCCTCCCTCACCCAGACACACTGTCACTGAGCTACCCTCCCTCACCCAGACACACTGTCACTGAGCTACCCTCCCTCCCCCAGACACACTGTCACTGAGCTACCCTCACCCAGACACACTGTCACTGAGCTACCATCCCTCACCCAGACACACTGTCACTGAGCTACCCTCCCTCACCCAGACACACTGTCACTGAGCTTCCCTCACCCAGACACACTGTCACTGAGATACCCTCCCTCACCCAGACACACTGTCACTGAGCTACCATCCCTCACCCAGACACACTGTCACTGAGATACCCTCCCTCACCCAGACACACTGTCACTGAGCTACCATCCCTCACCCAGACACACTGTCACTGATCTTCCCTCCCCCAGACACACTGTCACTGAGCTACCCTTCCTCACCCAGACACACTGTCACTGAGCTACCCTCCCTCACCCAGACACACTGTCACTGAGCTACCCTCCCTCACCCAGACACACTGTCACTGAGCTACCCTCACCCAGACACACTGTCACTGAGCTACCCTCCCTCACCCAGACACACTGTCACTGAGCTACCCTCACCCAGACACACTGTCACTGAGCTACCCTCCCTCACCCAGACACACTGTCACTGAGCTACCCTCACCCAGACACACAGTCACTGAGCTACGCTCCCTTACCCAGACACACTGTCACTGAGCTACCCTCACCCAGACACACTGTCACTGAGCTACCCTCCCTCACCCAGACACACTGTCACTGAGCTACCCTCCCTCACCCAGACACACTGTCACTGAGCTACCCTCACCCAGACACAGTCACTGAGCTACCCTCCCTTACCCAGACACACTGTCACTGAGTTACCCTCCCTCACCCAGACACACTGTCACTGAGCTACCCTCACCCAGACACACTGTCACTGAGCTACCCTCCCTCACCCAGACACACTGTCACTGAGCTACCCTCCCTCACCCAGACACACTGTCACTGAGCTACCCTCCCTCACCCAGACACACTGTCACTGAGCTACCCTCCCTCACCCAGACACACTGTCACTGAGCTACCCTCCCTCACCCAGACACACTGTCACTGAGCTACCCTCACCCAGACACACTGTCACTGTGATACCCTCCCTCACCCAGACACACTGTCACTGAGCTACCCTCCCTCACCCAGACACACTGTCACTGAGCTACCCTCACTCAGACTCACTGTCACTGAGCTACCCTCCCTCACCCAGACACACTGTCACTGAGCTACCCTCCCTCACCCAGACACACTGTCACTGAGCTACCCACCCTCACCCAGACACACTGTCACTGAGCTACCCTCACCCAGACACACTGTCACTGCGCTACCCTCACCCAGACACGCTGTCACTGAGCTACCCTCCCTCACCCAGACACACTGTCACTGAGCCTCCCTCACCCAGACACACTGTGACTGAGCAACCCTAACCCAGACACACTGTCACTGAGCTTCCCTCACCCAGACACACTGTCACTGAGCTACCATCACCCAGACACACTGTCACTGAGCTACCCTCACCCAGACACACTGTCACTGAGCTACCCTCACCCAGACACACTGTCACTGAGCTACCCTCCCTCACCCAGTCACACTGTCACTGAGCTACCCTCCCTCACCCAGACACACTGTCACTGAGATACCCTCCCTCACCCAGACACACTGTCACTGAGCTACCCTCCCTCACCCAGACACACTGTCACTGAGATACCCTCCCTCACCCAGACACACTGTCACTTAGCTACCCTCACCCAGACACACTGTCACGGAGCTACCCTCACCCAGACACACTGTCACTGAGATACCCTCCCTCACCCAGACACACTGTCACTGAGCTACCCTCCCTCACCCAGACACACTGTCACTGAGCTACCCTCACCCAGACACACTGTCACTTAGCTAACCACACCCAGACACACTGTCACTGAGCTAAACTCACCCAGACACACTGTCACTGAGCTAACCTCACCCAGACACACTGTCACTGTGCTACCCTCACCCAGACACACTGTCACTGAGCTACCCTCAAACAGACACACTGTCACTGAGCTACACTCCCTCACCCAGAAACACTGTCACTGAGCTACCCTCACCCAGACACACTGTCACTGAGCTACCCTCACCCAGACACACTGTCACTGGGCTACCATCCCTCACCCAGACACACTGTCACTGAGCTACCCTCCCTCACCCAGACACACTGTCACTGAGCTACCCTCACCCAGACACACTGTCACTGAGCTGCCCTCACCCAGACACACTGTCACTGAGCTACCCTCACCCAGACACACTGTCACTGAGCTACCCTCCCTCACCCAGACACACTGTCACTGAGCTACCCTCACCCAGACAAACTGTCACTGAGCTACCCTCCCTCACCCAGAAACACTGTCACTGAGCTACCCTCCCTCACCCAGACACACTGTCACTGAGCTACCCTCCCTCACCCAGACACACTGTCACTGATCTACCCTCACCCAGACACACTGTCACTGAGCAACCCTCCCTCACCCAGACACACTGTCACTGAGCTACCCCCCTCTCCCAGACACACTGTCACTGAGCTACACTCACCCTGACACACTGTCACTGAGCTGCCCTCCCTCACCCAGACACACTGTCACTTAACTAACATCCCTCACTCAGACACACTGTCACTGAGCTACCCTCCCTCACCCAGACACACTGTCACTGAGCTACCCTCACCCAGACACACTGTCACTGAGCTACCCTCCCTCACCCAGACACACTGTCACTGAGCTACCCTCACCCAGACACACTGTCACTGAGCTACCCTCACCCAGACACACTGTCACTGAGCTAACCTCCCTCACCCAGACAGACTGTCACTGAGCTACCCTCACACAGAAACACTGCCACTGAGCTACCCTCCCTAACCCAGACACACTGTCACTGAGCTACCCTCCCTCACCCAGACACGCTGTCACTGAGCTACCCTCACCCAGACAAACTGTCACTGAGCTACCCTCACCCAGACACACTGTCACTGAGCTGTCCTCCCTCACCCAGACACAGTGTCACTGAACTACCATCCCTCACCCAGACACACTTCACTGAGCTACCCTCCCTCACCCAGACACACTGTCACTGAGCTACCCTCACCCAGACACACTGTCACTGAGCTACCCTCCCTCACCCAGACACACTGTCACTGAGCTACCCTCACCCAGACACACTGTCACTGAGATACCCTCCCCCAGACACACTGTCACTGAGCTACACTCCCTCACCCAGACACACTGTCACTGAGCTACCCTCACCCAGACACACTGTCACTGAGCTACCCTCCCTCACCCAGACACACTGTCACTGAGCGACCCTCCCTCACACAGACACACTGTCACTGAGCTAACCTCACGCAGACACACTGTCACTGAGCAACCCTCCCTCACCAAGACACACTGTCACTGAGCTACCCTTCCTCATCCAGACACACTGTCACTGAGCTACCCTCACCCAGACAAACTGTCACTGAGCTACCCTCACCCAGACACACTGTCACTGAGATACCCTCACCCAGACACACTGTCATTGAGCTGCCCTCCCTCACCCAGACACACTGTCACTGAACTACCCTCCCTCACCCAGACACACTGTAACTGAGATACCCTCTCTCACTCCGACACACTGTCACTGATCTACCCTCCCTCACCCAGACACACTGTCACTGAGCTCCCCTCACCCAGACACACTGTCACTGAGCTACCCTCACCCAGAAACACTGTCACTGAGCTACCCTCCCTCACCCAGACACTGTCACTGAGATACCCTCCCTCACCCAGACACACTGTCACTGACCTACTCTACCTCACCCAGACTCACTGTCACTGAGCTACACTCACCCAGACACACTGTCACTGAGCTACCCTCCCTCACCCAGACACACTGTCAGTGAGCTACCCTCCCTCCCCCAGACACACTGTCACTGAGCTACCCTCACCCAGACACACTGTCACTGAGCTACCATCCCTCACCCAGACACACTGTCACTGAGCTACCCTCCCTCACCCAGACACACTGTCACTGAGCTTCCCTCACCCAGACACACTGTCACTGAGATACCCTCCCTCACCCAGACACACTGTCACTGAGCTACCATCCCTCACCCAGACACACTGTCACTGAGATACCCTCCCTCACCCAGACACACTGTCACTGAGCTACCATCCCTCACCCAGACACACTGTCACTGAGCTACCATCCATCACTCAGACACACTGTCACTGAGCTTCCCTCCCCCAGACACACTGTCACTGAGCTACCCTTCCTCACCCAGACACACTGTCACTGAGCTACCCTCCCTCACCCAGACACACTGTCACTGAGCTACCCTCCCTCACCCAGACACATTGTCACTGAGCTACCCTCACCCAGACACACTGTCACTGAGCTACCCTCCCTCACCCAGACACACTGTCACTGAGCTACCCTCACCCAGACACACTGTCACTGAGCTACCCTCCCTCACCCAGACACACTGTCACTGAGCTACCCTCACCCAGACACACAGTCACTGAGTTACCCTCCCTCACCCAGACACACTGTCACTGAGCTACCCTCACCCAGACACACTGTCACTGAGCTACCCTCCCTCACCCAGACACACTGTCACTGAGCTACCCTCCCTCACCCAGACACACTGTCACTGAGCTACCCTCACCCAGACACAGTCACTGAGCTACCCTCCCTTACCCAGACACACTGTCACTGAGTTACCCTCCCTCACCCAGACACACTGTCACTGAGCTACCCTCACCCAGACACACTGTCACTGAGCTACCCTCCCTCACCCAGACACACTGTCACTGAGCTACCCTCCCTCACCCAGACACACTGTCACTGAGCTACCCTCCCTCACCCAGACACACTGTCACTGAGCTACCCTCCCTCACCCAGACACACTGTCACTGAGCTACCCTCCCTCACCCAGACACACTGTCACTGAGCTACCCTCACCCAGACACACTGTCACTGAGATACCCTCCCTCACCCAGACACACTGTCACTGAGCTACCCTCCCTCACCCAGACACACTGTCACTGAGCTACCCTCACTCAGACTCACTGTCACTGAGCTACCCTCCCTCACCCAGACACACTGTCACTGAGCTACCCTCCCTCACCCAGACACACTGTCACTGAGCTACCCTCACTCAGACTCACTGTCACTGAACTACCCTCCCTCACCCAGACACACTGTCACTGAGCTACCCTCCCTCACCCAGACACACTGTCACTGAGCTACCCTCCCTCACCCAGACACACTGTCACTGAGCTACCCACCCTCACCCAGACACACTGTCACTGAGCTACCCTCACCCAGACACACTGTCACTGCGCTACCCTCACCCAGACACGCTGTCACTGAGCTACCCTCCCTCACCCAGACACACTGTCACTGAGCCTCCCTCACCCAGACACACTGTGACTGAGCAACCCTAACCCAGACACACTGTCACTGAGCTACCATCACCCAGACACACTGTCACTGAGCTACCCTCACCCAGACACACTGTCACTGAGCTACCCTCACCCAGACACACTGTCACTGAGCTACCCTCCCTCACCCAGACACACTGTCACTGAGCTACCCTCCCTCACCCAGACACACTGTCACTGAGCTACCCTCCCTCACCCAGACACACTGTCACTGAGATACCCTCCCTCACCCAGACACACTGTCACTTAGCTACCCTCACCCAGACACACTGTCACGGAGCTACCCTCACCCAGACACACTGTCACTGAGATACCCTCCCTCACCCAGACACACTGTCACTGAGCTACCCTCCCTCACCCAGACACACTGTCACTGAGCTACCCTCACCCAGACACACTGTCACTTAGCTAACCACACCCAGACACACTGTCACTGAGCTAAACTCACCCAGACACACTGTCACTGAGCTAACCTCACCCAGACACACTGTCACTGAGCTACCCTCACCCAGACACACTGTCACTGAGCTACCCTCAAACAGACACACTGTCACTGAGCTACACTCCCTCACCCAGACACACTGTCACTGAGCTACCCTCACCCAGACACACTGTCACTGAGCTACCCTCACCCAGACACACTGTCACTGGGCTACCATCCCTCACCCAGACACACTGTCACTGAGCTACCCTCCCTCACCCAGACACACTGTCACTGAGCTACCCTCACCCAGACACACTGTCACTGAGCTGCCCTCACCCAGACACACTGTCACTGAGCTACCCTCACCCAGACACACTGTCACTGAGCTACCCTCCCTCACCCAGACACACTGTCACTGAGCTAACCTCACCCAGACAAACTGTCACTGAGCTACCCTCCCTCACCCAGAAACTCTGTCACTGAGCTACCCTCCCTCACCTAGACACACTGTCACTGAGCTACCCTCCCTCACCCAGACACACTGTCACTGATCTACCCTCACCCAGACACACTGTCACTGAGCAACCCTCCCTCACCCAGACACACTGTCACTGAGCTACCCCCCTCACCCAGACACACTGTCACTGAGCTACACTCACCCTGACACACTGTCACTGAGCTACTCTCACCAGACACACTGTCACTGAGCTGCCCTCCCTCACCCAGACACACTGTCACTTAACTAACATCCCTCACTCAGACACACTGTCACTGAGCTACCCTCCCTCTCCCAGACACACTGTCACTGAGCTACCCTCACCCAGACACACTGTCACTGAGCTACCCTCCCTCACCCAGACACACTGTCACTGAGCTACCCTCACCCAGACACACTGTCACTGAGCTACCCTCACCCAGACACACTGTCACTGAGCTACCCTCCCTCACCCAGACAGACTGTCACTGAGCTACCCTCACACAGAAACACTGCCACTGAGCTACCCTCCCTAACCCAGACACACTGTCACTGAGCTACCCTCCCTCACCCAGACACGCTGTCACTGAGCTACCCTCACCCAGACAATCTGTCACTGAGCTACCCTCACCCAGACACACTGTCACTGAGCTGCCCTCCCTCACCCAGACAGTGTCACTGAACTACCATCCCTCACCCAGACACACTTCACTGAGCTACCCTCCCTCACCCAGACACACTGTCACTGAGCTACCCTCACCCAGACACACTGTCACTGAGCTACCCTCCCTCACCCAGACACACTGTCACTGAGCTACCCTCACCCAGACACACTGTCACTGAGCTACCCTCCCCCAGACACACTGTCACTGAGCTACACTCCCTCACCCAGACACACTGTCACTGAGCTACCCTCACCCAGACACACTGTCACTGAGCTACCCTCCCTCACCCAGACACACTGTCACTGAGCGACCCTCCCTCACACAGACGCACTGTCACTGAGCTAACCTCCCTCACCCAGACACACTGTCACTGAGCTACCCTCCCTCACCCAGTCACACTGTCACTGAGCTACACTCACCCAGACACACTGTCACTGAGCTACAGTCCCTCACCCAGACACACTGTCACTGAGCTACCCTCCCTCACCCAGACACACTGTCACTGAGCTAACCTCACGCAGACACACTGTCACTGAGCAACCCTCCCTCACCAAGACACACTGTCACTGAGCTACCCTTCCTCATCCAGACACACTGTCACTGAGCTACCCTCACCCAGACAAACTGTCACTGAGCTACCCTCACCCAGACACACTGTCACTGAGATACCCTCACCCAGACACACTGTCATTGAGCTGCCCTCCCTCACCCAGACACACTGTCACTGAACTACCCTCCCTCACCCAGACACACTGTAACTGAGATACCCTCTCTCACTCCGACACACTGTCACTGATCTACCCTCCCTCACCCAGACACAATGTCACTGAGCTCCCCTCACCCAGACACACTGTCACTGAGCTGCCCTCACCCAGAAACACTGTCACTGAGCTACCCTCCCTCACCCAGACACACTGTCACTGACCTACTCTACCTCACCCAGACACACTGTCACTGAGCTACACTCACCCAGACACACTGTCACTGAGCTACCCTCCCTCACCCAGACACAGTGTCAGTGAGATACCCTCCCTCACCCAGACACACTGTCACTGAGCTACCCTCCCTCACCCAGACACACTGTCACTGAGCTACCCTCGCTCACCCAGACACAGTCACTGAGCTACCCTCCCACTCCCAGACACACTGTCACTGAGCTACCCTCCCTCACCCAGACACACTGTCGCTGAGCTACCATCCCTCACCCAGACACACTGTCACTGAGCTACCATCCCTCACCCAGACACACTGTCACTGAGCTACCCTCACCCAGACACACTGTCAGTGAGCTACCCTCACCCAGACAACACTGTCACTGAGCTACCCTCACCCAGACACACTGTCACTGAGCTACCCTCCGTCACCCAGACACACTGTCACTGAGCTACCCTCCCTCACCCAGACACACTGTCACTGAGCTACCCTCCCTCACCTAGACACACTGTCACTGAGCTACCCTCACTCAGACTCACTGTCACTGAGCTACCCTCCCTCACCCAGACACACTGTCACTGAGCTACCCTCCCTCACCCAGACACACTGTCACTGAGCTACCCTCACTCAGACTCACTGTCACTGAACAACCCTCCCTCACCCAGACACACTGTCACTGAGCTACCCTCCCTCACCCAGACACACTGTCACTGAGCTACCCTCCCACACCCAGACACATTGTCACTGAGCTACCCACCCTCACCCAGACACACTGTCACTGAGCTACCCTCACCCAGACACACTGTCACTGCGCTACCCTCCCCCAGACACGCTGTCACTGAGCTACCCTCCCTCACCCAGACACACTGTCACTGAGCCTCCCTCACCCAGACACACTGTGACTGAGCAACCCTAACCCAGACACACTGTCACTGAGCTTCCCTCACCCAGACACACTGTCACTGAGCTACCATCACCCAGACACACTGTCACTGAGCTACCCTCACCCAGACACACTGTCACTGAGCTACCCTCACCCAGACACACTGTCACTGAGCTACCCTCCCTCACCCAGACACACTGTCACTGAGCTACCCTCCCTCACCCAGACACACTGTCACTGAGATACCCTCCCTCACCCAGACACACTGTCACTGAGCTACCCTCCCTCACCCAGACACACTGTCACTGAGATACCCTCCCTCACCCAGACACACTGTCACTTAGCTACCCTCACCCAGACACACTGTCACGGAGCTACCCTCACCCAGACACACTGTCACTGAGATACCCTCCCTCACCCAGACACACTGTCACTGAGCTACCCTCCCTCACCCAGACACACTGTCACTGAGCTACCCTCACCCAGACACACTGTCACTTAGCTAACCACACCCAGACACACTGTCACTGAGCTAAACTCACCCAGACACACTGTCACTGAGCTAACCTCACCCAGACACACTGTCACTGAGCTACCCTCACCCTGACACACTGTCACTGAGCTACCCTCAAACACACTGTCACTGAGCTACACTCCCTCACCCAGACACACTATCACTGAGCTACCCTCACCCAGACACACTGTCACTGAGCTACCCTCACCCAGACACACTGTCACTGGGCTAACATCCCTCACCCAGACACACTGTCACTGAGCTACCCTCCCTCACCCAGACACACTGTCACTGAGCTACCCTCACCCAGACACACTGTCACTGAGCTGCCCTCACCCAGACACACTGTCACTGAGCTACCCTCACCCAGACACACTGTCACTGAGCTACCCTCCCTCACCAAGACACACTGTCACTGAGCTACCCTCACCCAGACAAACTGTCACTGAGCTACCCTCCCTCACCCAGAAACACTGTCACTGAGCTACCCTCCCTCACCCAGACACACTGTCACTGAGCTACCCTCCCTCACCCAGACACACTGTCACTGATCTACCCTCACCCAGACACACTGTCACTGAGCAACCCTCCCTCACCCAGACACACTGTCACTGAGCTACCCCCCTCACCCAGACACACTGTCACTGAGCTACACTCACCCTGACACACTGTCACTGAGCTACTCTCACCTGACACACTGTCACTGAGCTGCCCTCCCTCACCCAGACACACTGTCACTTAACGAACATCCCTCACTCACACACTGTCACTGAGCTACCCTCCCTCACCCAGACACACTGTCACTGAGCTACCCTCACCCAGACACACTGTCACTGAGCTACCCTCCCTCACCCAGACACACTGTCACTGAGCTACCCTCATCCAGACACACTGTCACTGAGCTACCCTCACCCAGACACACTGTCACTGAGCTACCCTCCCTCACCCAGACAGACTGTCACTGAGCTACCCTCACACAGAAACACTGCCACTGAGCTACCCTCCCTAACCCAGACACACTGTCACTGAGCTACCCTCCCTCACCCAGACACGCTGTCACTGAGCTACCCTCACCCAGACAAACTGTCACTGAGCTACCCTCGCCCAGACACACTGTCACTGAGCTGCCCTCCCTCACCCAGACACAGTGTCACTGAACTACCATCCCTCACCCAGACACACTTCACTGAGCTACCCTCCCTCACCCAGACACACTGTCACTGAGCTACCCTCACCCAGACACACTGTCACTGAGCTACCCTCCCTCACCCAGACACACTGTCACTGAGCTACCCTCACCCAGACACACTGTCACTGAGCTACCCTCCCCCAGACACACTGTCACTGAGCTACACTCCCTCACCCAGACACACTGTCACTGAGCTACCCTCACCCAGACACACTGTCACTGAGCTTCCCTCCCTCACCCAGACACACTGTCACTGAGCGACCCTCCCTCACACAGACACACTGTCACTGAGCTAACCTCCCTCACCCAGACACACTGTCACTGAGCTACCCTCCCTCACCCAGTCACACTGTCACTGAGCTACCCTCACCCAGACACACTGTCACTGAGCTACAGTCCCTCACCCAGACACACTGTCACTGAGCTACCCTCCCTCACCCAGACACACTGTCACTGAGCTAACCTCACGCAGACACACTGTCACTGAGCAACCCTCCCTCACCAAGACACACTGTCACTGAGCTACCCTTCCTCATCCAGACACACTGTCACTGAGCTACCCTCACCCAGACAAACTGTCACTGAGCTACCCTCACCCAGACACACTGTCACTGAGATACCCTCACCCAGACACACTGTCATTGAGCTGCCCTCCCTCACCCAGACACACTGTCACTGAACTACCCTCCCTCACCCAGACACACTGTAACTGAGATACCCTATCTCACTCCGACACACTGTCACTGATCTACCCTCCCTCACCCAGACACACTGTCACTGAGCTCCCCTCACCCAGACACACTGTCACTGAGCTACCCTCACCCAGAAACACTGTCACTGAGCTACCCTCCCTCACCCAGACACTGTCACTGAGATACCCTCCCTCACCCAGACACACTGTCACTGACCTACTCTACCTCACCCAGACACACTGTCACTGAGCTACACTCACCCAGACACACTGTCACTGAGCTACCCTCCCTCACCCAGACACACTGTCAGTGAGATACCCTCCCTCACCCAGACACACTGTCACTGAGCTACCCTCCCTCACCCAGACACACTGTCACTGAGCTACCCTCGCTCACCCAGACACAGTCACTGAGCTACCCTCCCACTCCCAGACACACTGTCACTGAGCTACCCTCCCTCACCCAGACACACTGTCACTGAGCTACCATCCCTCACCCAGACACACTGTCACTGAGCTACCATCCCTCACCCAGACACACTGTCACTGAGCTACCCTCACCCAGACACACTGTCAGTGAGCTACCCTCACCCAGACAACACTGTCACTGAGCTACCCTCACCCAGACACACTGTCACTGAGCTACCCTCCCTCACCCAGATACACTGTCACTGAGCTACCCTCCCTCACCCAGACACACTGTCACTGAGCTACCCTCCCTCACCCAGACACACTGTCACTGAGCTACCCTCCCTCACCCAGACACACTGTCACTGAGCTACCATCACCCAGACACACTGTCACTGAGCTACCCTCACCCAGACACACTGTGACTGAGCAACCATCACGCAGACACACAGTCACTGAGCTACCCTCACCCAGACACACTGTCACTGAGCAACCCTAACCCAGACACACTGTCACTGATAACCCTCCCTCACCCAGACACACTGTCACTGAGCTACAATCCCTAACCCAGAAACACAGTCTCTGAGCTACCCTCACCCAGACACACTGTCACTCAGCTACCCTCAACCAGACACACTGTCACTGAGCTACACTCCCTCACCCAGACACACTGTCACTGAGCTAACCTCCCTCACCCAGACACACTGTCACTGAGCTACCCTCCCTCACCCAGACACACTGACACTGAGCTAACCTCCCTCACCCAGACACACTGTCACTGAGCTACCCTCACCCAGACAGACTGTCACTGAGCTACCCTCCCTCACCCAGACACACTGTCACTGAGCTACCATCCCTCACCCAGACACACTGTCACTGAGCTACCATCCCTCACCCAGACACACTGTCACTGAGCTACCCTCACCCAGACACACTGTCAGTGAGCTACCCTCACCCAGACAACACTGTCACTGAGCTACCCTCACCCAGACACACTGTCACTGAGCTACCCTCCCTCACCCAGACACACTGTCACTGAGCTACCCTCCCTCACCCAGACACACTGTCACTGAGCTACCCTCCCTCACCTAGACACACTGTCACTGAGCTACCCTCACTCAGACTCACTGTCACTGAGCTACCCTCCCTCACCCAGACACACTGTCACTGAGCTACCCTCCCTCACCCAGACACACTGTCACTGAGCTACCCTCACTCAGACTCACTGTCACTGAACAACCCTCCCTCACCCAGACACACTGTCACTGAGCTACCCTCCCTCACCCAGACACACTGTCACTGAGCTACCCTCCCACACCCAGACACATTGTCACTGAGCTACCCACCCTCACCCAGACACACTGTCACTGAGCTACCCTCACCCAGACACACTGTCACTGCGCTACCCTCCCCCAGACACGCTGTCACTGAGCTACCCTCCCTCACCCAGACACACTGTCACTGAGCCTCCCTCACCCAGACACACTGTGACTGAGCAACCCTAACGCAGACACACTGTCACTGAGCTTCCCTCACCCAGACACACTGTCACTGAGCTACCATCACCCAGACACACTGTCACTGAGCTACCCTCACCCAGACACACTGTCACTGAGCTACCCTCACCCAGACACACTGTCACTGAGCTACCCTCCCTCACCCAGACACACTGTCACTGAGCTACCCTCCCTCACCCAGACACACTGTCACTGAGATACCCTCCCTCACCCAGACACACTGTCACTGAGCTACCCTCCCTCACCCAGACACACTGTCACTGAGATACCCTCCCTCACCCAGACACACTGTCACTTAGCTACCCTCACCCAGACACACTGTCACGGAGCTACCCTCACCCAGACACACTGTCACTGAGATACCCTCCCTCACCCAGACACACTGTCACTGAGCTACCCTCCCTCACCCAGACACACTGTCACTGAGCTACCCTCACCCAGACACACTGTCACTTAGCTAACCACACCCAGACACACTGTCACTGAGCTAAACTCACCCAGACACACTGTCACTGAGCTAACCTCACCCAGACACACTGTCACTGAGCTACCCTCACCCAGACACACTGTCACTGAGCTACCCTCAAACACACTGTCACTGAGCTACACTCCCTCACCCAGACACACTGTCACTGAGCTACCCTCACCCAGACACACTGTCACTGAGCTACCCTCACCCAGACACACTGTCACTGGGCTAACATCCCTCACCCAGACACACTGTCACTGAGCTACCCTCCCTCACCCAGACACACTGTCACTGAGCTACCCTCACCCAGACACACTGTCACTGAGCTGCCCTCACCCAGACACACTGTCACTGAGCTACCCTCACCCAGACACACTGTCACTGAGCTACCCTCCCTCACCCAGACACACTGTCACTGAGCTACCCTCACCCAGACAAACTGTCACTGAGCTACCCTCCCTCACCCAGAAACACTGTCACTGAGCTACCCTCCCTCACCCAGACACACTGTCACTGAGCTACCCTCCCTCACCCAGACACACTGTCACTGAGCTACCCTCACCCAGACACACTGTCACTGAGCAACCCTCCCTCACCCAGACACACTGTCACTGAGCTACCCCCCTCACCCAGACACACTGTCACTGAGCTACACTCACCCTGACACACTGTCACTGAGCTACTCTCACCAGACACACTGTCACTGAGCTGCCCTCCCTCACCCAGACACACTGTCACTTAACGAACATCCCTCACTCACACACTGTCACTGAGCTACCCTCCCTCACCCAGAAACACTGTCACTGAGCTACCCTCACCCAGACACACTGTCACTGAGCTACCCTCCCTCACCCAGACACACTGTCACTGAGCTACCCTCATCCAGACACACTGTCTCTGAGCTACCCTCACCCAGACACACTGTCACTGAGCTACCTTCCCTCACCCAGACAGACTGTCACTGAGCTACCCTCACACAGAAACACTGCCACTGAGCTACCCTCCCTAACCCAGACACACTGTCACTGAGCTACCCTCCCTCACCCAGACACGCTGTCACTGAGCTACCCTCACCCAGACAAACTGTCACTGAGCTACCCTCGCCCAGACACACTGTCACTGAGCTGCCCTCCCTCACCCAGACACAGTGTCACTGAACTACCATCCCTCACCCAGACACACTTCACTGAGCTACCCTCCCTCACCCAGACACACTGTCACTGAGCTACCCTCACCCAGACACACTGTCACTGAGCTACCCTCCCTCACCCAGACACACTGTCACTGAGCTACCCTCACCCAGACACACTGTCACTGAGCTACCCTCCCCCAGACACACTGTCACTGAGCTACACTCCCTCACCCAGACACACTGTCACTGAGCTACCCTCACCCAGACACACTGTCACTGAGCTTCCCTCCCTCACCCAGACACACTGTCACTGAGCGACCCTCCCTCACACAGACACACTGTCACTGAGCTAACCTCCCTCACCCAGACACACTGTCACTGAGCTACCCTCCCTCACCCAGTCACACTGTCACTGAGCTACCCTCACCCAGACACACTGTCACTGAGCTACAGTCCCTCACCCAGACACACTGTCACTGAGCTACCCTCCCTCACCCAGACACACTGTCACTGAGCTAACCTCACGCAGACACACTGTCACTGAGCAACCCTCCCTCACCAAGACACACTGTCACTGAGCTACCCTTCCTCATCCAGACACACTGTCACTGAGCTACCCTCACCCAGACAAACTGTCACTGAGCTACCCTCACCCAGACACACTGTCACTGAGATACCCTCACCCAGACACACTGTCATTGAGCTGCCCTCCCTCACCCAGACACACTGTCACTGAACTACCCTCCCTCACCCAGACACACTGTAACTGAGATACCCTCTCTCACTCCGACACACTGTCACTGATCTACCCTCCCTCACCCAGACACACTGTCACTGAGCTCCCCTCACCCAGACACACTGTCACTGAGCTACCCTCACCCAGAAACACTGTCACTGAGCTACCCTCCCTCACCCAGACACTGTCACTGAGATACCCTCCCTCACCCAGACACACTGTCACTGACCTACTCTACCTCACCCAGACACACTGTCACTGAGCTACACTCACCCAGACACACTGTCACTGAGCTACCCTCCCTCACCCAGACACACTGTCACTGAGCTACCATCCCTCACCCAGACACACTGTCACTGAGCTACCCTCACCCAGACACACTGTCAGTGAGCTACCCTCACCCAGACAACACTGTCACTGAGCTACCCTCACCCAGACACACTGTCACTGAGCTACCCTCCCTCACCCAGACACACTGTCACTGAGCTACCCTCCCTCACCCAGACACACTGTCACTGAGCTACCCTCCCTCACCCAGACACACTGTCACTGAGCTACCCTCCCTCACCCAGACACACTGTCACTGAGCTACCATCACCCAGACACACTGTCACTGAGCTACCCTCACCCAGACACACTGTGACTGAGCAACCATCACGCAGACACACAGTCACTGAGCTACCCTCACCCAGACACACTGTCACTGAGCAACCCTAACCCAGACACACTGTCACTGATAACCCTCCCTCACCCAGACACACTGTCACTGAGCTACCCTCCCTAACCCAGAAACACAGTCTCTGAGCTACACTCACCCAGACACACTGTCACTCAGCTACCCTCAACCAGACACACTGTCACTGAGCTACACTCCCTCACCCAGACACACTGTCACTGAGCTAACCTCCCTCACCCAGACACACTGTCACTGAGCTACCCTCCCTCACCCAGACACACTGACACTGAGCTAACCTCCCTCACCCTGACACACTGTCACTGAGCTACCCTCACCCAGACAGACTGTCACTGAGCTACCCTCCCTCAACCAGACACACTGTCACTGAGCTACCCTCCCTCATCCAGACACACTGTCACTGAGATACCCTCCCTCACCAGACACACTGTCACTGAGCTACCCTCCCTCACCCAGACACACTGTTACTGAGCTACCCTCACCCAGACACACTGTCACTGAGCTAACCTCACCCAGACAGACTGTCACTGAGCTACCCTCATCCAGACACACTGTCACTGCGCTACCCTCACCCAGACACACTGTCACTGATCTACCGTCCCTCACCCAGACACTGTCACTGAGATACCCTCCCTCACCCAGACACACTGTCACTGAGGTTCCCTCACCCAGACACACTGTCACTTAGCTACCCTCACCCAGACACACTGTCACTGAGCTACCCTCCCTCACCCAGACACACTGTCACTGAGATACCCTCCCTCACCCAGACACACTGTCACTGAGCTACCCTCCCTCAGCCAGACACACTGTCATTTAGCTACCCTCACCCAGACACACTGTCAGTGAGATACCCTCCCTCACCCAGACACACTGTCACTCAGCTACCCTCCCTCACCCAGACACACTGTCACTGAGCTACCCTCACCCAGAAACACTGTCACTGAGCTACCCTCCCTCACCCAGACACACTGTCACTTAGCTAACCACACCCCGACACCCTGTCACTGAGCTAACCTCACCCAGACACACTGTCACTGAGCTACCCTCACACAGACACACTGTCACTGAGCTACCCTCACACAGACACACTGTCACTGAGATACACTCCCTCACCCAGACACACTGTCACTGAGCTACCCTCACCCAGACACACTGTCACTGAGCTACCCTCACCCAGACACACTGTCACTGGGCTACCATCCCTCACCCAGACACACTGTCACTGAGCTACCCTCCCTCACCCAGACACACTATCACTGAGCTACCCTCACCCAGACACACTGTCACTGAGCTACCCTCCCTCACCCAGACACACTGTCACTGAGCTACCCTCACCCAGACAAACTGTCACTGAGCTACCCTCCCTCACCCAGAAACACTGTCACTGAGCTACCCTCCCTCACCCAGACAGACTGTCACTGAGCTACCCTCCCTCACCCAGACACACTGTCACAGAGCTACCCTCCCTCACCCAGACACACTGTCACTGAGCTACCCTCCCTCACCCAGACACACTGTCAATGATCTACCCTCACCCAGACACACTGTCACTGAGCAACCCTCCCTCACCCAGACACACTGTCACTGAGCTACCCCCTCACCCAGACACACTGTCACTGAGCTACTCTCACAGTGACACACTGTCACTGAGCTACTCTCACCAGACACACTGTCACTGAGCTGCCCTCCCTCACCCAGACACACTGTCACTTAACTACCATCCCTCACTCAGACACACTGTCACTGAGCTACCCTCCCTAACCCAGAAACACAGTCTCTGAGCTACCCTCACCCAGACACACTGTCACTCAGCTACCCTCAACCAGACACACTGTCACTGAGCTACACTCCCTCACCCAGACACACTGTCACTGAGCTAACCTCCCTCACCCAGACACACTGTCACTGAGCTACCCTCCCTCACCCAGACACACTATCACTGAGCTGCCCTCCCTCACCCAGACACACTGTCACTGAGCTAACCTCCCTCACCCAGACACACTGTCACTGAGCTACCCTCCCTCACCCAGACACACTATCACTGAGCTGCCCTCCCTCACCCAGACACACTGACACTGAGCTAACCTCCCTCACCCAGACACACTGTCACTGTGCTACCCTCACCCAGACAGACTGTCACTGAGCTACCCTCCCTCAACCAGACACTGTCACTGAGCTACCCTCCCTCATCCAGACACACTGTCACTGAGATACCCTCCCTCACCAGTCACACTGTCACTGAGCTACCCTCCCTCACCCAGACTAACTGTTACTGAGCTACCCTCACCCAGACACACTGTCACTGAGCTAACCTCACCCAGACAGACTGTCACTGAGCTACCCTCATCCAGACACACTGTCACTGCGCTACCCTCACCCAGACACACTGTCACTGATCTACCGTCCCTCACCCAGACACTGTCACTGAGATACCCTCCCTCACCCAGACACACTGTCACTGAGGTTCCCTCACCCAGACACACTGTCACTTAGCTACCCTCACCCAGACACACTGTCACTGAGCTACCCTCCCTCACCCAGACACACTGTCACTGAGATACCCTCCCTCACCCAGACACACTGTCACTGAGCTACCCTCCCTCAGCCAGACACACTGTCATTTAGCTACCCTCACCCAGACACACTGTCAGTGAGATACCCTCCCTCACCCAGACACACTGTCACTCAGCTACCCTCCCTCACCCAGACACACTGTCACTGAGCTACCCTCACCCAGACACACTGTCACTGAGCTACCCTCCCTCACCCAGACACACTGTCACTTAGCTACCCTCCCTCACCCAGACACACTGTCACTGAGCTACCCTCACCCAGACACACTGTCACTGAGCTACCTCACACAGACACACTGTCACTGAGCTACCCTCAAACAGACACACTGTCACTGAGCTACACTCCCTCACCCAGACACACTGTCACTGAGCTACCCTCACCCAGACACACTGTCACTGAGCTACCCTCACCCAGACACACTGTCACTGGGCTACCATCCCTCACCCAGACAAACTGTCACTGAGCTACCCTCCCTCACCCAGACACACTGTCACTGAGCTACCCTCACCCAGACACACTGTCACTGAGCTACCCTCCCTCACCCAGACACACTGTCACTGAGCTACCCTCACCCAGACAAACTGTCACTGAGCTACCCTCCCTCACCCAGAAACACTGTCACTGAGCTACCCTCCCTCACCCAGACACACTGTCACTGAGCTACCCTCCCTCACCCAGACACACTGTCACAGAGCTACCCTCCCTCACCCAGACACACTGTCACTGAGCTACCCTCCCTCACCCAGACACACTGTCACTGATCTACCCTCACCCAGACACACTGTCACTGAGCAACCCTCCCTCACCCAGACACACTGTCACTGAGCTACCATCCCTCACCCAGACACACTGTCACTGAGCTACACTCACCCTGACACACTGTCTCTGAGCTACTCTCACCAGACACACTGTCACTGAGCTGCCCTCCCTCACCCAGACACACTGTCACTTAACTACCATCCCTCACTCAGACACACTGTCACTGAGCTACCCTCCCTCACCCAGACACACTGACACTGAGCTACCCTCACCCAGACACACTGTCACTGAGCTACCCTCCCTCAACCAGACACACTGTCACTGAGCTACCCTCACCCAGACACACTGTCACTGAGCTACCCTCACCCAGACACACTGTCACTGAGCTACCCTCCCTCACCCAGACACACTGTCACTGAGCTAACCTCCCTCACCCAGACACACTGTCACTGAGCTACCCTCCCTCACCCAGACACACTGTCACTGAGCTACCCTCACCCAGACACACTGTCACTGAGCTACCCTCCCTCACCCAGACACACTGTCACTGAGCTACCCTCCCTCACCCAGACACACTGTCACTGAGCTCACCTCACCCAGACACACTGTCACTGAGCAACCCTCCCTCACCAAGACACACTGTCACTGAGCTACCCTCCCTCATCCAGACACACTGTCACTGAGCTACCCTCCCTCACCAAGACACACTGTCACTGAGCTACCCTCCCTCATCCAGACACACTGTCACTGAGCTACCCTCACCCAGACAAACTGTCACTGAGCTACCCGCACCCAGACACACTGTCACTGAGATACCCTCACCCAGACACACTGTCATTGAGCTGCCCTCCCTCACCCAGACACACTGTCACTGAACTACCCTCCCTCACCCAGACACACTGTAACTGAGATACCCTCCCTCACTCCGACACACTGTCACTGATCTACCCTCCCTCACCCAGACACACTGTCACTGAGCTCCCCTCACCCAGACACACTGTCACTGAGCTACCCTCACCCAGAAACACTGTCACTGAGCTACCCTCCCTCACCCAGACACTGTCAATGAGATACCCTCCCTCACCCAGACACACTGTCACTGAGCTACACTCACACAGACACACTGTCACTGAGCTACCCTCACTCACCCAGACACAGTCACTGAGCTACCCTCCCACTCCCAGACACACTGTCACTGAGCTACCCTCCCTCACCCAGACACACTGTCACTGAGCTACCATCCCTCACCCAGACACACTGTCACTGAGCTACCCTCCCTCACCCAAACACACTATCACTGAGCTGCCCTCCCTCACCCAGACACACTGACACTGAGCTAACCTCCCTCACCCAGACACACTGTCACTGTGCTACCCTCACCCAGACAGACTGTCACTGAGCTACCCTCCCTCAACCAGACACACTGTCACTGAGCTACCCTCCCTCATCCAGACACACTGTCACTGAGATACCCTCCCTCACCAGACACACTGTCACTGAGCTACCCTCCCTCACCCAGACACACTGTTACTGAGCTACCCTCACCCAGACACACTGTCACTGAGCTAACCTCACCCAGACAGACTGTCACTGAGCTACCCTCATCCAGACACACTGTCACTGCGCTACCCTCACCCAGACACACTGTCACTGATCTACCGTCCCTCACCCAGACACTGTCACTGAGATACCCTCCCTCACCCAGACACACTGTCACTGAGCTACCCTCCCTCAGCCAGACACACTGTCATTTAGCTACCCTCACCCAGACACACTGTCAGTGAGATACCCTCCCTCACCCAGACACACTGTCACTCAGCTACCCTCCCTCACCCAGACACACTGTCACTGAGCTACCCTCACCCAGACACACTGTCACTGAGCTACCCTCCCTCACCCAGACACACTGTCACTTAGCTAACCACACCCCGACACCCTGTCACTGAGCTAACCTCACCCAGACACACTGTCACTGAGCTACCCTCACACAGACACACTGTCACTGAGCTACCCTCACACAGACACACTGTCACTGAGATGCACTCCCTCACCCAGACACACTGTCACTGAGCTACCCTCACCCAGACACACTGTCACTGAGCTACCCTCACCCAGACACACTGTCACTGGGCTACCATCCCTCACCCAGACACACTGTCACTGAGCTACCCTCCCTCACCCAGACACACTATCACTGAGCTACCCTCACCCAGACACACTGTCACTGAGCTACCCTCCCTCACCCAGACACACTGTCACTGAGCTACCCTCACCCAGACAAACTGTCACTGAGCTACCCTCCCTCACCCAGAAACACTGTCACTGAGCTACCCTCCCTCACCCAGACAGACTGTCACTGAGCTACCCTCCCTCACCCAGACACACTGTCACAGAGCTACCCTCCCTCACCCAGACACACTGTCACTGAGCTACCCTCACCCAGACACACTGTCACTGAGCTACCCTCACACAGACACACTGTCACTGAGCTACCCTCAAACAGACACACTGTCACTGAGCTACACTCCCTCACCCAGACACACTGTCACTGAGCTACCCTCACCCAGACACACTGTCACTGAGCTACCCTCACCCAGACACACTGTCACTGGGCTACCATCCCTCACCCAGACAAACTGTCACTGAGCTACCCTCCCTCACCCAGACACACTGTCACTGAGCTACCCTCACCCAGACACACTGTCACTGAGCTACCCTCCCTCACCCAGACACACTGTCACTGAGCTACCCTCACCCAGACAAACTGTCACTGAGCTACCCTCCCTCACCCAGAAACACTGTCACTGAGCTACCCTCCCTCACCCAGACACACTGTCACTGAGCTACCCTCCCTCACCCAGACACACTGTCACAGAGCTACCCTCCCTCACCCAGACACACTGTCACTGAGCTACCCTCCCTCACCCAGACACACTGTCACTGATCTACCCTCACCCAGACACACTGTCACTGAGCAACCCTCCCTCACCCAGACACACTGTCACTGAGCTACCATCCCTCACCCAGACACACTGTCACTGAGCTACACTCACCCTGACACACTGTCTCTGAGCTACTCTCACCAGACACACTGTCACTGAGCTGCCCTCCCTCACCCAGACACACTGTCACTTAACTACCATCCCTCACTCAGACACACTGTCACTGAGCTACCCTCCCTCACCCAGACACACTGACACTGAGCTACCCTCACCCAGACACACTGTCACTGAGCTACCCTCCCTCAACCAGACACACTGTCACTGAGCTACCCTCACCCAGACACACTGTCACTGAGCTACCCTCACCCAGACACACTGTCACTGAGCTACCCTCCCTCACCCAGACACACTGTCACTGAGCTAACCTCCCTCACCCAGACACACTGTCACTGAGCTACCCTCCCTCACCCAGACACACTGTCACTGAGCTACCCTCACCCAGACACACTGTCACTGAGCTACCCTCCCTCACCCAGACACACTGTCACTGAGCTACCCTCCCTCACCCAGACACACTGTCACTGAGCTCACCTCACCCAGACACACTGTCACTGAGCAACCCTCCCTCACCAAGACACACTGTCACTGAGCTACCCTCCCTCATCCAGACACACTGTCACTGAGCTACCCTCCCTCACCAAGACACACTGTCACTGAGCTACCCTCCCTCATCCAGACACACTGTCACTGAGCTACCCTCACCCAGACAAACTGTCACTGAGCTACCCGCACCCAGACACACTGTCACTGAGATACCCTCACCCAGACACACTGTCATTGAGCTGCCCTCCCTCACCCAGACACACTGTCACTGAACTACCCTCCCTCACCGAGACACACTGTAACTGAGATACCCTCCCTCACTCCGACACACTGTCACTGATCTACCCTCCCTCACCCAGACACACTGTCACTGAGCTCCCCTCACCCAGACACACTGTCACTGAGCTACCCTCACCCAGAAACACTGTCACTGAGCTACCCTCCCTCACCCAGACACTGTCAATGAGATACCCTCCCTCACCCAGACACACTGTCACTGAGCTACACTCACACAGACACACTGTCACTGAGCTACCCTCACTCACCCAGACACAGTCACTGAGCTACCCTCCCACTCCCAGACACACTGTCACTGAGCTACCCTCCCTCACCCAGACACACTGTCACTGAGCTACCATCCCTCACCCAGACACACTGTCACTGAGCTACCCTCCCTCACCCAAACACACTATCACTGAGCTGCCCTCCCTCACCCAGACACACTGACACTGAGCTAACCTCCCTCACCCAGACACACTGTCACTGTGCTACCCTCACCCAGACAGACTGTCACTGAGCTACCCTCCCTCAACCAGACACACTGTCACTGAGCTACCCTCCCTCATCCAGACACACTGTCACTGAGATACCCTCCCTCACCAGACACACTGTCACTGAGCTACCCTCCCTCACCCAGACACACTGTTACTGAGCTACCCTCACCCAGACACACTGTCACTGAGCTAACCTCACCCAGACAGACTGTCACTGAGCTACCCTCATCCAGACACACTGTCACTGCGCTACCCTCACCCAGACACACTGTCACTGATCTACCGTCCCTCACCCAGACACTGTCACTGAGATACCCTCCCTCACCCAGACACACTGTCACTGAGCTACCCTCCCTCAGCCAGACACACTGTCATTTAGCTACCCTCACCCAGACACACTGTCAGTGAGATACCCTCCCTCACCCAGACACACTGTCACTCAGCTACCCTCCCTCACCCAGACACACTGTCACTGAGCTACCCTCACCCAGACACACTGTCACTGAGCTACCCTCCCTCACCCAGACACACTGTCACTTAGCTAACCACACCCCGACACCCTGTCACTGAGCTAACCTCACCCAGACACACTGTCACTGAGCTACCCTCACACAGACACACTGTCACTGAGCTACCCTCACACAGACACACTGTCACTGAGATGCACTCCCTCACCCAGACACACTGTCACTGAGCTACCCTCACCCAGACACACTGTCACTGAGCTACCCTCACCCAGACACACTGTCACTGGGCTACCATCCCTCACCCAGACACACTGTCACTGAGCTACCCTCCCTCACCCAGACACACTATCACTGAGCTACCCTCACCCAGACACACTGTCACTGAGCTACCCTCCCTCACCCAGACACACTGTCACTGAGCTACCCTCACCCAGACAAACTGTCACTGAGCTACCCTCCCTCACCCAGAAACACTGTCACTGAGCTACCCTCCCTCACCCAGACAGACTGTCACTGAGCTACCCTCCCTCACCCAGACACACTGTCACAGAGCTACCCTCCCTCACCCAGACACACTGTCACTGAGCTACCCTCCCTCACCCAGACACACTGTCAATGATCTACCCTCACCCAGACACACTGTCACTGAGCAACCCTCCCTCACCCAGACACACTGTCACTGAGCTACCCCCTCACCCAGACACACTGTCACTGAGCTACTCTCACAGTGACACACTGTCACTGAGCTACTCTCACCAGACACACTGTCACTGAGCTGCCCTCCCTCACCCAGACACACTGTCACTTAACTACCATCCCTCACTCAGACACACTGTCACTGAGCTACCCTCCCTAACCCAGAAACACAGTCTCTGAGCTACCCTCACCCAGACACACTGTCACTCAGCTACCCTCAACCAGACACACTGTCACTGAGCTACACTCCCTCACCCAGACACACTGTCACTGAGCTAACCTCCCTCACCCAGACACACTGTCACTGAGCTACCCTCCCTCACCCAGACACACTATCACTGAGCTGCCCTCCCTCACCCAGACACACTGTCACTGAGCTAACCTCCCTCACCCAGACACACTGTCACTGAGCTACCCTCCCTCACCCAGACACACTATCACTGAGCTGCCCTCCCTCACCCAGACACACTGACACTGAGCTAACCTCCCTCACCCAGACACACTGTCACTGTGCTACCCTCACCCAGACAGACTGTCACTGAGCTACCCTCCCTCAACCAGACACTGTCACTGAGCTACCCTCCCTCATCCAGACACACTGTCACTGAGATACCCTCCCTCACCAGTCACACTGTCACTGAGCTACCCTCCCTCACCCAGACTAACTGTTACTGAGCTACCCTCACCCAGACACACTGTCACTGAGCTAACCTCACCCAGACAGACTGTCACTGAGCTACCCTCATCCAGACACACTGTCACTGCGCTACCCTCACCCAGACACACTGTCACTGATCTACCGTCCCTCACCCAGACACTGTCACTGAGATACCCTCCCTCACCCAGACACACTGTCACTGAGGTTCCCTCACCGAGACACACTGTCACTTAGCTACCCTCACCCAGACACACTGTCACTGAGCTACCCTCCCTCACCCAGACACACTGTCACTGAGATACCCTCCCTCACCCAGACACACTGTCACTGAGCTACCCTCCCTCAGCCAGACACACTGTCATTTAGCTACCCTCACCCAGACACACTGTCAGTGAGATACCCTCCCTCACCCAGACACACTGTCACTCAGCTACCCTCCCTCACCCAGACACACTGTCACTGAGCTACCCTCACCCAGACACACTGTCACTGAGCTACCCTCCCTCACCCAGACACACTGTCACTTAGCTACCCTCCCTCACCCAGACACACTGTCACTGAGCTACCCTCACCCAGACACACTGTCACTGAGCTACCCTCACACAGACACACTGTCACTGAGCTACCCTCAAACAGACACACTGTCACTGAGCTACACTCCCTCACCCAGACACACTGTCACTGAGCTACCCTCACCCAGACACACTGTCACTGAGCTACCCTCACCCAGACACACTGTCACTGGGCTACCATCCCTCACCCAGACAAACTGTCACTGAGCTACCCTCCCTCACCCAGACACACTGTCACTGAGCTACCCTCACCCAGACACACTGTCACTGAGCTACCCTCCCTCACCCAGACACACTGTCACTGAGCTACCCTCACCCAGACAAACTGTCACTGAGCTACCCTCCCTCACCCAGAAACACTGTCACTGAGCTACCCTCCCTCACCCAGACACACTGTCACTGAGCTACCCTCCCTCACCCAGACACACTGTCACAGAGCTACCCTCCCTCACCCAGACACACTGTCACTGAGCTACCCTCCCTCACCCAGACACACTGTCACTGATCTACCCTCACCCAGACACACTGTCACTGAGCAACCCTCCCTCACCCAGACACACTGTCACTGAGCTACCATCCCTCACCCAGACACACTGTCACTGAGCTACACTCACCCTGACACACTGTCTCTGAGCTACTCTCACCAGACACACTGTCACTGAGCTGCCCTCCCTCACCCAGACACACTGTCACTTAACTACCATCCCTCACTCAGACACACTGTCACTGAGCTACCCTCCCTCACCCAGACACACTGACACTGAGCTACCCTCACCCAGACACACTGTCACTGAGCTACCCTCCCTCAACCAGACACACTGTCACTGAGCTACCCTCACCCAGACACACTGTCACTGAGCTACCCTCACCCAGACACACTGTCACTGAGCTACCCTCCCTCACCCAGACACACTGTCACTGAGCTAACCTCCCTCACCCAGACACACTGTCACTGAGCTACCCTCCCTCACCCAGACACACTGTCACTGAGCTACCCTCACCCAGACACACTGTCACTGAGCTACCCTCCCTCACCCAGACACACTGTCACTGAGCTACCCTCCCTCACCCAGACACACTGTCACTGAGCTCACCTCACCCAGACACACTGTCACTGAGCAACCCTCCCTCACCAAGACACACTGTCACTGAGCTACCCTCCCTCATCCAGACACACTGTCACTGAGCTACCCTCCCTCACCAAGACACACTGTCACTGAGCTACCCTCCCTCATCCAGACACACTGTCACTGAGCTACCCTCACCCAGACAAACTGTCACTGAGCTACCCGCACCCAGACACACTGTCACTGAGATACCCTCACCCAGACACACTGTCATTGAGCTGCCCTCCCTCACCCAGACACACTGTCACTGAACTACCCTCCCTCACCCAGACACACTGTAACTGAGATACCCTCCCTCACTCCGACACACTGTCACTGATCTACCCTCCCTCACCCAGACACACTGTCACTGAGCTCCCCTCACCCAGACACACTGTCACTGAGCTACCCTCACCCAGAAACACTGTCACTGAGCTACCCTCCCTCACCCAGACACTGTCAATGAGATACCCTCCCTCACCCAGACACACTGTCACTGAGCTACACTCACACAGACACACTGTCACTGAGCTACCCTCACTCACCCAGACACAGTCACTGAGCTACCCTCCCACTCCCAGACACACTGTCACTGAGCTACCCTCCCTCACCCAGACACACTGTCACTGAGCTACCATCCCTCACCCAGACACACTGTCACTGAGCTACCCTCCCTCACCCAAACACACTATCACTGAGCTGCCCTCCCTCACCCAGACACACTGACACTGAGCTAACCTCCCTCACCCAGACACACTGTCACTGTGCTACCCTCACCCAGAAAGACTGTCACTGAGCTACCCTCCCTCAACCAGACACACTGTCACTGAGCTAACCTCACCCAGACAGACTGTCACTGAGCTACCCTCATCCAGACACACTGTCACTGCGCTACCCTCACCCAGACACACTGTCACTGATCTACCGTCCCTCACCCAGACACTGTCACTGAGATACCCTCCCTCACCCAGACACTCTGTCACTGAGGTTCCCTCACCCAGACACACTGTCACTTAGCTACCCTCACCCAGACACACTGTCACTGAGCTACCCTCCCTCACCCAGACACACTGTCACTGAGATACCCTCCCTCACCCAGACACACTGTCACTGAGCTACCCTCCCTCAGCCAGACACACTGTCATTTAGCTACCCTCACCCAGACACACTGTCAGTGAGATACCCTCCCTCACCCAGACACACTGTCACTCAGCTACCCTCCCTCACCCAGACACACTGTCACTGAGCTACCCTCACCCAGACACACTGTCACTGAGCTACCCTCCCTCACCCAGACACACTGTCACTTAGCTACCCTCCTTCACCCAGACACACTGTCACTGAGCTACCCTCACCCAGACACACTGTCACTGAGCTACCCTCACACAGACACACTGTCACTGAGCTACCCTCAAACAGACACACTGTCACTGAGCTACACTCCCTCACCCAGACACACTGTCACTGAGCTACCCTCACCCAGACACACTGTCACTGAGCTACCCTCACCCAGACACACTGTCACTGGGCTACCATCCCTCACCCAGACACACTGTCACTGAGCTACCCTCCCTCACCCAGACACACTGTCACTGAGCTACCCTCACCCAGACAAACTGTCACTGAGCTACCCTCCCTCACCCAGACACACTGTCACTGAGCTACCCTCACCCAGACAAACTGTCACTGAGCTACCCTCCCTCACCCAGAAACACTGTCACTGAGCTACCCTCACCCAGACAGACTGTCACTGAGCTACCCTCCCTCAACCAGACACACTGTCACTGAGCTACCCTCCCTCATCCAGACACACTGTCATTGAGCTACCCTCCCTCACCCAGACACACTGTTACTGAGCTACCCTCACCCAGACACACTGTCACTGAGCTCCTCTCACCCAGACACACTGTCACTGAGCTACCCTCATCCAGACACACTGTCACTGCGCTACCCTCACCCAGACACACTGTCACTGATCTACCGTCCCTCACCCAGACACTGTCACTGAGATACCCTCCCTCACCCAGACACACTGTCACTGAGCTTCCCTCACCCAGACACGCGGTCACTTAGCTACCCTCACCCAGACACACTGTCACTGAGCTACCCTCCCTCACCCAGACACACTGTCACTGAGCTACCCTCCCTCACCCAGACACACTGTCACTGAGATACCCTCCCTCACCCAGACACACTGTCACTGAGCTACCCTCCCTCAGCCAGACACACTGTCACTTAGCTACCCTCACCCAGACACACTGTCACTGAGATACCCTCCCTCACCCAGACACACTGTCACTGAGCTACCCTCACCCAGACACACTGTCACTGAGCTACCCTCCCTCACCCAGACACACTGTCACTGAGCTAAACTCACCCAGACACACTGTCACTGAGCTAACCTCACCCAGACACACTGTCACTGAGCTACCCTCACCCAGACACACTGTCACTGAGCTACCCTCAAACAGACACACTGTCACTGAGCTACACTCCCTCACCCAGACACACTGTCACTGAGCTACCCTCACCCAGACACACTGTCACTGAGCTACCCTCACCCAGACACACTGTCACTGGGCTACCATCCCTCTCCCAGACACACTGTCACTGAGCTACCCTCCCTCACCCAGACACACTGTCACTGAGCTACCCTCCCTCACCCAGACACACTGTCACTGAGCTACCCTCACCCAGACACACTGTCACTGAGCTACCCTCAACCAGACAAACTGTCACTGAGCTACCCGCACCCAGACACACTGTCACTGAGATAACCTCACCCAGACACACTGTCATTGAGCTGCCCTCCCTCACCCAGACACACTGTCACTGAACTACCCTCCCTCACCCAGACACACTGTAACTGAGATACCCTCCCTCACTCCGACACACTGTCACTGAGCTACCCTCCTCACCCAGACACACTGTCACTGAGCGCCCCTCAACCCAGAAACACTGTCACTGAGCTACCCTCCCTCACCCAGACACTGTCAATGAGATACCCTCCCTCACCCAGACACACTGTCACTGAACTACACTCACACAGACACACTGTCACTGAGCTACCCTCACTCACCCAGACACAGTCACTGAGCTACCATCCCTCACCCAGACACACTGTCACTGAGCTACCCTCACCCAGACACACTGTCACTGAGCTACCCTCCCTCACCCAGACACACTGTCACTGAGCTACCATCCCTCACCCAGACACACTGTCACTGAGCTACCCTCACCCAGACACACTGTCACTGAGCTACCCTCCCTCACCCAGACACACTGACACTGAGCTACCCTCCCTCACCCAGACACACTGTCACTGAGCTACCCTTTCCCAGACAACACTGTCACTGAGCTACCCTCACCCAGACACACTGTCACTGAGCTACCCTCCCTCACCCAGACACACTGTCACTGAGCTACCCTCCCTCACCCAGACACACTGTCACTCAGCTACCCTCACCCAGACACACTGTCACTGAGCTACACTCCCTCACCCAGACACACTGTCACTGAGCTACCCTCCCTCACCCAGACACACTGACACTGAGCTAACCTCCCTCACCCAGACACACTGTCACTGAGCTACCCTCACCCAGACACACTGTCACTGAGCTACCCTCACCCAGACACACTGTCACTGAGCTACCCTCCCTCACCCAGACACTGTCACTGAGATACCCTCCCTCACCCAGACACACTGTCACTGAGCTTCCCTCACCCAGACACACTGTCACTGAGATACCCTCACCCAGACACACTATCACTGAGCTGCCCTCCCTCACCCAGACACACTGACACTGAGCTAACCTCCCTCACCCAGACACACTGTCACTCAGCTACCCTCACCCAGACACACTGTCACTGAGCTACCCTCCCTCACCCAGACACACTGTCACTGACCTAGTCTCCCTCACCCAGACACACTGTCACTGAGCTACACTCACCCAGACACACTGTCACTGAGCTACCTTCCCTCACCCAGACACACTGTCACTGAGATACCCTCCCTCACCCAGACACACTGTCACTGAGCTACCCTCGCTCACCCAGACACAGTCACTGAGCTACCCTCCCACTCCCAGACACACTGTCACTGAGCTACCCTCCCTCACCCAGACACACTGTCACGGAGCTACCATCCCTCACCCAGACACACTGTCACTGAGCTACCATCCCTCACCCAGACACACTGTCACTGAGCTACCCTCACCCAGACACACTGTCACTGAGCTACCCTCACCCAGACAACACTGTCACTGAGCTACCCTCACCCAGACACACTGTCACTGAGCTACCCTCCCTCACCCAGACACACTGTCACTGAGCTACCCTCCCTCACCCAGACACACTGTCACTGAGCTACCCTCCCTCACCCAGACACACTGTCACTGAGCTACCCTCACCCAGACACACTGTCACTGAGCTACCCTCACCCAGACACACTGTGACTGAGCAACCATCACGCAGACACACAGTCACTGAGCTACCCTCACCCAGACGCACTGTCACTGAGCAACCCTAACCCAGACACACTGTCACTGAGCTACCCTCCCTCACCCAGACACACTGTCACTGAGCTACCATCACCCAGACACACTGTCACTGAGCTACCCTCCCTAACCCAGAAACTCAGTCTCTGAGCTACCCTCACCCAGACACACTGTCACTGAGCTACCCTCCCTCAACCAGACACACTGTCACTGAGCTACCCTCCCTCATCCAGACACACTGTCACTGAGATACCCTCCCTCACCCAGACACACTGTCACTGAGCTACCCTCACCCAGACAGACTGTCACTGAGCTACCCTCCCTCAACCAGACACACTGTCACTGAGCTACCCTCCCTCATCCAGACACACTGTCATTGAGCTACCCTCCCTCACCCAGACACACTGTTACTGAGCTACCCTCACCCAGACACACTGTCACTGAGCTGCTCTCACCCAGACACACTGTCACTGAGCTACCCTCATCCAGACACACTGTCACTGCGCTACCCTCACCCAGACACACTGTCACTGATCTACCGTCCCTCACCCAGACACTGTCACTGAGATACCCTCCCTCACCCAGACACACTGTCACTGAGCTTCCCTCACCCAGACACGCGGTCACTTAGCTACCCTCACCCAGACACACTGTCACTGAGCTACCCTCCCTCACCCAGACACACTGTCACTGAGCTACCCTCCCTCACCCAGACACACTGTCACTGAGATACCCTCCCTCACCCAGACACACTGTCACTGAGCTACCCTCCCTCAGCCAGACACACTGTCACTTAGCTACCCTCACCCAGACACACTGTCACTGAGATACCCTCCCTCACCCAGACACACTGTCACTGAGCTACCCTCACCCAGACACACTGTTACTGAGCTACCCTCCCTCACCCAGACACACTGTCACTGAGCTAAACTCACCCAGACACACTGTCACTGAGCTAACCTCACCCAGACACACTGTCACTGAGCTACCCTCACCCAGACACACTGTCACTGAGCTACCCTCAAACAGACACACTGTCACTGAGCTACACTCCCTCACCCAGACACACTGTCACTGAGCTACCCTCACCCAGACACACTGTCACTGAGCTACCCTCACCCAGACACACTGTCACTGGGCTACCATCCCTCTCCCAGACACACTGTCACTGAGCTACCCTCCCTCACCCAGACACACTGTCACTGAGCTACCCTTCCTCACCCAGACACACTGTCACTGAGCTACCCTCACCCAGACACACTGTCACTGAGCTACCCTCAAACAGACACACTGTCACTGAGCTACACTCCCTCACCCAGACACACTGTCACTGAGCTACCCTCACCCAGACACACTGTCACTGAGCTACCCTCACCCAGACACACTGTCACTGGGCTACCATTCCTCTCCCAGACACACTGTCACTGAGCTACCCTCCCTCACCCAGACACACTGTCACTTAGCTACCCTCACCCAGACACACTGTCACTGAGCTACCCTCCCTCACCCAGACACACTGTCACTGAGCTACCCTCCCTCACCCGGACACACTGTCACTGAGCTACCCTCCCTCACCAAGACACACTGTCACTGAGCTACCCTCCCTCACCCAGACACACTGTCACTGATCTACCCTCACCCAGACACACTGTCACTGAGCAACCCTCCCTCACCCAGACACACTGTCACTGAGCTACCCTCACCTAGACACACTGTCACTGAGCTACACTCCCTCACCCAGACACACTGTCACTGAGCTACCCTCACCCAGACACACTGTCATTGAGCTACCCTCACCCAGACACACTGTCACTGAGCTACAATCCCTCACCCAGACACACTGTAACTGAGCTACCCTCCCTCACCCAGACACACTGTCACTGAGCTACCCTCACCCAGACACACTGTCACTGAGCTACCATCCCTCACCCAGACACACTGTCACTGAGCTACCCTCCCTCACCCAGACACACTGTCACTGAGCTACCCTCCCTCACCCAGACACACTGTCACTGAGCTACCCTCACCCAGACACACTGTCACTGAGCTAGCCTCACCCAGACACACTGTCACTGAGCTAACCTCCCTCACCCAGACACACTGTCACTGAGCTACCCTCCCTCACCCAGACACACTGTCACTGAGCTACCCTCCCTCACCCAGACACACTGTCACTGAGCTACTCTCCCTCACCTAGACACACTGTCACTGATCTACCCTCACCCAGACACACTGTCACTGAGCTACCCTCCCTCACCCAGACACACTGTCACTGAGCTACCCCCCTCACCCAGACACACTGTCGCTGAGCTACACTCACCCAGACACACTGTCACTGAGCTACCCTCACCCAGAGACACTGTCACTGAGCTACTCTCACCAGACACACTGTCACTGAGCTGCCCTCCCTCACCCAGACACACTGTCACTGAACTACCAACCCTCACCCAGACACACTGTCACTGAGCTTCCATCCCTCACCCAGACACACTGTCACTGAGCTACCCTCCCTCACCCAGACACACTGACACTGAGCTACCCTCACCCAGACACACTGTCACTGAGATACCCTCACCCACACACACTGTCACTGAGCTACCCTCCCTCACCCAGACACACTGTCACTGAGCTAACCTCCCTCACCCAGACACACTGTCACTGAGCTACCCTCCCTCACCCAGACACACTGTCACTGAACTACCCTCACCCAGACACACTGTCACTGAGATACCCTCCCTCACCCAGACACTCTGTCACTGAGCTACCCTCCCTCAACCAGACACACTGTCACTGAGCTAACCTCACGCAGACACACTGTCACTGAGCAACCCTCCCTCACCAAGACACACTGTCACTGAGCTACCCTCCCTCATCCAGACACACTGTCACTGAGCTACCCTCACCCAGAAACACTGTCACTGAGCTACCCACCCTCACCCAGACAGACTGTCAATGAGCTTCCCTCACTCAGAAACACTGTCACTGAGCTACCCTCCCTAACCCAGACACACATTCACTGAGCTACCCTCCCTCACCCAGACACGCTGTCACTGAGCTACCCTCACCCAGCGAAACTGTCACTGAGCTACCCTCACCCAGACACACTGTCACTGAGCTACTCTCACCAGACACACTGACACTGAGCTACCCTCCCTTACCCAGACACACTGTCACTGTGCTACCCTCCCTCACCCAGACACACTGTCACTGAGCTACACTCCCTCACCCAGACACAGTGTCACTGAACTACCATCCCTCACCCAGACACACTGTCACTGAGCTACCCTCACCCAGACACACTGTCACTGAGCTACCCACCCTCACCCAGACACACTGTCACTGAGCTACCCTCACCCAGACACACTGTCACTGAGCTACACTCCCTCACCCAGACACACTGTCACTGAGCTAACCTCCCTCACCCAGACACACTGTCACTGAGCTACCCTCCCTCACCCAGACACACTATCACTGAGCTGCCCTCCCTCACCCAGACACACTGTCACTGAGCTAACCTCCCTCACCCAGACACACTGTCACTGAGCTACCCTCCCTCACCCAGACACACTATCACTGAGCTGCCCTCCCTCACCCAGACACACTGACACTGAGCTAACCTCCCTCACCCAGACACACTGTCACTGTGCTACCCTCACCCAGACAGACTGTCACTGAGCTACCCTCCCTCAACCAGACACTGTCACTGAGCTACCCTCCCTCATCCAGACACACTGTCACTGAGATACCCTCCCTCACCAGTCACACTGTCACTGAGCTACCCTCCCTCACCCAGACTAACTGTTACTGAGCTACCCTCACCCAGACACACTGTCACTGAGCTAACCTCACCCAGACAGACTGTCACTGAGCTACCCTCATCCAGACACACTGTCACTGCGCTACCCTCACCCAGACACACTGTCACTGATCTACCGTCCCTCACCCAGACACTGTCACTGAGATACCCTCCCTCACCCAGACACACTGTCACTGAGGTTCCCTCACCGAGACACACTGTCACTTAGCTACCATCACCCAGACACACTGTCACTGAGCTACCCTCCCTCACCCAGACACACTGTCACTGAGATACCCTCCCTCACCCAGACACACTGTCACTGAGCTACCCTCCCTCAGCCAGACACACTGTCATTTAGCTACCCTCACCCAGACACACTGTCAGTGAGATACCCTCCCTCACCCAGACACACTGTCACTCAGCTACCCTCCCTCACCCAGACACACTGTCACTGAGCTACCCTCACCCAGACACACTGTCACTGAGCTACCCTCCCTCACCCAGACACACTGTCACTTAGCTACCCTCCCTCACCCAGACACACTGTCACTGAGCTACCCTCACCCAGACACACTGTCACTGAGCTACCCTCACACAGACACACTGTCACTGAGCTACCCTCAAACAGACACACTGTCACTGAGCTACACTCCCTCACCCAGACACACTGTCACTGAGCTACCCTCACCCAGACACACTGTCACTGAGCTACCCTCACCCAGACACACTGTCACTGGGCTACCATCCCTCACCCAGACAAACTGTCACTGAGCTACCCTCCCTCACCCAGACACACTGTCACTGAGCTACCCTCACCCAGACACACTGTCACTGAGCTACCCTCCCTCACCCAGACACACTGTCACTGAGCTACCCTCACCCAGACAAACTGTCACTGAGCTACCCTCCCTCACCCAGAAACACTGTCACTGAGCTACCCTCCCTCACCCAGACACACTGTCACTGAGCTACCCTCCCTCACCCAGACACACTGTCACAGAGCTACCCTCCCTCACCCAGACACACTGTCACTGAGCTACCCTCCCTCACCCAGACACACTGTCACTGATCTACCCTCACCCAGACACACTGTCACTGAGCAACCCTCCCTCACCCAGACACACTGTCACTGAGCTACCATCCCTCACCCAGACACACTGTCACTGAGCTACACTCACCCTGACACACTGTCTCTGAGCTACTCTCACCAGACACACTGTCACTGAGCTGCCCTCCCTCACCCAGACACACTGTCACTTAACTACCATCCCTCACTCAGACACACTGTCACTGAGCTACCCTCCCTCACCCAGACACACTGACCCTGAGCTACCCTCACCCAGACACACTGTCACTGAGCTACCCTCCCTCAACCAGACACACTGTCACTGAGCTACCCTCACCCAGACACACTGTCACTGAGCTACCCTCACCCAGACACACTGTCACTGAGCTACCCTCCCTCACCCAGACACACTGTCACTGAGCTAACCTCCCTCACCCAGACACACTGTCACTGAGCTACCCTCCCTCACCCAGACACACTGTCACTGAGCTACCCTCACCCAGACACACTGTCACTGAGCTACCCTCCCTCACCCAGACACACTGTCACTGAGCTACCCTCCCTCACCCAGACACACTGTCACTGAGCTCACCTCACCCAGACACACTGTCACTGAGCAACCCTCCCTCACCAAGACACACTGTCACTGAGCTACCCTCCCTCATCCAGACACACTGTCACTGAGCTACCCTCCCTCACCAAGACACACTGTCACTGAGCTACCCTCCCTCATCCAGACACACTGTCACTGAGCTACCCTCACCCAGACAAACTGTCACTGAGCTACCCGCACCCAGACACACTGTCACTGAGATACCCTCACCCAGACACACTGTCATTGAGCTGCCCTCCCTCACCCAGACACACTGTCACTGAACTACCCTCCCTCACCCAGACACACTGTAACTGAGATACCCTCCCTCACTCCGACACACTGTCACTGATCTACCCTCCCTCACCCAGACACACTGTCACTGAGCTCCCCTCACCCAGACACACTGTCACTGAGCTACCCTCACCCAGAAACACTGTCACTGAGCTACCCTCCCTCACCCAGACACTGTCAATGAGATACCCTCCCTCACCCAGACACACTGTCACTGAGCTACACTCACACAGACACACTGTCACTGAGCTACCCTCACTCACCCAGACACAGTCACTGAGCTACCCTCCCACTCCCAGACACACTGTCACTGAGCTACCCTCCCTCACCCAGACACACTGTCACTGAGCTACCATCCCTCACCCAGACACACTGTCACTGAGCTACCCTCCCTCACCCAAACACACTATCACTGAGCTGCCCTCCCTCACCCAGACACACTGACACTGAGCTAACCTCCCTCACCCAGACACACTGTCACTGTGCTACCCTCACCCAGAAAGACTGTCACTGAGCTACCCTCCCTCAACCAGACACACTGTCACTGAGCTACCCTCCCTCATCCAGACACACTGTCACTGAGATACCCTCCCTCACCAGACACACTGTCACTGAGCTACCCTCCCTCACCCAGACACACTGTTACTGAGCTACCCTCACCCAGACACACTGTCACTGAGCTAACCTCACCCAGACAGACTGTCACTGAGCTACCCTCATCCAGACACACTGTCACTGCGCTACCCTCACCCAGACACACTGTCACTGATCTACCGTCCCTCACCCAGACACTGTCACTGAGATACCCTCCCTCACCCAGACACTCTGTCACTGAGGTTCCCTCACCCAGACACACTGTCACTTAGCTACCCTCACCCAGACACACTGTCACTGAGCTACCCTCCCTCACCCAGACACACTGTCACTGAGATACCCTCCCTCACCCAGACACACTGTCACTGAGCTACCCTCCCTCAGCCAGACACACTGTCATTTAGCTACCCTCACCCAGACACACTGTCAGTGAGATACCCTCCCTCACCCAGACACACTGTCACTCAGCTACCCTCCCTCACCCAGACACACTGTCACTGAGCTACCCTCACCCAGACACACTGTCACTGAGCTACCCTCCCTCACCCAGACACACTGTCACTTAGCTACCCTCCTTCACCCAGACACACTGTCACTGAGCTACCCTCACCCAGACACACTGTCACTGAGCTACCCTCACACAGACACACTGTCACTGAGCTACCCTCAAACAGACACACTGTCACTGAGCTACACTCCCTCACCCAGACACACTGTCACTGAGCTACCCTCACCCAGACACACTGTCACTGAGCTACCCTCACCCAGACACACTGTCACTGGGCTACCATCCCTCACCCAGACACACTGTCACTGAGCTACCCTCCCTCACCCAGACACACTGTCACTGAGCTACCCTCACCCAGACAAACTGTCACTGAGCTACCCTCCCTCACCCAGACACACTGTCACTGAGCTACCCTCACCCAGACAAACTGTCACTGAGCTACCCTCCCTCACCCAGAAACACTGTCACTGAGCTACCCTCACCCAGACAGACTGTCACTGAGCTACCCTCCCTCAACCAGACACACTGTCACTGAGCTACCCTCCCTCATCCAGACACACTGTCATTGAGCTACCCTCCCTCACCCAGACACACTGTTACTGAGCTACCCTCACCCAGACACACTGTCACTGAGCTCCTCTCACCCAGACACACTGTCACTGAGCTACCCTCATCCAGACACACTGTCACTGCGCTACCCTCACCCAGACACACTGTCACTGATCTACCGTCCCTCACCCAGACACTGTCACTGAGATACCCTCCCTCACCCAGACACACTGTCACTGAGCTTCCCTCACCCAGACACGCGGTCACTTAGCTACCCTCACCCAGACACACTGTCACTGAGCTACCCTCCCTCACCCAGACACACTGTCACTGAGCTACCCTCCCTCACCCAGACACACTGTCACTGAGATACCCTCCCTCACCCAGACACACTGTCACTGAGCTACCCTCCCTCAGCCAGACACACTGTCACTTAGCTACCCTCACCCAGACACACTGTCACTGAGATACCCTCCCTCACCCAGACACACTGTCACTGAGCTACCCTCACCCAGACACACTGTCACTGAGCTACCCTCCCTCACCCAGACACACTGTCACTGAGCTAAACTCACCCAGACACACTGTCACTGAGCTAACCTCACCCAGACACACTGTCACTGAGCTTCCCTCACCCAGACACACTGTCACTGAGCTACCCTCAAACAGACACACTGTCACTGAGCTACACTCCCTCACCCAGACACACTGTCACTGAGCTACCCTCACCCAGACACACTGTCACTGAGCTACCCTCACCCAGACACACTGTCACTGGGCTACCATCCCTCTCCCAGACACACTGTCACTGAGCTACCCTCCCTCACCCAGACACACTGTCACTGAGCTAACCTCCCTCACCCAGACACACTGTCACTGAGCTACCCTCACCCAGACACACTGTCACTGAGCTACCCTCAACCAGACAAACTGTCACTGAGCTACCCGCACCCAGACACACTGTCACTGAGATAACCTCACCCAGACACACTGTCATTGAGCTGCCCTCCCTCACCCAGACACACTGTCACTGAACTACCCTCCCTCACCCAGACACACTGTAACTGAGATACCCTCCCTCACTCCGACACACTGTCACTGAGCTACCCTCCTCACCCAGACACACTGTCACTGAGCGCCCCTCACCCAGAAACACTGTCACTGAGCTACCCTCCCTCACCCAGACACTGTCAATGAGATACCCTCCCTCACCCAGACACACTGTCACTGAACTACACTCACACAGACACACTGTCACTGAGCTACCCTCACTCACCCAGACACAGTCACTGAGCTACCATCCCTCACCCAGACACACTGTCACTGAGCTACCCTCACCCAGACACACCGTCACTGAGCTACCCTCCCTCACCCAGACACACTGTCACTGAGCTACCATCCCTCACCCAGACACACTGTCACTGAGCTACCCTCACCCAGACACACTGTCACTGAGCTACCCTCCCTCACCCAGACACACTGACACTGAGCTACCCTCCCTCACCCAGACACACTGTCACTGAGCTACCCTCACCCAGACAACACTGTCACTGAGCTACCCTCACCCAGACACACTGTCACTGAGCTACCCTCCCTCACCCAGACACACTGTCACTGAGCTACCCTCCCTCACCCAGACACACTGTCACTCAGCTACCCTCACCCAGACACACTGTCACTGAGCTACACTCCCTCACCCAGACACACTGTCACTGAGCTACCCTCCCTCACCCAGACACACTGACACTGAGCTAACCTCCCTCACCCAGACACACTGTCACTGAGCTACCCTCACCCAGACACACTGTCACTGAGCTACCCTCACCCAGACACACTGTCACTGAGCTACCCTCCCTCACCCAGACACTGTCACTGAGATACCCTCCCTCAACCAGACACACTGTCACTGAGCTTCCCTCACCCAGACACACTGTCACTGAGATACCCTCACCCAGACACACTATCACTGAGCTGCCCTCCCTCACCCAGACACACTGACACTGAGCTAACCACCCTCACCCAGACACACTGTCACTGAGCTACCCTCACCCAGACACACTGTCACTGAGCTACCCTCACCCAGAAACACTGTCACAGAGCTACCCTCCCTCACCCAGACACACTGTCACTGACCTAGTCTCCCTCACCCAGACACACTGTCACTGAGCTACACTCACCCAGACACACTGTCACTGAGCTACCCTCCCTCACCCAGACACACTGTCACTGAGATACCCTCCCTCACCCAGACACACTGTCACTGAGCTACCCTCGCTCACCCAGACACAGTCACTGAGCTACCCTCCCACTCCCAGACACACTGTCACTGAGCTACCCTCCCTCACCCAGACACACTGTCACGGAGCTACCATCCCTCACCGAGACACACTGTCACTGAGCTACCATCCCTCACCCAGACACACTGTCACTGAGCTACCCTCACCCAGACACACTGTCACTGAGCTACCCTCACCCAGACAACACTGTCACTGAGCTACCCTCACCCAGACACACTGTCACTGAGCTACCCTCCCTCACCCAGACACACTGTCACTGAGCTAACCTCCCTCACCCAGACACACTGTCACTGAGCTACCCTCCCTCACCCAGACACGCTGTCACTGAGCTACCCTCACCCAGACACACTGTCACTGAGCTACCCTCACCCAGACACACTGTGACTGAGCAACCATCACGCAGACACACAGTCACTGAGCTACCCTCACCCAGACACACTGTCACTGAGCAACCCTAACCCAGACACACTGTCACTGAGCTACCCTCCCTCACCCAGACACACTGTCACTGAGCTACCATCACCCAGACACACTGTCACTGAGCTACCCTCCCTAACCCAGA
Source organism: Isurus oxyrinchus (assembly GCA_026770705.1). NCBI lineage: Eukaryota > Metazoa > Chordata > Chondrichthyes > Lamniformes > Lamnidae > Isurus > Isurus oxyrinchus. The sequence continues at coordinate 723,282 of JANJGN010000200.1, forward strand.
AACTCAGTCTCTGAGCTACCCTCACCCAGACACACTGTCACTCGGCTACCCTCACCCAGACACACTGTCACTGAGCTACACTCCCTCACCCAGACACACTGTCACTGAGCTAACCTCCCTCACCCAGACACACTGTCACTGAGCTACCCTCACCCAGACAGACTGTCACTGAGCTACCCTCCCTCAACCAGACACACTGTCACTGAGCTACCCTCCCTCATCCAGACACACTGTCACTGAGATACCCTCCCTCACCCAGACACACTGTCACTGAGCTACCCTCACCCAGACAGACTGTCACTGAGCTACCCTCCCTCAACCAGACAAACTGTCACTGAGCTACCCGCACCCAGACACACTGTCACTGAGATAACCTCACCCAGACACACTGTCATTGAGCTGCCCTCCCTCACCCAGACACACTGTCACTGAACTACCCTCCCTCACCCAGACACACTGTAACTGAGATACCCTCCCTCACTCCAACACACTGTCACTGAGCTACCCTCCTCACCCAGACACACTGTCACTGAGCTCCCCTCACCCAGAAACACTGTCACTGAGCTACCCTCCCTCACCCAGACACTGTCAATGAGATACCCTCCCTCACCCAGACACACTGTCACTGAGCTACACTCACACAGACACACTGTCACTGAGCTACCCTCACTCACCCAGACACAGTCACTGAGCTACCATCCCTCACCCAGACACACTGTCACTGAGCTACCCTCACCCAGACACACTGTCACTGAGCTACCCTCCCTCACCCAGACACACTGTCACTGAGCTACCATCCCTCACCCAGACACACTGTCACTGAGCTACCCTCACCCAGACACACTGTCACTGAGCTACCCTCCCTCACCCAGACACATTGTCACTGAACTACCCTCCCTCACCCAGACACACTGTCACTGAGCTACCCTCACCCAGACAACACTGTCACTGAGCTACCCTCACCCAGACACACTGTCACTGAGCTACACTCCCTCACCCAGACACACTGTCACTGAGCTACCCTCCCTCACCCAGACACAGACACTGAGCTAACCTCCCTCACCCAGACACACTGTCACTGAGCTACCCTCACACAGACACACTGTCACTGAGCTACCCTCACCCAGACACACTGTCACTGAGCTACCCTCCCTCACCCAGACACTGTCACTGAGATACCCTCCCTCACCCAGACACACTGTCACTGAGCTTCCCTCACCCAGACACACTGTCACTGAGATACCCTCACCCAGACACACTATCACTGAGCTGCCCTCCCTCACCCAGACACACTGACACTGAGCTAACCTCCCTCACCCAGACACACTGTCACTGAGCTACCCTCACCCAGACACACTGTCACTGAGCTACCCTCCCTCACCCAGACACACTGTCACTGACCTAGTCTCCCTCACCCAGACACACTGTCACTGAGCTACACTCACCCAGACACACTGTCACTGAGCTACCCTCCCTCACCCAGACACACTGTCACTGAGATACCCTCCCTCACCCAGACACACTGTCACTGAGCTACCCTCGCTCACCCAGACACAGTCACTGAGCTACCCTCCCACTCCCAGACACACTGTCACTGAGCTACCCTCCCTCACCCAGACACACTGTCACGGAGCTACCATCCCTCACCCAGACACACTGTCACTGAGCTACCATCCCTCACCCAGACACACTGTCACTGAGCTACCCTCACCCAGACACACTGTCACTGAGCTACCCTCACCCAGACAACACTGTCACTGAGCTACCCTCACCCAGACACACTGTCACTGAGCTACCCTCCCTCACCCAGACACACTGTCACTGAGCTACCCTCCCTCACCCAGACACACTGTCACTGAGCTACCCTCCCTCACCCAGACACACTGTCACTGAGCTACCCTCACCCAGACACACTGTCACTGAGCTACCCTCACCCAGACACACTGTGACTGAGCAACCATCACGCAGACACACAGTCACTGAGCTACCCTCACCCAGACGCACTGTCACTGAGCAACCCTAACCCAGACACACTGTCACTGAGCTACCCTCCCTCACCCAGACACACTGTCACTGAGCTACCATCACCCAGACACACTGTCACTGAGCTACCCTCCCTAACCCAGAAACTCAGTCTCTGAGCTACCCTCACCCAGACACACTGTCACTCGGCTACCCTCACCCAGACACACTGTCACTGAGCTACACTCCGTCACCCAGACACACTGTCACTGAGCTAACCTCCCTCACCCAGACACACTGTCACTGAGCTACCCTCAGCCAGACAGACTGTCACTGAGCTACCCTCCCTCAACCAGACACACTGTCACTGAGCTACCCTCCCTCATCCAGACACACTGTCACTGAGATACCCTCCCTCACCCAGACACACTGTCACTGAGCTACCCTCACCCAGACAGACTGTCACTGAGCTACCCTCCCTCAACCAGACACACTGTCACTGAGCTACCCTCCCTCATCCAGACACACTGTCATTGAGCTACCCTCCCTCACCCAGACACACTGTTACTGAGCTACCCTCACCCAGACACACTGTCACTGAGCTCCTCTCACCCAGACACACTGTCACTGAGCTACCCTCATCCAGACACACTGTCACTGCGCTACCCTCACCCAGACACACTGTCACTGATCTACCGTCCCTCACCCAGACACTGTCACTGAGATACCCTCCCTCACCCAGACACACTGTCACTGAGCTTCCCTCACCCAGACACGCGGTCACTTAGCTACCCTCACCCAGACACACTGTCACTGAGCTACCCTCCCTCACCCAGACACACTGTCACTGAGCTACCCTCCCTCACCCAGACACACTGTCACTGAGATACCCTCCCTCACCCAGACACACTGTCACTGAGCTACCCTCCCTCAGCCAGACACACTGTCACTTAGCTACCCTCACCCAGACACACTGTCACTGAGATACCCTCCCTCACCCAGACACACTGTCACTGAGCTACCCTCACCCAGACACACTGTTACTGAGCTACCCTCCCTCACCCAGACACACTGTCACTGAGCTAAACTCACCCAGACACACTGTCACTGAGCTAACCTCACCCAGACACACTGTCACTGAGCTACCCTCACCCAGACACACTGTCACTGAGCTACCCTCAAACAGACACACTGTCACTGAGCTACACTCCCTCACCCAGACACACTGTCACTGAGCTACCCTCACCCAGACACACTGTCACTGAGCTACCCTCACCCAGACACACTGTCACTGGGCTACCATCCCTCTCCCAGACACACTGTCACTGAGCTACCCTCCCTCACCCAGACACACTGTCACTGAGCTACCCTCCCTCACCCAGACACACTGTCACTGAGCTACCCTCACCCAGACACACTGTCACTGAGCTACCCTCAAACAGACACACTGTCACTGAGCTACACTCCCTCACCCAGACACACTGTCACTGAGCTACCCTCACCCAGACACACTGTCACTGAGCTACCCTCACCCAGACACACTGTCACTGAGCTACCATCCCTCACCCAGACACACTGTCACTGAGCTACCCTCACCCAGACACACTGTCACTGAGCTACCCTCCCTCACCCAGACACATTGTCACTGAGCTACCCTCCCTCATCCAGACACACTGTCACTGAGCTACCCTCACCCAGACAACACTGTCACTGAGCTACCCTCACCCAGACACACTGTCACTGAGCTACCCTCCCTCACCCAGACACACTGTCACTGAGCTACCCTCCCTCACCCAGACACACTGTCACTCAGCTACCCTCACCCAGACACACTGTCACTGAGCTACACTCCCTCACCCAGACACACTGTCACTGAGCTACCCTCCCTCACCCAGACACACTGACACTGAGCTAACCTCCCTCACCCAGACACACTGTCACTGAGCTACCCTCACCCAGACACACTGTCACTGAGCTACCCTCTCCCAGACACACTGTCACTGAGCTACCCTCCCTCACCCAGACACTGTCACTGAGATACCCTCCCTCACCCAGACACACTGTCACTGAGCTTCCCTCACCCAGACACACTGTCACTGAGATACCCTCACCCAGACACACTATCACTGAGCTGCCCTCCCTCACCCAGACACACTGACACTGAGCTAACCTCCCTCACCCAGACACACTGTCACTCAGCTACCCTCACCCAGACACACTGTCACTGAGCTACCCTCCCTCACCCAGACACACTGTCACTGACCTAGTCTCCCTCACCCAGACACACTGTCACTGAGCTACACTCACCCAGACACACTGTCACTGAGCTACCTTCCCTCACCCAGACACACTGTCACTGAGATACCCTCCCTCACCCAGACACACTGTCACTGAGCTACCCTCGCTCACCCAGACACAGTCACTGAGCTACCCTCCCACTCCCAGACACACTGTCACTGAGCTACCCTCCCTCACCCAGACACACTGTCACGGAGCTACCATCCCTCACCCAGACACACTGTCACTGAGCTACCATCCCTCACCCAGACACACTGTCACTGAGCTACCCTCACCCAGACACACTGTCACTGAGCTACCCTCACCCAGACAACACTGTCACTGAGCTACCCTCACCCAGACACACTGTCACTGAGCTACCCTCCCTCACCCAGACACACTGTCACTGAGCTACACTCCCTCACCCAGACACACTGTCACTGAGCTACCCTCCCTCACCCAGACACACTGTCACTGAGCTACCCTCACCCAGACACACTGTCACTGAGCTACCCTCACCCAGACACACTGTGACTGAGCAACCATCACGCAGACACACAGTCACTGAGCTACCCTCACCCAGACGCACTGTCACTGAGCAACCCTAACCCAGACACACTGTCACTGAGCTACCCTCCCTCACCCAGACACACTGTCACTGAGCTACCATCACCCAGACACACTGTCACTGAGCTACCCTCCCTAACCCAGAAACTCAGTCTCTGAGCTACCCTCACCCAGACACACTGTCACTCGGCTACCCTCACCCAGACACACTGTCACTGAGCTACACTCCGTCACCCAGACACACTGTCACTGAGCTAACCTCCCTCACCCAGACACACTGTCACTGAGCTACCCTCACCCAGACAGACTGTCACTGAGCTACCCTCCCTCAACCAGACACACTGTCACTGAGCTACCCTCCCTCATCCAGACACACTGTCACTGAGATACCCTCCCTCACCCAGACACACTGTCACTGAGCTACCCTCACCCAGACAGACTGTCACTGAGCTACCCTCCCTCAACCAGACACACTGTCACTGAGCTACCCTCCCTCATCCAGACACACTGTCATTGAGCTACCCTCCCTCACCCAGACACACTGTTACTGAGCTACCCTCACCCAGACACACTGTCACTGAGCTGCTCTCACCCAGACACACTGTCACTGAGCTACCCTCATCCAGACACACTGTCACTGCGCTACCCTCACCCAGACACACTGTCACTGATCTAACGTCCCTCACCCAGACACTGTCACTGAGATACCCTCCCTCACCCAGACACACTGTCACTGAGCTTCCCTCACCCAGACACGCGGTCACTTAGCTACCCTCACCCAGACACACTGTCACTGAGCTACCCTCCCTCACCCAGACACACTGTCACTGAGCTACCCTCCCTCACCCAGACACACTGTCACTGAGATACCCTCCCTCACCCAGACACACTGTCACTGAGCTACCCTCCCTCAGCCAGACACACTGTCACTTAGCTACCCTCACCCAGACACACTGTCACTGAGATACCCTCCCTCACCCAGACACACTGTCACTGAGCTACCCTCACCCAGACACACTGTTACTGATCTACCCTCCCTCACCCAGACACACTGTCACTGAGCTAAACTCACCCAGACACACTGTCACTGAGCTAACCTCACCCAGACACACTGTCACTGAGCTACCCTCACCCAGACACACTGTCACTGAGCTACCCTCAAACAGACACACTGTCACTGAGCTACACTCCCTCACCCAGACACACTGTCACTGAGCTACCCTCACCCAGACACACTGTCACTGAGCTACCCTCACCCAGACACACTGTCACTGGGCTACCATCCCTCTCCCAGACACACTGTCACTGAGCTACCCTCCCTCACCCAGACACACTGTCACTGAGCTACCCTTCCTCACCCAGACACACTGTCACTGAGCTACCCTCACCCAGACACACTGTCACTGAGCTACCCTCAAACAGACACACTGTCACTGAGCTACACTCCCTCACCCAGACACACTGTCACTGAGCTACCCTCACCCAGACACACTGTCACTGAGCTACCCTCACCCAGACACACTGTCACTGGGCTACCATTCCTCTCCCAGACACACTGTCACTGAGCTACCCTCCCTCACCCAGACACACTGTCACTTAGCTACCCTCACCCAGACACACTGTCACTGAGCTACCCTCCCTCACCCAGACACACTGTCACTGAGCTACCCTCCCTCACCCGGACACACTGTCACTGAGCTACCCTCCCTCACCAAGACACACTGTCACTGAGCTACCCTCCCTCACCCAGACACACTGTCACTGATCTACCCTCACCCAGACACACTGTCACTGAGCAACCCTCCCTCACCCAGGCACACTGTCACTGAGCTACCCTCACCTAGACACACTGTCACTGAGCTACACTCCCTCACCCAGACACACTGTCACTGACCTACCCTCACCCAGACACACTGTCATTGAGCTACCCTCACCCAGACACACTGTCACTGAGCTACAATCCCTCACCCAGACACACTGTAACTGAGCTACCCTCCCTCACCCAGACACACTGTCACTGAGCTACCCTCACCCAGACACACTGTCACTGAGCTACCATCCCTCACCCAGACACACTGTCACTGAGCTACCCTCCCTCACCCAGACACACTGTCACTGAGCTACCCTCCCTCACCCAGACACACTGTCACTGAGCTACCCTCACCCAGACACACTGTCACTGAGCTAGCCTCACCCAGACACACTGTCACTGAGCTAACCTCCCTCACCCAGACACACTGTCACTGAGCTACCCTCCCTCACCCAGACACACTGTCACTGAGCTACCCTCCCTCACCCAGACACACTGTCACTGAGCTACTCTCCCTCACCTAGACACACTGTCACTGATCTACCCTCACCCAGACACACTGTCACTGAGCTACCCTCCCTCACCCAGACACACTGTCACTGAGCTACCCCCCTCACCCAGACACACTGTCGCTGAGCTACACTCACCCAGACACACTGTCACTGAGCTACCCTCACCCAGAGACACTGTCACTGAGCTACTCTCACCAGACACACTGTCACTGAGCTGCCCTCCCTCACCCAGACACACTGTCACTGAACTACCAACCCTCACCCAGACACACTGTCACTGAGCTTCCATCCCTCACCCAGACACACTGTCACTGAGCTACCCTCCCTCACCCAGACACACTGACACTGAGCTACCCTCACCCAGACACACTGTCACTGAGATACCCTCACCCACACACACTGTCACTGAGCTACCCTCCCTCACCCAGACACACTGTCACTGAGCTAACCTCCCTCACCCAGACACACTGTCACTGAGCTACCCTCCCTCACCCAGACACACTGTCACTGAACTACCCTCACCCAGACACACTGTCACTGAGATACCCTCCCTCACCCAGACACTCTGTCACTGAGCTACCCTCCCTCAACCAGACACACTGTCACTGAGCTAACCTCACGCAGACACACTGTCACTGAGCAACCCTCCCTCACCAAGACACACTGTCACTGAGCTACCCTCCCTCATCCAGACACACTGTCACTGAGCTACCCTCACCCAGAAACACTGTCACTGAGCTACCCACCCTCACCCAGACAGACTGTCAATGAGCTTCCCTCACTCAGAAACACTGTCACTGAGCTACCCTCCCTAACCCAGACACACATTCACTGAGCTACCCTCCCTCACCCAGACACGCTGTCACTGAGCTACCCTCACCCAGCGAAACTGTCACTGAGCTACCCTCACCCAGACACACTGTCACTGAGCTACTCTCACCAGACACACTGACACTGAGCTACCCTCCCTTACCCAGACACACTGTCACTGTGCTACCCTCCCTCACCCAGACACACTGTCACTGAGCTACACTCCCTCACCCAGACACAGTGTCACTGAACTACCATCCCTCACCCAGACACACTGTCACTGAGCTACCCTCACCCAGACACACTGTCACTGAGCTACCCACCCTCACCCAGACACACTGTCACTGAGCTACCCTCACCCAGACACACTGTCACTGAGCTTCCCTCCCCCAGACACACTGTCACTGAGCTACCCTCCCTCCCCCAGACACACTGTCACTGAGCTAACCTCCCTCACCCAGACACACTGTCACTGAGCTACCCTCACGCAGACACACTGTCACTGAGCTACCCTCACCCACACTGTCACTGAGCTACCCTCACCCTGACACACTGTCACTGAGCCTCCCTCACCCAGACACACTGTCACTGAGCTACCATCCCTCAGCCAGACACACTGTCACTGAGCTACCCTCCCTCACCCAGACACACTGTCACTGAGCTACCCTCCCTCACCCAGACACACTGTCACTGAGCTACCCTCCCTCACCCGGACACACTGTCACTGAGCTACCCTCCCTCACCCAGACACACTGTCACTGAGCTACCCTCCCTCACCCAGACACACTGTCACTGAGCTACCCTCACCCAGACACACTGTCACTGAGCTACCCTCCCTCACCCAGACACACTGTCACTGAGCTACCCTCTCTCACCCAGACACACTGTCACTGAGCTACCCTCACCCAGACACACTGTCACTGAGCTACCCTCACCCAGACACACTGTCACTGAGCTACCCTCACCCAGACACACTGTCACTGAGGTGCCCTCCCTCACCCAGACACACTGTCACTGAGCTACCCTCCCTCACCCAGACACACTGTCACTGAGCTACCCTCCCTCACCCAGACACACTGTCACTGAGCTTCCCTCACCCAGACACACTGTCACTGAGATACCCTCCCTCACCCAGACACACTGTCACTGAGCTACCATCCCTCACCCAGACACACTGTCACTGAGATACCCTCCCTCACCCAGACACACTGTCACTGAGCTACCATCCCTCACCCAGACACACTGTCACTGAGCTTCCCTCCCCCAGACACACTGTCACTGAGCTACCCTTCCTCACCCAGACACACTGTCACTGAGCTACCCTCCCTCACCCAGACACACTGTCACTGAGCTACCCTCCCTCACCCAGACACACTGTCACTGAGCTACCCTCACCCAGACACACTGTCACTGAGCTACCCTCCCTCACCCAGACACACTGTCACTGAGCTACCCTCACCCAGACACACTGTCACTGAGCTACCCTCCCTCACCCAGACACACTGTCACTGAGCTACCCTCACCCAGACACACAGTCACTGAGCTACCCTCCCTTACCCAGACACACTGTCACTGAGCTACCCTCACCCAGACACACTGTCACTGAGCTACCCTCCCTCACCCAGACACGCTGTCACTGAGCTACCCTCCCTCACCCAGACACACTGTCACTGAGCTACCCTCACCCAGACACAGTCACTGAGCTACCCTCCCTTACCCAGACACACTGTCACTGAGTTACCCTCCCTCACCCAGACACACTGTCACTGAGCTACCCTCACCCAGACACACTGTCACTGAGCTACCCTCCCTCACCCAGACACACTGTCACTGAGCTACCCTCCCTCACCCAGACACACTGTCACTGAGCTACCCTCCCTCACCCGGACACACTGTCACTGAGCTACCCTCCCTCACCCAGACACGCTGTCACTGAGCTACCCTCCCCCAGACAAACTGTCACTGAGCTACCCTCACCCAGACACACTGTCACTGAGCTACTCTCACCAGACACACTGTCACTGAGCTACCCTCCCTTACCCAGACACACTGTCACTGAGCTACCCTCCCTCACCCAGACACACTGTCACTGAGCTACACTCCCTCACCCAGACACAGTGTCACTGAACTACCATCCCTCACCCAGACACACTGTCACTGAGCTACCCTCACCCAGACACACTGTCACTGAGCTACCCACCCTCACCCAGACACACTGTCACTGAGCTACCCTCACCCAGACACACTGTCACTGAGCTACCCTACCTCCCCCAGACACACTGTCACTGAGCTAACCTCCCTCACCCAGACACACTGTCACTGAGCTACCCTCACGCAGACACACTGTCACTGAGCTACCCTCACCCACACTGTCACTGAGCTACCCTCACCCTGACACACTGTCACTGAGCCTCCCTCACCCAGACACACTGTCATTGAGCTACCCTCCCTCAGCCAGACACACTGTCACTGATCTACCCTCCCTCACCCAGACACACTGTCACTGAGCTACCCTCCCTCACCCGGACACACTGTCACTGAGCTACCCTCACTCACCCAGACACACTGTCACTGAGCTACCCTCCCTCACCCAGACACACTGTCACTGAGCTACCCTCACCCAGACACACTGTCACTGAGCTACCCTCCCTCACCCAGACACACTGTCACTGAGCTACCCTCTCTCACCCAGACACACTGTCACTGAGCTACCCTCACCCAGACACACTGTCACTGAGCTACCCTCACCCAGACACACTGTCACTGAGCTACCCTCACCCAGACACACTGTCACTGAGGTGCCCTCCCTCACCCAGACACACTGTCACTGAGCTACCCTCCCTCACCCAGACACACTGTCACTGAGCTCCCCTCCCTCACCCAGACACACTGTCACTGAGCTACCCTCCCTCCCCCAGACACACTGTCACTGAGCTACCCTCACCCAGACACACTGTCACTGAGCTACCATCCCTCACCCAGACACACTGTCACTGAGCTACCCTCCCTCACCCAGACACACTGTCACTGAGCTACCCTCACTCAGACTCACTGTCACTGAGCTACCCTCCCTCACCCAGACACACTGTCACTGAGCTACCCTCCCTCACCCAGACACACTGTCACTGAGCTACCCTCACTCAGACTCACTGTCACTGAACTACCCTCCCTCACCCAGACACACTGTCACTGAGCTACCCTCCCTCACCCAGACACACTGTCACTGAGCTACCCTCCCTCACCCAGACACACTGTCACTGAGCTACCCACCGTCACCCAGACACACTGTCACTGAGCTACCCTCACCCAGACACACTGTCACTGCGCTACCCTCACCCAGACACGCTGTCACTGAGCTACCCTCCCTCACCCAGACACACTGTCACTGAGCCTCCCTCACCCAGACACACTGTGACTGAGCAACCCTAACCCAGACACACTGTCACTGAGCTTCCCTCACCCAGACACACTGTCACTGAGCTACCATCACCCAGACACACTGTCACTGAGCTACCCTCACCCAGACACACTGTCACTGAGCTACCCTCACCCAGACACACTGTCACTGAGCTACCCTCCCTCACCCAGACACACTGTCACTGAGCTACCCTCCCTCACCCAGACACACTGTCACTGAGATACCCTCCCTCACCCAGACACACTGTCACTGAGCTACCCTCCTTCAACCAGACACATTGTCACTGAGCTAACCTCACGCAGACACACTGTCACTGAGCAACCCTCCCTCACCAAGACACACTGTCACTGAGCTACCCTCCCTCATCCAGACACACTGTCACTGAGCTACCCTCACCCAGACACACTGTCACTGAGCTACCCACCCTCACCCAGACACACTGTCACTGAGCTACTCTCACCAGACACACTGTCACTGAGCTACCCTCCCTTACCCAGACACACTGTCACTGAGCTACCCTCCCTCACCCAGACACACTGTCACTGAGCTACACTCCCTCACCCAGACACAGTGTCACTGAACTACCATCCCTCACCCAGACACACTGTCACTGAGCTACCCTCACCTAGACACACTGTCACTGAGCTACCCACCCTCACCCAGACACACTGTCACTGAGCTACCCTCACCCAGACACACTGTCACTGAGCTTCCCTCCCCCAGACACACTGTCACTGAGCTACCCTACCTCCCCCAGACACACTGTCACTGAGCTAACCTCCCTCACCCAGACACACTGTCACTGAGCTACCCTCACGCAGACACACTGTCACTGAGCTACCCTCACCCACACTGTCACTGAGCTACCCTCACCCTGACACACTGTCACTGAGCCTCCCTCACCCAGACACACTGTCATTGAGCTACCCTCCCTCAGCCAGACACACTGTCACTGATCTACCCTCCCTCACCCAGACACACTGTCACTGAGCTACCCTCCCTCACCCGGACACACTGTCACTGAGCTACCCTCCCTCACCCAGACACACTGTCACTGAGCTACCCTCCCTCACCCAGACACACTGTCACTGAGCTACCCTCACCCAGACACACTGTCACTGAGCTACCCTCCCTCACCCAGACACACTGTCACTGAGCTACCCTCTCTCACCCAGACACACTGTCACTGATCTACCCTCACCCAGACACACTGTCACTGAGCTACCCTCACCCAGACACACTGTCACTGAGCTACCCTCACCCAGACACACTGTCACTGAGGTGCCCTCCCTCACCCAGACACACTGTCACTGAGCTACCCTCCCTCACCCAGACACACTGTCACTGAGCTACCCTCCCTCACCCAGACACACTGTCACTGAGCTACCCTCCCTCCCCCAGACACTCTGTCACTGAGCTACCCTCACCCAGACACACTGTCACTGAGCTACCATCCCTCACCCAGACACACTGTCACTGAGCTACCCTCCCTCACCCAGACACACTGTCACTGAGCTTCCCTCACCCAGACACACTGTCACTGAGATACCCTCCCTCACCCAGACACACTGTCACTGAGCTACCATCCCTCACCCAGACACACTGTCACTGAGATACCCTCCCTCACCCAGACACACTGTCACTGAGCTACCATCCCTCACCCAGACACACTGTCACTGATCTTCCCTCCCCCAGACACACTGTCACTGAGCTACCCTTCCTCACCCAGACACACTGTCACTGAGCTACCCTCCCTCACCCAGACACACTGTCACTGAGCTACCCTCCCTCACCCAGACACACTGTCACTGAGCTACCCTCACCCAGACACACTGTCACTGAGCTACCCTCCCTCACCCAGACACACTGTCACTGAGCTACCCTCACCCAGACACACTGTCACTGAGCTACCCTCCCTCACCCAGACACACTGTCACTGAGCTACCCTCACCCAGACACACAGTCACTGAGCTACGCTCCCTTACCCAGACACACTGTCACTGAGCTACCCTCACCCAGACACACTGTCACTGAGCTACCCTCCCTCACCCAGACACACTGTCACTGAGCTACCCTCCCTCACCCAGACACACTGTCACTGAGCTACCCTCACCCAGACACTGTCACTGAGCTACCCTCCCTTACCCAGACACACTGTCACTGAGTTACCCTCCCTCACCCAGACACACTGTCACTGAGCTACCCTCACCCAGACACACTGTCACTGAGCTACCCTCCCTCACCCAGACACACTGTCACTGAGCTACCCTCCCTCACCCAGACACACTGTCACTGAGCTACCCTCCCTCACCCAGACACACTGTCACTGAGCTACCCTCCCTCACCCAGACACACTGTCACTGAGCTACCCTCCCTCACCCAGACACACTGTCACTGAGCTACCCTCACCCAGACACACTGTCACTGTGATACCCTCCCTCACCCAGACACACTGTCACTGAGCTACCCTCCCTCACCCAGACACACTGTCACTGAGCTACCCTCACTCAGAATCACTGTCACTGAGCTACCCTCCCTCACCCAGACACACTGTCACTGAGCTACCCTCCCTCACCCAGACACACTGTCACTGAGCTACCCACCCTCACCCAGACACACTGTCACTGAGCTACCCTCACCCAGACACACTGTCACTGCGCTACCCTCACCCAGACACGCTGTCACTGAGCTACCCTCCCTCACCCAGACACACTGTCACTGAGCCTCCCGCACCCAGACACACTGTGACTGAGCAACCCTAACCCAGACACACTGTCACTGAGCTTCCCTCACCCAGACACACTGTCACTGAGCTACCATCACCCAGACACACTGTCACTGAGCTACCCTCACCCAGACACACTGTCACTGAGCTACCCTCACCCAGACACACTGTCACTGAGCTACCCTCCCTCACCCAGACACACTGTCACTGAGCTACCCTCCCTCACCCAGACACACTGTCACTGAGATACCCTCCCTCACCCAGACACACTGTCACTGAGCTACCCTCCCTCACCCAGACACACTGTCACTGAGATACCCTCCCTCACCCAGACACACTGTCACTTAGCTACCCTCACCCAGACACACTGTCACGGAGCTACCCTCACCCAGACACACTGTCACTGAGATACCCTCCCTCACCCAGACACACTGTCACTGAGCTACCCTCCCTCACCCAGACACACTGTCACTGAGCTACCCTCACCCAGACACACTGTCACTTAGCTAACCACACCCAGACACACTGTCACTGAGCTAAACTCACCCAGACACACTGTCACTGAGCTAACCTCACCCAGACACACTGTCACTGTGCTACCCTCACCCAGACACACTGTCACTGAGCTACCCTCAAACAGACACACTGTCACTGAGCTACACTCCCTCACCCAGAAACACTGTCACTGAGCTACCCTCACCCAGACACACTGTCACTGAGCTACCCTCACCCAGACACACTGTCACTGGGCTACCATCCCTCACCCAGACACACTGTCACTGAGCTACCCTCCCTCACCCAGACACACTGTCACTGAGCTACCCTCACCCAGACACACTGTCACTGAGCTGCCCTCACCCAGACACACTGTCACTGAGCTACCCTCACCCAGACACACTGTCACTGAGCTACCCTCCCTCACCCAGACACACTGTCACTGAGCTACCCTCACCCAGACAAACTGTCACTGAGCTACCCTCCCTCACCCAGAAACACTGTCACTGAGCTACCCTCCCTCACCCAGACACACTGTCACTGAGCTACCCTCCCTCACCCAGACACACTGTCAATGATCTACCCTCACCCAGACACACTGTCACTGAGCAACCCTCCCTCACCCAGACACACTGTCACTGAGCTACCCCCCTCTCCCAGACACACTGTCACTGAGCTACACTCACCCTGACACACTGTCACTGAGCTACCCTCCCTCACCCAGACACACTGTCACTTAACTAACATCCCTCACTCAGACACACTGTCACTGAGCTACCCTCCCTCACCCAGACACACTGTCACTGAGCTACCCTCACCCAGACACACTGTCACTGAGCTACCCTCCCTCACCCAGACACACTGTCACTGAGCTACCCTCACCCAGACACACTGTCACTGAGCTACCCTCACCCAGACACACTGTCACTGAGCTAACCTCCCTCACCCAGACAGACTGTCACTGAGCTACCCTCACACAGAAACACTGCCACTGAGCTACCCTCCCTAACCCAGACACACTGTCACTGAGCTACCCTCCCTCACCCAGACACGCTGTCACTGAGCTACCCTCACCCAGACAAACTGTCACTGAGCTACCCTCACCCAGACACACTGTCACTGAGCTGCCCTCCCTCACCCGGACACAGTGTCACTGAACTACCATCCCTCACCCAGACACACTTCACTGAGCTACCCTCCCTCACCCAGACACACTGTCACTGAGCTACCCTCACCCAGACACACTGTCACTGAGCTACCCTCCCTCACCCAGACACACTGTCACTGAGCTACCCTCACCCAGACACACTGTCACTGAGATACCCTCCCCCAGACACACTGTCACTGAGCTACACTCCCTCACCCAGACACACTGTCACTGAGCTACCCTCACCCAGACACACTGTCACTGAGCTACCCTCCCTCACCCAGACACACTGTCACTGAGCTAACCTCACGCAGACACACTGTCACTGAGCAACCCTCCCTCACCAAGACACACTGTCACTGAGCTACCCTTCCTCATCCAGACACACTGTCACTGAGCTACCCTCACCCAGACAAACTGTCACTGAGCTACCCTCACCCAGACACACTGTCACTGAGATACCATCACCCAGACACACTGTCATTGAGCTGCCCTCCCTCACCCAGACACACTGTCACTGAACTACCCTCCCTCACCCAGACACACTGTAACTGAGATACCCTCTCTCACTCCGACACACTGTCACTGATCTACCCTCCCTCACCCAGAC
The DNA here is from genome assembly GCA_026770705.1 of Isurus oxyrinchus. Classification (NCBI taxonomy): domain Eukaryota; kingdom Metazoa; phylum Chordata; class Chondrichthyes; order Lamniformes; family Lamnidae; genus Isurus; species Isurus oxyrinchus. The sequence continues at coordinate 739,615 of JANJGN010000200.1, forward strand.
ACACTGTCACTGAGCTCCCCTCACCCAGACACACTGTCACTGAGCTACCCTCACCCAGAAACACTGTCACTGAGCTACCCTCCCTCACCCAGACACTGTCACTGAGATACCCTCCCTCACCCAGACACACTGTCACTGACCTACTCTACCTCACCCAGACACACTGTCACTGAGCTACACTCACCCAGACACACTGTCACTGAGCTACCCTCCCTCACCCAGACACACTGTCAGTGAGCTACCCTCCCTCCCCCAGACACACTGTCACTGAGCTACCCTCACCCAGACACACTGTCACTGAGCTACCATCCCTCACCCAGACACACTGTCACTGAGCTACCCTCCCTCACCCAGACACACTGTCACTGAGCTTCCCTCACCCAGACACACTGTCACTGAGATACCCTCCCTCACCCAGACACACTGTCACTGAGCTACCATCCCTCACCCAGACACACTGTCACTGAGATACCCTCCCTCACCCAGACACACTGTCACTGAGCTACCATCCCTCACCCAGACACACTGTCACTGAGCTACCATCCATCACTCAGACACACTGTCACTGAGCTTCCCTCCCCCAGACACACTGTCACTGAGCTACCCTTCCTCACCCAGACACACTGTCACTGAGCTACCATCCCTCACCCAGACACACTGTCACTGAGATACCCTCCCTCACCCAGACACACTGTCACTGAGCTACCATCCCTCACCCAGACACACTGTCACTGATCTTCCCTCCCCCAGACACACTGTCACTGAGCTACCCTTCCTCACCCAGACACACTGTCACTGAGCTACCCTCCCTCACCCAGACACACTGTCACTGAGCTACCCTCCCTCACCCAGACACACTGTCACTGAGCTACCCTCACCCAGACACACTGTCACTGAGCTACCCTCCCTCACCCAGACACACTGTCACTGAGCTACCCTCACCCTGACACACTGTCACTGAGCTACCCTCCCTCACCCAGACACACTGTCACTGAGCTACCCTCACCCAGACACACAGTCACTGAGCTACGCTCCCTTACCCAGACACACTGTCACTGAGCTACCCTCACCCAGACACACTGTCACTGAGCTACCCTCCCTCACCCAGACACACTGTCACTGAGCTACCCTCCCTCACCCAGACACACTGTCACTGAGCTACCCTCACCCAGACACAGTCACTGAGCTACCCTCCCTTACCCAGACACACTGTCACTGAGTTACCCTCCCTCACCCAGAAACACTGTCACTGAGCTACCCTCACCCAGACACACTGTCACTGAGCTACCCTCCCTCACCCAGACACACTGTCACTGAGCTACCCTCCCTCACCCAGACACACTGTCACTGAGCTACCCTCCCTCACCCAGACACACTGTCACTGAGCTACCCTCCCTCACCCAGACACACTGTCACTGAGCTACCCTCCCTCACCCAGACACACTGTCACTGAGCTACCCTCACCCAGACACACTGTCACTGTGATACCCTCCCTCACCCAGACACACTGTCACTGAGCTACCCTCCCTCACCCAGACACACTGTCACTGAGCTACCCTCACTCAGACTCACTGTCACTGAGCTACCCTCCCTCACCCAGACACACTGTCACTGAGCTACCCTCCCTCACCCAGACACACTGTCACTGAGCTACCCACCCTCACCCAGACACACTGTCACTGAGCTACCCTCACCCAGACACACTGTCACTGCGCTACCCTCACCCAGACACGCTGTCACTGAGCTACCCTCCCTCACCCAGACACACTGTCACTGAGCCTCCCTCACCCAGACACACTGTGACTGAGCAACCCTAACCCAGACACACTGTCACTGAGCTTCCCTCACCCAGACACACTGTCACTGAGCTACCATCACCCAGACACACTGTCACTGAGCTACCCTCACCCAGACACACTGTCACTGAGCTACCCTCACCCAGACACACTGTCACTGAGCTACCCTCCCTCACCCAGACACACTGTCACTGAGCTACCCTCCCTCACCCAGACACACTGTCACTGAGATACCCTCCCTCACCCAGACACACTGTCACTGAGCTACCCTCCCTCACCCAGACACACTGTCACTGAGATACCCTCCCTCACCCAGACACACTGTCACTTAGCTACCCTCACCCAGACACACTGTCACGGAGCTACCCTCACCCAGACACACTGTCACTGAGATACCCTCCCTCACCCAGACACACTGTCACTGAGCTACCCTCCCTCACCCAGACACACTGTCACTGAGCTACCCTCACCCAGACACACTGTCACTTAGCTAACCACACCCAGACACACTGTCACTGAGCTAAACTCACCCAGACACACTGTCACTGAGCTAACCTCACCCAGACACACTGTCACTGTGCTACCCTCACCCAGACACACTGTCACTGAGCTACCCTCAAACAGACACACTGTCACTGAGCTACACTCCCTCACCCAGAAACACTGTCACTGAGCTACCCTCACCCAGACACACTGTCACTGGGCTACCATCCCTCACCCAGACACACTGTCACTGAGCTACCCTCCCTCACCCAGACACACTGTCACTGAGCTACCCTCACCCAGACACACTGTCACTGAGCTGCCCTCACCCAGACACACTGTCACTGAGCTACCCTCACCCAGACACACTGTCACTGAGCTACCCTCCCTCACCCAGACACACTGTCACTGAGCTACCCTCACCCAGACAAACTGTCACTGAGCTACCCTCCCTCACCCAGAAACACTGTCACTGAGCTACCCTCCCTCACCCAGACACACTGTCACTGAGCTACCCTCCCTCACCCAGACACACTGTCACTGATCTACCCTCACCCAGACACACTGTCACTGAGCAACCCTCCCTCACCCAGACACACTGTCACTGAGCTACCCCCCTCTCCCAGACACACTGTCACTGAGCTACACTCACCCTGACACACTGTCACTGAGCTACCCTCCCTCACCCAGACACACTGTCACTTAACTAACATCCCTCACTCAGACACACTGTCACTGAGCTACCCTCCCTCACCCAGACACACTGTCACTGAGCTACCCTCACCCAGACACACTGTCACTGAGCTACCCTCCCTCACCCAGACACACTGTCACTGAGCTACCCTCACCCAGACACACTGTCACTGAGCTACCCTCACCCAGACACACTGTCACTGAGCTAACCTCCCTCACCCAGACAGACTGTCACTGAGCTACCCTCACACAGAAACACTGCCACTGAGCTACCCTCCCTAACCCAGACACACTGTCACTGAGCTACCCTCCCTCACCCAGACACGCTGTCACTGAGCTACCCTCACCCAGACAAACTGTCACTGAGCTACCCTCACCCAGACACACTGTCACTGAGCTGCCCTCCCTCACCCGGACACAGTGTCACTGAACTACCATCCCTCACCCAGACACACTTCACTGAGCTACCCTCCCTCACCCAGACACACTGTCACTGAGCTACCCTCACCCAGACACACTGTCACTGAGCTACCCTCCCTCACCCAGACACACTGTCACTGAGCTACCCTCACCCAGACACACTGTCACTGAGATACCCTCCCCCAGACACACTGTCACTGAGCTACACTCCCTCACCCAGACACACTGTCACTGAGCTACCCTCACCCAGACACACTGTCACTGAGCTACCCTCCCTCACCCAGACACACTGTCACTGAGCGACCCTCCCTCACACAGACACACTGTCACTGAGCTAACCTCACGCAGACACACTGTCACTGAGCAACCCTCCCTCACCAAGACACACTGTCACTGAGCTACCCTTCCTCATCCAGACACACTGTCACTGAGCTACCCTCACCCAGACAAACTGTCACTGAGCTACCCTCACCCAGACACACTGTCACTGAGATACCATCACCCAGACACACTGTCATTGAGCTGCCCTCCCTCACCCAGACACACTGTCACTGAACTACCCTCCCTCACCCAGACACACTGTAACTGAGATACCCTCTCTCACTCCGACACACTGTCACTGATCTACCCTCCCTCACCCAGACACACTGTCACTGAGCTCCCCTCACCCAGACACACTGTCACTGAGCTACCCTCACCCAGAAACACTGTCACTGAGCTACCCTCCCTCACCCAGACACTGTCACTGAGATACCCTCCCTCACCCAGACACACTGTCACTGACCTACTCTACCTCACCCAGACACACTGTCACTGAGCTACACTCACCCAGACACACTGTCACTGAGCTACCCTCCCTCACCCAGACACACTGTCAGTGAGCTACCCTCCCTCCCCCAGACACACTGTCACTGAGCTACCCTCACCCAGACACACTGTCACTGAGCTACCATCCCTCACCCAGACACACTGTCACTGAGCTACCCTCCCTCACCCAGACACACTGTCACTGAGCTTCCCTCACCCAGACACACTGTCACTGAGATACCCTCCCTCACCCAGACACACTGTCACTGAGCTACCATCCCTCACCCAGACACACTGTCACTGAGATACCCTCCCTCACCCAGACACACTGTCACTGAGCTACCATCCCTCACCCAGACACACTGTCACTGAGCTACCATCCATCACTCAGACACACTGTCACTGAGCTTCCCTCCCCCAGACACACTGTCACTGAGCTACCCTTCCTCACCCAGACACACTGTCACTGAGCTACCCTCCCTCACCCAGACACACTGTCACTGAGCTACCCTCCCTCACCCAGACACACTGTCACTGAGCTACCCTCACCCAGACACACTGTCACTGAGCTACCCTCCCTCACCCAGACACACTGTCACTGAGCTACCCTCACCCAGACACACTGTCACTGAGCTACCCTCCCTCACCCAGACACACTGTCACTGAGCTACCCTCACCCAGACACACAGTCACTGAGTTACCCTCCCTCACCCAGACACACTGTCACTGAGCTACCCTCACCCAGACACACTGTCACTGAGCTACCCTCCCTCACCCAGACACACTGTCACTGAGCTACCCTCCCTCACCCAGACACACTGTCACTGAGCTACCCTCACCCAGACACAGTCACTGAGCTACCCTCCCTTACCCAGACACACTGTCACTGAGTTACCCTCCCTCACCCAGACACACTGTCACTGAGCTACCCTCACCCAGACACACTGTCACTGAGCTACCCTCCCTCACCCAGACACACTGTCACTGAGCTACCCTCCCTCACCCAGACACACTGTCACTGAGCTACCCTCCCTCACCCAGACACACTGTCACTGAGCTACCCTCCCTCACCCAGACACACTGTCACTGAGCTACCCTCCCTCACCCAGACACACTGTCACTGAGCTACCCTCACCCAGACACACTGTCACTGAGATACCCTCCCTCACCCAGACACACTGTCACTGAGCTACCCTCACTCAGACTCACTGTCACTGAACTACCCTCCCTCACCCAGACACACTGTCACTGAGCTACCCTCCCTCACCCAGACACACTGTCACTGAGCTACCCTCCCTCACCCAGACACACTGTCACTGAGCTACCCACCCTCACCCAGACACACTGTCACTGAGCTACCCTCACCCAGACACACTGTCACTGCGCTACCCTCACCCAGACACGCTGTCACTGAGCTACCCTCCCTCACCCAGACACACTGTCACTGAGCCTCCCTCACCCAGACACACTGTGACTGAGCAACCCTAACCCAGACACACTGTCACTGAGCTACCATCACCCAGACACACTGTCACTGAGCTACCCTCACCCAGACACACTGTCACTGAGCTACCCTCACCCTGACACACTGTCACTGAGCTACCCTCCCTCACCCAGACACACTGTCACTGAGCTACCCTCCCTCACCCAGACACACTGTCACTGAGCTACCCTCCCTCACCCAGACACACTGTCACTGAGATACCCTCCCTCACCCAGACACACTGTCACTTAGCTACCCTCACCCAGACACACTGTCACGGAGCTACCCTCACCCAGACACACTGTCACTGAGATACCCTCCCTCACCCAGACACACTGTCACTGAGCTACCCTCCCTCACCCAGACACACTGTCACTGAGCTACCCTCACCCAGACACACTGTCACTTAGCTAACCACACCCAGACACACTGTCACTGAGCTAAACTCACCCAGACACACTGTCACTGAGCTAACCTCACCCAGACACACTGTCACTGAGCTACCCTCACCCAGACACACTGTCACTGAGCTACCCTCAAACAGACACACTGTCACTGAGCTACACTCCCTCACCCAGACACACTGTCACTGAGCTACCCTCACCCAGACACACTGTCACTGAGCTACCCTCACCCAGACACACTGTCACTGCGCTACCATCCCTCACCCAGACACACTGTCACTGAGCTACCCTCCCTCACCCAGACACACTGTCACTGAGCTACCCTCACCCAGACACACTGTCACTGAGCTGCCCTCACCCAGACACACTGTCACTGAGCTACCCTCACCCAGACACACTGTCACTGAGCTACCCTCCCTCACCCAGACACACTGTCACTGAGCTAACCTCACCCAGACAAACTGTCACTGAGCTACCCTCCCTCACCCAGAAACTCTGTCACTGAGCTACCCTCCCTCACCCAGACACACTGTCACTGAGCTACCCTCCCTCACCCAGACACACTGTCACTGATCTACCCTCACCCAGACACACTGTCACTGAGCAACCCTCCCTCACCCAGACACACTGTCACTGAGCTACCCCCCTCACCCAGACACACTGTCACTGAGCTACACTCACCCTGACACACTGTCACTGAGCTACTCTCACCAGACACACTGTCACTGAGCTGCCCTCCCTCACCCAGACACACTGTCACTTAACTAACATCCCTCACTCAGACACACTGTCACTGAGCTACCCTCCCTCTCCCAGACACACTGTCACTGAGCTACCCTCACCCAGACACACTGTCACTGAGCTACCCTCCCTCACCCAGACACACTGTCACTGAGCTACCCTCACCCAGACACACTGTCACTGAGCTACCCTCACCCAGACACACTGTCACTGAGCTACCCTCCCTCACCCAGACAGACTGTCACTGAGCTACCCTCACACAGAAACACTGCCACTGAGCTACCCTCCCTAACCCAGACACACTGTCACTGAGCTACCCTCCCTCACCCAGACACGCTGTCACTGAGCTACCCTCACCCAGACAATCTGTCACTGAGCTACCCTCACCCAGACACACTGTCACTGAGCTGCCCTCCCTCACCCAGACAGTGTCACTGAACTACCATCCCTCACCCAGACACACTTCACTGAGCTACCCTCCCTCACCCAGACACACTGTCACTGAGCTACCCTCACCCAGACACACTGTCACTGAGCTACCCTCCCTCACCCAGACACACTGTCACTGAGCTACCCTCACCCAGACACACTGTCACTGAGCTACCCTCCCCCAGACACACTGTCACTGAGCTACACTCCCTCACCCAGACACACTGTCACTGAGCTACCCTCACCCAGACACACTGTCACTGAGCTACCCTCCCTCACCCAGACACACTGTCACTGAGCGACCCTCCCTCACACAGACGCACTGTCACTGAGCTAACCTCCCTCACCCAGACACACTGTCACTGAGCTACCCTCCCTCACCCAGTCACACTGTCACTGAGCTACACTCACCCAGACACACTGTCACTGAGCTACAGTCCCTCACCCAGACACACTGTCACTGAGCTACCCTCCCTCACCCAGACACACTGTCACTGAGCTAACCTCAAGCAGACACACTGTCACTGAGCAACCCTCCCTCACCAAGACACACTGTCACTGAGCTACCCTTCCTCATCCAGACACACTGTCACTGAGCTACCCTCACCCAGACAAACTGTCACTGAGCTACCCTCACCCAGACACACTGTCACTGAGATACCCTCACCCAGACACACTGTCATTGAGCTGCCCTCCCTCACCCAGACACACTGTCACTGAACTACCCTCCCTCACCCAGACACACTGTAACTGAGATACCCTCTCTCACTCCGACACACTGTCACTGATCTACCCTCCCTCACCCAGACACACTGTCACTGAGCTCCCCTCACCCAGACACACTGTCACTGAGCTGCCCTCACCCAGAAACACTGTCACTGAGCTACCCTCCCTCACCCAGACACACTGTCACTGACCTACTCTACCTCACCCAGACACACTGTCACTGAGCTACACTCACCCAGACACACTGTCACTGAGCTACCCTCCCTCACCCAGACACACTGTCAGTGAGATACCCTCCCTCACCCAGACACACTGTCACTGAGCTACCCTCCCTCACCCAGACACACTGTCACTGAGCTACCCTCGATCACCCAGACACAGTCACTGAGCTACCCTCCCACTCCCAGACACACTGTCACTGAGCTACCCTCCCTCACCCAGACACACTGTCACTGAGCTACCATCCCTCACCCAGACACACTGTCACTGAGCTACCATCCCTCACCCAGACACACTGTCACTGAGCTACCCTCACCCAGACACACTGTCAGTGAGCTACCCTCACCCAGACAACACTGTCACTGAGCTACCCTCACCCAGACACACTGTCACTGAGCTACCCTCCGTCACCCAGACACACTGTCACTGAGCTACCCTCCCTCACCCAGACACACTGTCACTGAGCTACCCTCCCTCACCTAGACACACTGTCACTGAGCTACCCTCACTCAGACTCACTGTCACTGAGCTACCCTCCCTCACCCAGACACACTGTCACTGAGCTACCCTCCCTCACCCAGACACACTGTCACTGAGCTACCCTCACTCAGACTCACTGTCACTGAACAACCCTCCCTCACCCAGACACACTGTCACTGAGCTACCCTCCCTCACCCAGACACACTGTCACTGAGCTACCCTCCCACACCCAGACACATTGTCACTGAGCTACCCACCCTCACCCAGACACACTGTCACTGAGCTACCCTCACCCAGACACACTGTCACTGCGCTACCCTCCCCCAGACACGCTGTCACTGAGCTACCCTCCCTCACCCAGACACACTGTCACTGAGCCTCCCTCACCCAGACACACTGTGACTGAGCAACCCTAACCCAGACACACTGTCACTGAGCTTCCCTCACCCAGACACACTGTCACTGAGCTACCATCACCCAGACACACTGTCACTGAGCTACCCTCACCCAGACACACTGTCACTGAGCTACCCTCACCCAGACACACTGTCACTGAGCTACCCTCCCTCACCCAGACACACTGTCACTGAGCTACCCTCCCTCACCCAGACACACTGTCACTGAGATACCCTCCCTCACCCAGACACACTGTCACTGAGCTACCCTCCCTCACCCAGACACACTGTCACTGAGATACCCTCCCTCACCCAGACACACTGTCACTTAGCTACCCTCACCCAGACACACTGTCACGGAGCTACCCTCACCCAGACACACTGTCACTGAGATACCCTCCCTCACCCAGACACACTGTCACTGAGCTACCCTCCCTCACCCAGACACACTGTCACTGAGCTACCCTCACCCAGACACACTGTCACTTAGCTAACCACACCCAGACACACTGTCACTGAGCTAAACTCACCCAGACACACTGTCACTGAGCTAACCTCACCCAGACACACTGTCACTGAGCTACCCTCACCCTGACACACTGTCACTGAGCTACCCTCAAACACACTGTCACTGAGCTACACTCCCTCACCCAGACACACTGTCACTGAGCTACCCTCACCCAGACACACTGTCACTGAGCTACCCTCACCCAGACACACTGTCACTGGGCTAACATCCCTCACCCAGACACACTGTCCTGAGCTACCCTCCCTCACCCAGACACACTGTCACTGAGCTACCCTCACCCAGACACACTGTCACTGAGCTGCCCTCACCCAGACACACTGTCACTGAGCTACCCTCACCCAGACACACTGTCACTGAGCTACCCTCCCTCACCCAGACACACTGTCACTGAGCTACCCTCACCCAGACAATCTGTCACTGAGCTACCCTCCCTCACCCAGAAACACTGTCACTGAGCTACCCTCCCTCACCCAGACACACTGTCACTGAGCTACCCTCCCTCACCCAGACACACTGTCACTGATCTACCCTCACCCAGACACACTGTCACTGAGCAACCCTCCCTCACCCAGACACACTGTCACTGAGCTACCCCCCCTCACCCAGACACACTGTCACTGAGCTACACTCACCCTGACACACTGTCACTGAGCTACTCTCACCAGACACACTGTCACTGAGCTGCCCTCCCTCACCCAGACACACTGTCACTTAACGAACATCCCTCACTCACACACTGTCACTGAGCTACCCTCCCTCACCCAGACACACTGTCACTGAGCTACCCTCACCCAGACACACTGTCACTGAGCTACCCTCCCTCACCCAGACACACTGTCACTGAGCTACCCTCATCCAGACACACTGTCACTGAGCTACCCTCACCCAGACACACTGTCACTGAGCTACCCTCCCTCACCCAGACAGACTGTCACTGAGCTACCCTCACACAGAAACACTGCCACTGAGCTACCCTCCCTAACCCAGACACACTGTCACTGAGCTACCCTCCCTCACCCAGACACGCTGTCACTGAGCTACCCTCACCCAGACAAACTGTCACTGAGCTACCCTCGCCCAGACACACTGTCACTGAGCTGCCCTCCCTCACCCAGACACAGTGTCACTGAACTACCATCCCTCACCCAGACACACTTCACTGAGCTACCCTCCCTCACCCAGACACACTGTCACTGAGCTACCCTCACCCAGACACACTGTCACTGAGCTACCCTCCCTCACCCAGACACACTGTCACTGAGCTACCCTCACCCAGACACACTGTCACTGAGCTACCCTCCCCCAGACACACTGTCACTGAGCTACACTCCCTCACCCAGACACACTGTCACTGAGCTACCCTCACCCAGACACACTGTCACTGAGCTTCCCTCCCTCACCCAGACACACTGTCACTGAGCGACCCTCCCTCACACAGACACACTGTCACTGAGCTAACCTCCCTCACCCAGACACACTGTCACTGAGCTACCCTCCCTCACCCAGTCACACTGTCACTGAGCTACCCTCACCCAGACACACTGTCACTGAGCTACAGTCCCTCACCCAGACACACTGTCACTGAGCTACCCTCCCTCACCCAGACACACTGTCACTGAGCTAACCTCACGCAGACACACTGTCACTGAGCAACCCTCCCTCACCAAGACACACTGTCACTGAGCTACCCTTCCTCATCCAGACACACTGTCACTGAGCTACCCCTCACCCAGACAAACTGTCACTGAGCTACCCTCACCCAGACACACTGTCACTGAGATACCCTCACCCAGACACACTGTCATTGAGCTGCCCTCCCTCACCCAGACACACTGTCACTGAACTACCCTCCCTCACCCAGACACACTGTAACTGAGATACCCTCTCTCACTCCGACACACTGTCACTGATCTACCCTCCCTCACCCAGACACACTGTCACTGAGCTCCCCTCACCCAGACACACTGTCACTGAGCTACCCTCACCCAGAAACACTGTCACTGAGCTACCCTCCCCTCACCCAGACACTGTCACTGAGATACCCTCCCTCACCCAGACACACTGTCACTGACCTACTCTACCTCACCCAGACACACTGTCACTGAGCTACACTCACCCAGACACACTGTCACTGAGCTACCCTCCCTCACCCAGACACACTGTCAGTGAGATACCCTCCCTCACCCAGACACACTGTCACTGAGCTACCCTCCCTCACCCAGACACACTGTCACTGAGCTACCCTCGCTCACCCAGACACAGTCACTGAGCTACCCTCCCACTCCCAGACACACTGTCACTGAGCTACCCTCCCTCACCCAGACACACTGTCACTGAGCTACCATCCCTCACCCAGACACACTGTCACTGAGCTACCATCCCTCACCCAGACACACTGTCACTGAGCTACCCTCACCCAGACACACTGTCAGTGAGCTACCCTCACCCAGACAACACTGTCACTGAGCTACCCTCACCCAGACACACTGTCACTGAGCTACCCTCCCTCACCCAGACACACTGTCACTGAGCTACCCTCCCTCACCCAGACACACTGTCACTGAGCTACCCTCCCTCACCCAGACACACTGTCACTGAGCTACCCTCCCTCACCCAGACACACTGTCACTGAGCTACCATCACCCAGACAAACTGTCACTGAGCTACCCTCACCCAGACACACTGTGACTGAGCAACCATCACGCAGACACACAGTCACTGAGCTACCCTCACCCAGACACACTGTCACTGAGCAACCCTAACCCAGACACACTGTCACTGATAACCCTCCCTCACCCAGACACACTGTCACTGAGCTACCCTCCCTAACCCAGAAACACAGTCTCTGAGCTACCCTCACCCAGACACACTGTCACTCAGCTACCCTCAACCAGACACACTGTCACTGAGCTACACTCCCTCACCCAGACACACTGTCACTGAGCTAACCTCCCTCACCCAGACACACTGTCACTGAGCTACCCTCCCTCACCCAGACACACTGACACTGAGCTAACCTCCCTCACCCAGACACACTGTCACTGAGCTACCCTCACCCAGACAGACTGTCACTGAGCTACCCTCCCTCAACCAGACACACTGTCACTGAGCTACCCTCCCTCACCCAGACACACTGTCACTGAGCTACCCTCCCTCACCCAGACACACTGTCACTGAGCTACCCTCACTCAGACTCACTGTCACTGAGCTACCCTCCCTCACCCAGACACACTGTCACTGAGCTACCCTCCCTCACCCAGACACACTGTCACTGAGCTACCCTCACTCAGACTCACTGTCACTGAACTACCCTCCCTCACCCAGACACACTGTCACTGAGCTACCCTCCCTCACCCAGACACACTGTCACTGAGCTACCCTCCCTCACCCAGACACACTGTCACTGAGCTACCCACCCTCACCCAGACACACTGTCACTGAGCTACCCTCACCCAGACACACTGTCACTGCGCTACCCTCACCCAGACACGCTGTCACTGAGCTACCCTCCCTCACCCAGACACACTGTCACTGAGCCTCCCTCACCCAGACACACTGTGACTGAGCAACCCTAACCCAGACACACTGTCACTGAGCTACCATCACCCAGACACACTGTCACTGAGCTACCCTCACCCAGACACACTGTCACTGAGCTACCCTCACCCAGACACACTGTCACTGAGCTACCCTCCCTCACCCAGACACACTGTCACTGAGCTACCCTCGCTCACCCAGACACACTGTCACTGAGCTACCCTCCCTCACCCAGACACACTGTCACTGAGATACCCTCCCTCACCCAGACACACTGTCACTTAGCTACCCTCACCCAGACACACTGTCACGGAGCTACCCTCACCCAGACACACTGTCACTGAGATACCCTCCCTCACCCAGACACACTGTCACTGAGCTACCCTCCCTCACCCAGACACACTGTCACTGAGCTACCCTCACCCAGACACACTGTCACTTAGCTAACCACACCCAGACACACTGTCACTGAGCTAAACTCACCCAGACACACTGTCACTGAGCTAACCTCACCCAGACACACTGTCACTGAGCTACCCTCACCCAGACACACTGTCACTGAGCTACCCTCAAACAGACACACTGTCACTGAGCTACACTCCCTCACCCAGACACACTGTCACTGAGCTACCCTCACCCAGACACACTGTCACTGAGCTACCCTCACCCAGACACACTGTCACTGGGCTACCATCCCTCACCCAGACACACTGTCACTGAGCTACCCTCCCTCACCCAGACACACTGTCACTGAGCTACCCTCACCCAGACACACTGTCACTGAGCTGCCCTCACCCAGACACACTGTCACTGAGCTACCCTCACCCAGACACATTCTCACTGAGCTACCCTCCCTCACCCAGACACACTGTCACTGAGCTAACCTCACCCAGACAAACTGTCACTGAGCTACCCTCCCTCACCCAGAAACTCTGTCACTGAGCTACCCTCCCTCACCCAGACACACTGTCACTGAGCTACCCTCCCTCACCCAGACACACTGTCACTGATCTACCCTCACCCAGACACACTGTCACTGAGCAACCCTCCCTCACCCAGACACACTGTCACTGAGCTACCCCCCTCACCCAGACACACTGTCACTGAGCTACACTCACCCTGACACACGGTCACTGAGCTACTCTCACCAGACACACTGTCACTGAGCTGCCCTCCCTCACCCAGACACACTGTCACTTAACTAACATCCCTCACTCAGACACACTGTCACTGAGCTACCCTCCCTCTCCCAGACACACTGTCACTGAGCTACCCTCACCCAGACACACTGTCACTGAGCTACCCTCCCTCACCCAGACACACTGTCACTGAGCTACCCTCACCCAGACACACTGTCACTGAGCTACCCTCACCCAGACACACTGTCACTGAGGTACCCTCCCTCACCCAGACAGACTGTCACTGAGCTACCCTCACACAGAAACACTGCCACTGAGCTAACCTCCCTAACCCAGACACACTGTCACTGAGCTACCCTCCCTCACCCAGACACGCTGTCACTGAGCTACCCTCACCCAGACAATCTGTCACTGAGCTACCCTCACCCAGACACACTGTCACTGAGCTGCCCTCCCTCACCCAGACACAGTGTCACTGAACTACCATCCCTCACCCAGACACACTTCACTGAGCTACCCTCCCTCACCCAGACACACTGTCACTGAGCTACCCTCACCCAGACACACTGTCACTGAGCTACCCTCCCTCACCCAGACACACTGTCACTGAGCTACCCTCACCCAGACACACTGTCACTGAGCTACCCTCCCCCAGACACACTGTCACTGAGCTACACTCCCTCACCCAGACGCACTGTCACTGAGCTACCCTCACCCAGACACACTGTCACTGAGCTACCCTCCCTCACCCAGACACACTGTCACTGAGCGACCCTCCCTCACACAGACGCACTGTCACTGAGCTAACCTCCCTCACCCAGACACACTGTCACTGAGCTACCCTCCCTCACCCAGTCACACTGTCACTGAGCTACACTCACCCAGACACACTGTCACTGAGCTACAGTCCCTCACCCAGACACACTGTCACTGAGCTACCCTCCCTCACCCAGACACACTGTCACTGAGCTAACCTCACGCAGACACACTGTCACTGAGCAACCCTCCCTCACCAAGACACACTGTCACTGAGCTACCCTTCCTCATCCAGACACACTGTCACTGAGCTACCCTCACCCAGACAAACTGTCACTGAGCTACCCTCACCCAGACACACTGTCACTGAGATACCCTCACCCAGACACACTGTCATTGAGCTGCCCTCCCTCACCCAGACACACTGTCACTGAACGACCCTCCCTCACCCAGACACACTGTAACTGAGATACCCTCTCTCACTCCGACACACTGTCACTGATCTACCCTCCCTCACCCAGACACACTGTCACTGAGCTCCCCTCACCCAGACACACTGTCACTGAGCTACCCTCACCCAGAAACACTGTCACTGAGCTACCCTCCCTCACCCAGACACACTGTCACTGACCTACTCTACCTCACCCAGACACACTGTCACTGAGCAACACTCACCCAGACACACTGTCACTGAGCTACCCTCCCTCACCCAGACACAGTGTCAGTGAGATACCCTCCCTCACCCAGACACACTGTCACTGAGCTACCCTCCCTCACCCAGACACACTGTCACTGAGCTACCCTCGCTCACCCAGACACAGTCACTGAGCTACCCTCCCACTCCCAGACACACTGTCACTGAGCTACCCTCCCTCACCCAGACACACTGTCACTGAGCTACCATCCCTCACCCAGACACACTGTCACTGAGCTACCATCCCTCACCCAGACACACTGTCACTGAGCTACCCTCACCCGGACACACTGTCAGTGAGCTACCCTCACCCAGACAACACTGTCACTGAGCTACCCTCACCCAGACACACTGTCACTGAGCTACCCTCCCTCACCCAGACACACTGTCACTGAGCTACCCTCCCTCACCCAGACACACTGTCACTGAGCTACCCTCCCTCACCTAGACACACTGTCACTGAGCTACCCTCACTCAGACTCACTGTCACTGAGCTATCCTCCCTCACCCAGACACACTGTCACTGAGCTACCCTCCCTCACCCAGACACACTGTCACTGAGCTACCCTCACTCAGACTCACTGTCACTGAACAACCCTCCCTCACCCAGACACACTGTCACTGAGCTACCCTCCCTCACCCAGACACACTGTCACTGAGCTACCCTCCCACACCCAGACACATTGTCACTGAGCTACCCACCCTCACCCAGACACACTGTCACTGAGCTACCCTCACCCAGACACACTGTCACTGCGCTACCCTCCCCCATACACGCTGTCACTGAGCTACCCTCCCTCACCCAGACACACTGTCACTGAGCCTCCCTCACCCAGACACACTGTGACTGAGCAACCCTAACCCAGACACACTGTCACTGAGCTTCCCTCACCCAGACACACTGTCACTGAGCTACCATCACCCAGACACACTGTCACTGAGCTACCCTCACCCAGACACACTGTCACTGAGCTACCCTCACCCAGACACACTGTCACTGAGCTACCCTCCCTCACCCAGACACACTGTCACTGAGCTACCCTCCCTCACCCAGACACACTGTCACTGAGATACCCTCCCTCACCCAGACACACTGTCACTGAGCTACCCTCCCTCACCCAGACACACTGTCACTGAGATACCCTCCCTCACCCAGACACACTGTCACTTAGCTACCCTCACCCAGACACACTGTCACGGAGCTACCCTCACCCAGACACACTGTCACTGAGATACCCTCCCTCACCCAGACACACTGTCACTGAGCTACCCTCCCTCACCCAGACACACTGTCACTGAGCTACCCTCACCCAGACACACTGTCACTTAGCTAACCACACCCAGACACACTGTCACTGAGCTAAACTCACCCAGACACACTGTCACTGAGCTAACCTCACCCAGACACACTGTCACTGAGCTACCCTCACCCAGACACACTGTCACTGAGCTACCCTCAAACACACTGTCACTGAGCTACACTCCCTCACCCAGACACACTGTCATTGAGCTACCCTCACCCAGACACACTGTCACTGAGCTACCCTCACCCAGACACACTGTCACTGGGCTAACATCCCTCACCCAGACACACTGTCACTGAGCTACCCTCCCTCACCCAGACACACTGTCACTGAGCTACCCTCACCCAGACACACTGTCACTGAGCTGCCCACACCCAGACACACTGTCACTGAGCTACCCTCACCCAGACACACTGTCACTGAGCTACCCTCCCTCACCCAGACACACTGTCACTGAGCTACCCTCACCCAGACAAACTGTCACTGAGCTACCCTCCCTCACCCAGAAACACTGTCACTGAGCTACCCTCCCTCACCCAGACACACTGTCACTGAGCTACCCTCCCTCACCCAGACACACTGTCACTGATCTACCCTCACCCAGACACACTGTCACTGAGCAACCCTCCCTCACCCAGACACACTGTCACTGAGCTAACCCCCTCACCCTGACACACTGTCACTGAGCTACTCTCACCAGACACACTGTCACTGAGCTGCCCTCCCTCACCCAGACACACTGTCACTTAACGAACATCCCTCACTCACACACTGTCACTGAGCTACCCTCCCTCACCCAGACACACTGTCACTGAGCTACCCTCACCCAGACACACTGTCACTGAGCTACCCTCCCTCACCCAGACACACTGTCACTGAGCTACCCTCATCCAGACACACTGTCACTGAGCTACCCTCACCCAGACACACTGTCACTGAGCTACCCTCCCTCACCCAGACAGACTGTCACTGAGCTACCCTCACACAGAAACACTGCCACTGAGCTACCCTCCCTAACCCAGACACACTGTCACTGAGCTACCCTCCCTCACCCAGACACGCTGTCACTGAGCTACCCTCACCCAGACAAACTGTCACTGAGCTACCCTCGCCCAGACACACTGTCACTGAGCTGCCCTCCCTCACCCAGACACAGTGTCACTGAACTACCATCCCTCACCCAGACACACTTCACTGAGCTACCCTCCCTCATCCAGACACACTGTCACTGAGCTACCCTCACCCAGACACACTGTCACTGAGCTACCCTCCCTCACCCAGACACACTGTCACTGAGCTACCCTCACCCAGACACACTGTCACTGAGCTACCCTCCCCCAGACACACTGTCACTGAGCTACACTCCCTCACCCAGACACACTGTCACTGAGCTACCCTCACCCAGACACACTGTCACTGAGCTTCCCTCCCTCACCCAGACACACTGTCACTGAGCGACCCTCCCTCACACAGACACACTGTCACTGAGCTAACCTCCCTCACCCAGACACACTGTCACTGAGCTACCCTCCCTCACCCAGTCACACTGTCACTGAGCTACCCTCACCCAGACACACTGTCACTGAGCTACAGTCCCTCACCCAGACACACTGTCACTGAGCTACCCTCCCTCACCCAGACACACTGTCACTGAGCTAACCTCACGCAGACACACTGTCACTGAGCAACCCTCCCTCACCAAGACACACTGTCACTGAGCTACCCTTCCTCATCCAGACACACTGTCACTGAGCTACCCTCACCCAGACAAACTGTCACTGAGCTACCCTCACCCAGACACACTGTCACTGAGATACCCTCACCCAGACACACTGTCATTGAGCTGCCCTCCCTCACCCAGACACACTGTCACTGAACTACCCTCCCTCACCCAGACACACTGTAACTGAGATACCCTCTCTCACTCCGACACACTGTCACTGATCTACCCTCCCTCACCCAGACACACTGTCACTGAGCTCCCCTCACCCAGACACACTGTCACTGAGCTACCCTCACCCAGAAACACTGTCACTGAGCTACCCTCCCTCACCCAGACACTGTCACTGAGATACCCTCCCTCACCCAGACACACTGTCACTGACCTACTCTACCTCACCCAGACACACTGTCACTGAGCTACACTCACCCAGACACACTGTCACTGAGCTACCCTCCCTCACCCAGACACACTGTCAGTGAGATACCCTCCCTCACCCAGACACACTGTCATTGAGCTACCCTCCCTCACCCAGACACACTGTCACTGAGCTACCCTCGCTCACCCAGACACAGTCACTGAGCTACCCTCCCACTCCCAGACACACTGTCACTGAGCAACCCTCCCTCACCCAGACACACTGTCACTGAGCTACCATCCCTCACCCAGACACACTGTCACTGAGCTACCATCCCTCACCCAGACACACTGTCACTGAGCTACCCTCACCCAGACACACTGTCAGTGAGCTACCCTCACCCAGACAACACTGTCACTGAGCTACCCTCACCCAGACACACTGTCACTGAGCTACCCTCCCTCACCCAGACACACTGTCACTGAGCTACCCTACCTCACCCAGACACACTGTCACTGAGCTACCCTCCCTCACCCAGACACACTGTCACTGAGCTACCCTCCCTCACCCAGACACACTGTCACTGAGCTACCATCACCCAGACACACTGTCACTGAGCTACCCTCACCCAGACACACTGTGACTGAGCAACCATCACGCAGACACACAGTCACTGAGCTACCCTCACCCAGACACACTGTCACTGAGCAACCCTAACCCAGACACACTGTCACTGATAACCCTCCCTCACCCAGACACACTGTCACTGAGCTACCCTCCCTAACCCAGAAACACAGTCTCTGAGCTACCCTCACCCAGACACACTGTCACTCAGCTACCCTCAACCAGACACACTGTCACTGAGCTACACTCCCTCACCCAGACACACTGTCACTGAGCTAACCTCCCTCACCCAGACACACTGTCACTGAGCTACCCTCCCTCACCCAGACACACTGACACTGAGCTAACCTCCCTCACCCAGACACACTGTCACTGAGCTACCCTCACCCAGACAGACTGTCACTGAGCTACCCTCCCTCAACCAGACACACTGTCACTGAGCTACCCTCCCTCATCCAGACACACTGTCACTGAGATACCCTCCCTCACCAGACACACTGTCACTGAGCTACCCTCCCTCACCCAGACACACTGTTACTGAGCTACCCTCACCCAGACACACTGTCACTGAGCTAACCTCACCCAGACAGACTGTCACTGAGCTACCCTCATCCAGACACACTGTCACTGCGCTACCCTCACCCAGACACACTGTCACTGATCTACCGTCCCTCACCCAGACACTGTCACTGAGATACCCTCCCTCACCCAGACACACTGTCACTGAGGTTCCCTCACCCAGACACACTGTCACTTAGCTACCCTCACCCAGACACACTGTCACTGAGCTACCCTCCCTCACCCAGACACACTGTCACTGAGATACCCTCCCTCACCCAGACACACTGTCACTGAGCTACCCTCCCTCAGCCAGACACACTGTCATTTAGCTACCCTCACCCAGACACACTGTCAGTGAGATACCCTCCCTCACCCAGACACACTGTCACTCAGCTACCCTCCCTCACCCAGACACACTGTCACTGAGCTACCCTCACCCAGACACACTGTCACTGAGCTACCCTCCCTCACCCAGACACACTGTCACTTAGCTAACCACACCCCGACACCCTGTCACTGAGCTAACCTCACCCAGACACACTGTCACTGAGCTACCCTCACACAGACACACTGTCACTGAGCTACCCTCACACAGACACACTGTCACTGAGATACACTCCCTCACCCAGACACACTGTCACTGAGCTACCCTCACCCAGACACACTGTCACTGAGCTACCCTCACCCAGACACACTGTCACTGGGCTACCATCCCTCACCCAGACACACTGTCACTGAGCTACCCTCCCTCACCCAGACACACTATCACTGAGCTACCCTCACCCAGACACACTGTCACTGAGCTACCCTCCCTCACCCAGACACACTGTCACTGAGCTACCCTCACCCAGACAAACTGTCACTGAGCTACCCTCCCTCACCCAGAAACACTGTCACTGAGCTACCCTCCCTCACCCAGACAGACTGTCACTGAGCTACCCTCCCTCACCCAGACACACTGTCACAGAGCTACCCTCCCTCACCCAGACACACTGTCACTGAGCTACCCTCCCTCACCCAGACACACTGTCAATGATCTACCCTCACCCAGACACACTGTCACTGAGCAACCCTCCCTCACCCAGACACACTGTCACTGAGCTACCCCCTCACCCAGACACACTGTCACTGAGCTACTCTCACAGTGACACACTGTCACTGAGCTACTCTCACCAGACACACTGTCACTGAGCTGCCCTCCCTCACCCAGACACACTGTCACTTAACTACCATCCCTCACTCAGACACACTGTCACTGAGCTACCCTCCCTAACCCAGAAACACAGTCTCTGAGCTACCCTCACCCAGACACACTGTCACTCAGCTACCCTCAACCAGACACACTGTCACTGAGCTACACTCCCTCACCCAGACACACTGTCACTGAGCTAACCTCCCTCACCCAGACACACTGTCACTGAGCTACCCTCCCTCACCCAGACACACTATCACTGAGCTGCCCTCCCTCACCCAGACACACTGTCACTGAGCTAACCTCCCTCACCCAGACACACTGTCACTGAGCTACCCTCCCTCACCCAGACACACTATCACTGAGCTGCCCTCCCTCACCCAGACACACTGACACTGAGCTAACCTCCCTCACCCAGACACACTGTCACTGTGCTACCCTCACCCAGACAGACTGTCACTGAGCTACCCTCCCTCAACCAGACACTGTCACTGAGCTACCCTCCCTCATCCAGACACACTGTCACTGAGATACCCTCCCTCACCAGTCACACTGTCACTGAGCTACCCTCCCTCACCCAGACTAACTGTTACTGAGCTACCCTCACCCAGACACACTGTCACTGAGCTAACCTCACCCAGACAGACTGTCACTGAGCTACCCTCATCCAGACACACTGTCACTGCGCTACCCTCACCCAGACACACTGTCACTGATCTACCGTCCCTCACCCAGACACTGTCACTGAGATACCCTCCCTCACCCAGACACACTGTCACTGAGGTTCCCTCACCCAGACACACTGTCACTTAGCTACCCTCACCCAGACACACTGTCACTGAGCTACCCTCCCTCACCCAGACACACTGTCACTGAGATACCCTCCCTCACCCAGACACACTGTCACTGAGCTACCCTCCCTCAGCCAGACACACTGTCATTTAGCTACCCTCACCCAGACACACTGTCAGTGAGATACCCTCCCTCACCCAGACACACTGTCACTCAGCTACCCTCCCTCACCCAGACACACTGTCACTGAGCTACCCTCACCCAGACACACTGTCACTGAGCTACCCTCCCTCACCCAGACACACTGTCACTTAGCTACCCTCCCTCACCCAGACACACTGTCACTGAGCTACCCTCACCCAGACACACTGTCACTGAGCTACCCTCACACAGACACACTGTCACTGAGCTACCCTCAAACAGACACACTGTCACTGAGCTACACTCCCTCACCCAGACACACTGTCACTGAGCTACCCTCACCCAGACACACTGTCACTGAGCTACCCTCACCCAGACACACTGTCACTGGGCTACCATCCCTCACCCAGACAAACTGTCACTGAGCTACCCTCCCTCACCCAGACACACTGTCACTGAGCTACCCTCACCCAGACACACTGTCACTGAGCTACCCTCCCTCACCCAGACACACTGTCACTGAGCTACCCTCACCAAGACAAACTGTCACTGAGCTACCCTCCCTCACCCAGAAACACTGTCACTGAGCTACCCTCCCTCACCCAGACACACTGTCACTGAGCTACCCTCCCTCACCCAGACACACTGTCACAGAGCTACCCTCCCTCACCCAGACACACTGTCACTGAGCTACCCTCCCTCACCCAGACACACTGTCACTGATCTAACCTCACCCAGACACACTGTCACTGAGCAACCCTCCCTCACCCAGACACACTGTCACTGAGCTACCATCCCTCACCCAGACACACTGTCACTGAGCTACACTCACCCTGACACACTGTCTCTGAGCTACTCTCACCAGACACACTGTCACTGAGCTGCCCTCCCTCACCCAGACACACTGTCACTTAACTACCATCCCTCACTCAGACACACTGTCACTGAGCTACCCTCCCTCACCCAGACACACTGACACTGAGCTACCCTCACCCAGACACACTGTCACTGAGCTACCCTCCCTCAACCAGACACACTGTCACTGAGCTACCCTCACCCAGACACACTGTCACTGAGCTACCCTCACCCAGACACACTGTCACTGAGCTACCCTCCCTCACCCAGACACACTGTCACTGAGCTAACCTCCCTCACCCAGACACACTGTCACTGAGCTACCCTCCCTCACCCAGACACACTGTCACTGAGCTACCCTCACCCAGACACACTGTCACTGAGCTACCCTCCCTCACCCAGACACACTGTCACTGAGCTACCCTCCCTCACCCAGACACACTGTCACTGAGCTCACCTCACCCAGACACACTGTCACTGAGCAACCCTCCCTCACCAAGACACACTGTCACTGAGCTACCCTCCCTCATCCAGACACACTGTCACTGAGCTACCCTCCCTCACCAAGACACACTGTCACTGAGCTACCCTCCCTCATCCAGACACACTGTCACTGAGCTACCCTCACCCAGACAAACTGTCACTGAGCTACCCGCACCCAGACACACTGTCACTGAGATACCCTCACCCAGACACACTGTCATTGAGCTGCCCTCCCTCACCCAGACACACTGTCACTGAACTACCCTCCCTCACCCAGACACACTGTAACTGAGATACCCTCCCTCACTCCGACACACTGTCACTGATCTACCCTCCCTCACCCAGACACACTGTCACTGAGCTCCCCTCACCCAGACACACTGTCACTGAGCTACCCTCACCCAGAAACACTGTCACTGAGCTACCCTCCCTCACCCAGACACTGTCAATGAGATACCCTCCCTCACCCAGACACACTGTCACTGAGCTACACTCACACAGACACACTGTCACTGAGCTACCCTCACTCACCCAGACACAGTCACTGAGCTACCCTCCCACTCCCAGACACACTGTCACTGAGCTACCCTCCCTCACCCAGACACACTGTCACTGAGCTACCATCCCTCACCCAGACACACTGTCACTGAGCTACCCTCCCTCACCCAAACACACTATCACTGAGCTGCCCTCCCTCACCCAGACACACTGACACTGAGCTAACCTCCCTCACCCAGACACACTGTCACTGTGCTACCCTCACCCAGACAGACTGTCACTGAGCTACCCTCCCTCAACCAGACACACTGTCACTGAGCTACCCTCCCTCATCCAGACACACTGTCACTGAGATACCCTCCCTCACCAGACACACTGTCACTGAGCTACCCTCCCTCACCCAGACACACTGTTACTGAGCTACCCTCACCCAGACACACTGTCACTGAGCAACCCTCATCCAGACACACTGTCACTGCGCTACCCTCACCCAGACACACTGTCACTGATCTACCGTCCCTCACCCAGACACTGTCACTGAGATACCCTCCCTCACCCAGACACTCTGTCACTGAGGTTCCCTCACCCAGACACACTGTCACTTAGCTACCCTCACCCAGACACACTGTCACTGAGCTACCCTCCCTCACCCAGTCACACTGTCACTGAGATACCCTCCCTCACCCAGACACACTGTCACTGAGCTACCCTCCCTCAGCCAGACACACTGTCATTTAGCTACCCTCACCCAGACACACTGTCAGTGAGATACCCTCCCTCACCCAGACACACTGTCACTCAGCTACCCTCCCTCACCCAGACACACTGTCACTGAGCTACCCTCACCCAGACACACTGTCACTGAGCTACCCTCCCTCACCCAGACACACTGTCACTTAGCTACCCTCCTTCACCCAGACACACTGTCACTGAGCTACCCTCACACAGACACACTGTCACTGAGCTACCCTCAAACAGACACACTGTCACTGAGCTACACTCCCTCACCCAGACACACTGTCACTGAGCTACCCTCACCCAGACACACTGTCACTGAGCTACCCTCACCCAGACACACTGTCACTGGGCTACCATCCCTCACCCAGACACACTGTCACTGAGCTACCCTCCCTCACCCAGACACACTGTCACTGAGCTACCCTCACCCAGACAAACTGTCACTGAGCTACCCTCCCTCACCCAGACACACTGTCACTGAGCTACCCTCACCCAGACAAACTGTCACTGAGCTACCCTCCCTCACCCAGAAACACTGTCACTGAGCTACCCTCCCTCACCCAGACACACTGTCACTGAGCTACCCTCCCTCACCCAGACACACTGTCACAGAGCTACCCTCCCTCACCCAGACACACTGTCACTGAGCTACCCTCCCTCACCCAGACACACTGTCACTGATCTACCCTCACCCAGACACACTGTCACTGAGCAATCCTCCCTCACCCAGACACACTGTCACTGATCTACCCCCCTCACCCAGACACACTGTCACTGAGGTACACTCACCCTGACACACTGTCTCTGAGCTACTCTCACCAGACACACTGTCACTGAGCTGCCCTCCCTCACCCAGACACACTGTCACTTAACTACCATCCCTCACTCAGACACACTGTCACTGAGCTACCCTCCCTCACCCAGACACACTGACACTGAGCTACCCTCACCCAGACACACTGTCACTGAGCTACCCTCCCTCAACCAGACACACTGTCACTGAGCTACCCTCACCCAGACACACTGTCACTGAGCTACCCTCACCCAGACACACTGTCACTGAGCTACCCTCCCTCACCCAGACACACTGTCACTGAGCTAACCTCCCTCACCCAGACACACTGTCACTGAGCTACCCTCCCTCACCCAGACACACTGTCACTGAGCTACCCTCACCCAGAAACACTGTCACTGAGCTACCCTCCCTCACCCAGACACACTGTCACTGAGCTACCCTCCCTCACCCAGACACACTGTCACTGAGCTCACCTCACCCAGACACACTGTCACTGAGCAACCCTCCCTCACCAAGACACACTGTCACTGAGCTACCCTCCCTCATCCAGACACACTGTCACTGAGCTACCCACCCTAACCAAGACACACTGTCACTGAGCTACCCTCCCTCATCCAGAGACACTGTCACTGAGCTACCCTCACCCAGACAAACTGTCACTGAGCTACCCGCACCCAGACACACTGTCACTGAGATACCCTCACCCAGACACACTGTCATTGAGCTGCCCTCCCTCACCCAGACACACTGTCACTGAACTACCATCCCTCACCCAGACACACTGTAACTGAGATACCCTCCCTCACCGACACACTGTCACTGATCTACCCTCCCTCACCCAGACACACTGTCACTGAGCTCCCCTCACCCAGACACACTGTCACTGAGCTACCCTCACCCAGAAACACTGTCACTGAGCTACCCTCCCTCACCCAGACACTGTCAATGAGTTACCCTCCCTCACCCAGACACACTGTCACTGAGCTACACTCACACAGACACACTGTCACTGAGCTACCCTCACTCACCCAGACACAGTCACTGAGCTACCCTCCCACTCCCAGACACACTGTCACTGAGCTACCCTCCCTCACCCAGACACACTGTCACTGAGCTACCATCCCTCACCCAGACACACTGTCACTGAGCTACCATCCCTCACCAAGACACACTGTCACTGAGCTACCCTCACCCAGACACACTGTCACTGAGCTACCCTCACCCAGACAACACTGTCACTGAGCTACCCTCACCCAGACACACTGTCACTGAGCTACCCTCCCTCACCCAGACACACTGTCACTGAGCTACCCTCCCTCACCCAGACACACTGTCACTGAGCTACCCTCCCTAACCCAGAAACACAGTCACTGAGCTACCCTCACCCAGACACACTGTCACTCAGCTACCCTCACCCAGACACACTGTCACTGAGCTACACTCCCTCACCCAGACACACTGTCACTGAGCTAACCTCCCTCACCCAGACACACTGTCACTGAGCTACCCTCCCTCACCCAGACACACTGACACTGAGCTAACCTCCCTCACCCAGACACACTGTCACTGAGCTACCCTCACCCAGACACACTGTCACTGAGCTACCCTCACCCAGACACACTGTCACTGAGCTACCCTCCCTCACCCAGACACTGTCACTGAGATACCCTCCCTCACCCAGACACACTGTCACTGAGCTTCCCTCACCCAGACACACTGTCACTGAGATACCCTCACCCAGACACACTATCACTGAACTACCCTCCCTCACTCCGACACACTGTCACTGATCTACCCTCCCTCACCCAGACACACTGTCACTGAACTACCCTCCCTCACTCCGACACACTGTCACTGATCTACCCTCCCTCACCCAGACACACTGTCACTGAGCTCCCCTCATCCAGACACACTGTCACTGATCTACCCTCCCTCACCCAGACACACTGTCACTGATCTACCCTCCCTCACCCAGACACACTGTCACTGAGCTCCCCTCACCCAGACACACTGTCACTGATCTACCCTCCCTCACCCAGACACACTGTCACTGAGCTCCCCTCACCCAGAAACACTGTCACTGAGCTACCCTCCCTCACCCAGACACTGTCACTGAGATACCCTCCCTCACCCAGACACACTGTCACTGACCTACTCTCCCTCACCCAGACACACTGTCACTGAGCTACACTCACCCAGACACACTGTCATTGAGCTACCCTCCCTCACCCAGACACACTGTCACTGAGATACCCTCCCTCACCCAGACACACTGTCACTGAGCTACCCTCCCTCACCCAGACATACTGTCACTGAGATACCCTCCCTCACACAGACACACTGTCACTGAGCTACCCTCGCTCACCCAGACACAGTCACTGAGCTACCCTCCCACTCCCAGACACACTGTCACTGAGCTACCCTCCCTCACCCAGACACACTGTCACTGAGCTACCATCCCTCACCCAGACACACTGTCACTGAGCTACCATCCCTCACCCAGACACACTGTCACTGAGCTACCATCCCTCACCCAGACACACTGTCACTGAGCTACCCTCACCCAGACACACTGTCACTGAGCTACCCTCACCCAGACAACACTGTCACTGAGCTACCCTCACCCAGACAACACTGTCACTGAGCTACCCTCCCTCACCCAGACACATTGTCACTGAGCTACCCTCCCTCACCCAGACACACTGTCACTGAGCTACCCTCACCCAGACACACTGTCACTGAGCTACCCTCCCTCACCCAGACACACTGTCACTGAGCTACCCTCCCTCACCCAGACACACTGTCACTGAGCTACCCTCCCTCACCCAGACACACTGTCACTGAGCTACCCTCCCTCACCCAGACACACTGTCACTGAGCTACCCTCCCTCACCCAGACACACTGTCACTGAGCTACCCTCACCCAGACACACTGTGACTGAGCAACCATCACGCAGACACACAGTCACTGAGCTACCCTCACCCAGACACACTGTCACTGAGCAACCCTAACCCAGACACACTGTCACTGAGCTACCCTCCCTCACCCAGACACACTGTCACTGAGCTACCATCACCCAGACACACTGTCACTGAGCTACCCTCCCTAACCCAGAAACACAGTCTCTGAGCTACCCTCACCCAGACACACTGTCACTCAGCTACCCTCACCCAGACACACTGTCACTGAGCTACACTCCCTCACCCAGACACGCTGTCACTGAGCTAACCTCCTTAACCCAGACACACTGTCACTGAGCTACCCTCACCCAGACAGACTGTCACTGAGCTACCCTCCCTCAACCAGACACACTGTCACTTAGCTACCCTCCCTCATCCAGACACACTGTCACTGAGATACCCTCCCTCACCAGACACACTGTCACTGAGCTACCCTCCCTCACCCAGACACACTGTTACTGAGCTACCCTCACCCAGACACACTGTCACTGAGCTCCTCTCACCCAGACACACTGTCACTGAGCTACCCTCATCCAGACACACTGTCACTGCGCTACCCTCACCCAGACACACTGTCACTGAGCTACCCTCCCTCACCCAGACACACTGTCACTTAGCTACCCTCACCCAGACACACTGTCACTGAGCTACCCTCCCTCACCCAGACACACTGTCACTGAGCTACCCTCCCTCTCCCAGACACACTGTCACTGAGCTACCCTCCCTCACCCAGACACACTGTCACTTTGCTAACCACACCCAGACACACTGTCACTGAGCTAAACTCACCCAGACACACTGTCACTGAGCTAACCTCACCCAGACACACTGTCACTGAGCTACCCTCACCCAGACACACTGTCACTGAGCTACCCTCAAACAGACACACTGTCACTGAGCTACACTCCCTCACCCAGACACACTGTCACTGAGCTACCCTCACCCAGACACACTGTCACTGAGCTACCCTCACCCAGACACACTGTCACTGGGCTGCCATCCCTCACCCAGACACACTGTCACTGAGCTACCCTCCCTCACCCAGGCCCACTGTCACTGAGCTACCCTCACCCAGACATGCTGTCACTGAGCTACCCTCCCTCACCCAGACACACTGTCACTAAGCTACCCTCACCCAGACAAACTGTCACTGAGATACCCTCCCTCACCCAGAAACACTGTCACTGAGCTACCCTCCCTCACCCAGACACACTGTCACTGAGCTACCCTCCCTCACCCAGACACACTGTCACTGAGCTACCCTCCCTCACCCAGACACACTGTCACTGAGCTACCCTCCCTCACCCAGACACACTGTCACTGATCTACCCTCACCCAGACACACTGTCACTGAGCAACCCTCCCTCACCCAGACACACTGTCACTGAGCTACCTCCCTCACCCAGACACACTGTCACTGAGCTACCTCCCTCACCCAGACACACTGTCACTGAGCTACACTCACCCTGACACACTGTCACTGAGCTACCCTCAAACAGACACACTGTCACTGAGCTACAATCCCTTACCCAGACACACTGTAACTGAGCTACCCTCCCTCACCCAGACACACTGTCACTGAGCTACCCTCACCCAGACACACTGTCACTGAGCTACCATCCCTCACCCAGACACACTGTCACTGAGCTACCCTCCCTCACCCAGACACACTGTCACTGAGCTACCCTCCCTCACCCAGACACACTGTCACTGAGCTACCCTCACCCAGACACACAGTCACTGAGCTAGCCTCACCCAGACACACTGTCACTGAGCTAACCTCCCTCACCCTGACACACTGTCACTGAGCTACCCTCCCTCGCCCAGACACACTGTCACTGAGCTACCCTCCCTCACCTAGACACACTGTCACTGATCTACCCTCACCCAGACACACTGTCACTGAGCTACCCTCCCTCACCCAGACACACTGTCACTGAGCTACCCCCCTCACCCAGACACACTGTCGCTGAGCTACACTCACCCAGACACACTGTCACTGAGCTACCCTCACCCAGAGACACTGTCACTGAGCTACCCTCCCTCATCCAGACACACTGTCACTGAGCTACCCTCACCCAGACACACTGTCACTGAGCTACCCACCCTCACCCAGACAGACTGTCAATGAGCTACCCTCACACAGAAACACTGCCACTGAGCTACCCTCCCTAACCCAGACACAGTGTCACTGAGCTACCCTCCCTCACCCAGACACGCTGTCACTGAGCTACCCTCACCCAGACACACTGTCACTGAGCTACTCTCACCTGACACACTGTCACTGAGCTACCCTCCCTCACCCAGACACACTGTCACTGAGCTACACTCCCTCACCCAGACACACTTCACTGAGCTACCCTCCCTCACCCAGACACACTGTCACTGAGCTACCCTCACCCAGACACACTGTCACTGAGCTACCCACCCTCACCCAGACACACTGTCACTGAGCTACCCTTCCTCACCCAGACACAGTGTCACTGAGCTACCCTCACCCAGACACACTGTCACTGAGCTTCCCTCCCCCAGACACACTGTCACTGAGCTACCCTCCCTCACCCAGACACACGGTCACTGAGCTACACTCACCCAGACACACTGTCACTAAGCTACCCTCCCTCACCCAGACACACTGTCACTGAGCTACCCTCCCTCACCCAGACATGCTGTCACTGAACTACCCTCCCTCACCCAGACACACTGTCACTGAGCTAACCTCCCTCACCCAGACACACTGTCACTGAGCTACCCTCCCTCACCCAGACACACTGTCACTGAGCTAACCTCCCTCACCCAGACACACTGTCACTGAGCTAACCTCCCTCTCCCAGACACACTGTCACTGAGCTACCCTCCCTCATCCAGACACACTGTCACTGAGCTACCCTCACCCAGACAAACTGTCACTGAGCTACCCTCCCTCACCCAGACACACTGTCACTGAGCTACCCTCACCCAGACACACTGTCACTGAGCTACCCACCCTCACCCAGACACACTGTCACTGAGCTACCCTTCCTCACCCAGACACAGTGTCACTGAGCTACCCTCACCCAGACACACTGTCACTGAGCTTCCCTCCCCCAGACACACTGTCACTGAGCTACCCTCCCTCACCCAGACACACGGTCACTGAGCTGCACTCACCCAGACACACTGTCACTAAGCTACCCTCCCTCACCCAGACACACTGTCACTGAGCTACCCTCCCTCACCCAGACACGCTGTCACTGAACTACCCTCCCTCACCCAGACACACTGTCACTGAGCTAACCTCCCTCACCCAGACACACTGTCACTGAGCTACCCTCCCTCACCCAGACACACTGTCACTGAGCTAACCTCCCTCACCCAGACACACTGTCACTGAGCTAACCTCCCTCACCCAGACACACTGTCACTGAGCTACCCTCCCTCATCCAGACAAACTGTCACTGAGCTACCCTCACCCAGACAAACTGTCACTGAGCTACCCTCCCTCACCCAGACACACTGTCACTGAGCTACCCTCCCTCACCCAGACACACTGTCACTGAGATACCCTCCATCACCCAGACACACTGTCACTGAGATACCCTCCCTCACCCAGACACACTGTCACTGAGCTGCCCTCCCTCACCCAGACACACTGTCACTGAGCTACCCTCCCTCACTCCGACACACTGTCACTGAGATACCCTCCCTCACCCAGACACACTGTCACTGAGCTACACTCACCCAGACACACTGTCACTGAGCTACCCTCCCTCACCCAGACACACTGTCACTGATATAGCCTCCCTCACCCAGACACACTGTCACTGAGCTACCCTCCCTCACCCAGACACACTGTCACTGAGATAGCCTCCCTCACCCAGACACACTGTCACTGAGATACCCTCCCTCACCCAGACACACTGTCACTGAGCTACCCTCCCTCACCCAGACATACTGTCACTGAGATACCCTCCCTCACACAGACACACTGTCACTGAGCTACCCTCGCTCACCCAGACACAGTCACTGAGCTACCCTCCCTCACCCAGACACACTGTCACTGAGCTACCCTCCCTCACCCAGACACACTGTCACTGAGCTACCCTCACCCAGACACACTGTCACTGAGCTACCATCCCTCACCCAGACACAC
The DNA here is from genome assembly GCA_026770705.1 of Isurus oxyrinchus. Taxonomy (NCBI): domain Eukaryota; kingdom Metazoa; phylum Chordata; class Chondrichthyes; order Lamniformes; family Lamnidae; genus Isurus; species Isurus oxyrinchus. The sequence continues at coordinate 772,501 of JANJGN010000200.1, forward strand.
TGTCACTGAGCTACCATCCCTCACCCAGACACACTGTCACTGAGCTACCCTCCCTCACCCAGACACACTGTCACTGAGCTACCCTCCCTCACCCAGACACACTGTCACTGAGCTACCCTCACCCAGACACACTGTCACTGAGCTACCCTCACCCAGACACACTGTGACTGAGCAACCATCACGCAGACACACAGTCACTGAGCTACCCTCACCCAGACACACTGTCACTGAGCAACCCTAACCCAGACACACTGTCACTGAGCTGCCCTCCCTCTCCCAGACACACTGTCACTGAGCTACCATCACCCAGACACACTGTCACTGAGCTACCCTCCCTAACCCAGAAACACAGTCTCTGAGCTACCCTCACCCAGACACACTGTCACTCAGCTACCCTCACCCAGACACACTGTCACTGAGCTACACTCTCTCACCCAGACACACTGTCACTGAGCTAACCTCCCTCACCCAGACACACTGTCACTGAGCTACCCTCACCCAGACATACTGTCACTGAGCTACCCTCCCTCAACCAGACACACTGTCACTGAGCTACCCTCATCCAGACACACTGTCACTGCGCTACCCTCACCCAGACACACTGTCACTGAGCTACCCTCCCTCACACAGACACACTGTCACTTAGCTACCCTCACCCAGACACACTGTCACTGAGCTACCCTCCCTCACCCAGACACACTGTCACTGAGCTACCCTCACCCAGACACACTGTCACTGAGCTACCCTCCCTCACCCAGACACACTGTCACTTTGCTATCCACACCCAGACACACTGTCACTGAGCTAAACTCACCCAGACACACTGTCACTGAGCTAACCTCACCCAGACACACTGTCACTGAGCTACCCTCACCCAGACACACTGTCACTGTGCTACACTCAAACAGACACACTGTCACTGAGCTACACTCCCTCACCCAGACACACTGTCACTGAGCTACCCTCACCCAGACACACTGTCACTGAGCTACCCTCACCCAGACACACTGTCACTGGGCTACCATCCCTCACCCAGACACACTGTCACTGAGCTACCCTCCCTCACCCAGGCCCACTGTCACTGAGCTACCCTCACCCAGACACGCTGTCACTGAGCTACCCTCCCTCACCCAGACACACTGTCACTGAGCTACCCTCACCCAGACAAACTGTCACTGAGCTACCCTCCCTCACCCAGAAACACTGTCACTGAGCTACCCTCCCTCACCCAGACACACTGTCACTGAGCTACCCTCCCTCACCCAGACACACTGTCACTGAGCTACCCTCCCTCACCCAGACACACTGTCACTGAGCTACCCTCCCTCACCCAGACACACTGTCACTGATCTACCCTCACCCAGACACACTGTCACTGAGCAACCCTCCCTCACCCAGACACACTGTCACTGAGCTACCTCCCTCACCCAGACACACTGTCACTGAGCTACCCTCAAACAGACACACTGTCACTGAGCTACAATCCCTCACCCAGACACACTGTAACTGAGCTACCCTCCCTCACCCAGACACACTGTCACTGAGCTACCCACACCCAGACACACTGTCACTGAGCTACCATCCCTCACCCAGACACACTGCCACTGAGCTACCCTCCCTCACCCAGACACACTGTCACTGAGCTACCCTCCCTCACCCAGACACACTGTCACTGAGCTACCCTCACCCAGACACACTGTCACTGAGCTAGCCTCACCCAGACACACTGTCACTGAGCTAACCTCCCTCACCCTGACACACTGTCACTGAGCTACCCTCCCTCGCCCAGACACACTGTCACTGAGCTACCCTCCCTCACCTAGACACACTGTCACTGATCTACCCTCACCCAGACACACTGTCACTGAGCTACCCTCCCTCACCCAGACACACTGTCACTGAGCTACCCCCCTCACCCAGACACACTGTCGCTGAGCTACACTCACCCAGACACACTGTCACTGAGCTACCCTCACCCAGAGACACTGTCACTGAGCTACTCTCACCAGACACACTGTCACTGAGCTGCCCTCCCTCACCCAGACACACTGTCACTGAACTACCATCCCTCACCCAGACACACTGTCACTGAGCTACCCTCCCTCACCCAGACACACTGTCACTGAGCTACCATCCCTCACCCAGACACACTGTCACTGAGCTACCCTCCCTCACCCAGACACACTGACACTGAGCTACCCTCACGCAGACACACTGTCACTGAGATACCCTCACCCACACACACTGTCACTGAGCTACCCTCCCTCACCCAGACACACTGTCACTGAGCTAACCTCACTCACCCAGACACACTGTCACTGAGCTACCCTCCCTCACCCAGACACACTGTCACTGAACTACCCTCACCCAGACACACTGTCACGGAGATACCCTCCCTCACCCAGACACACTGTCACTGAGCTACCCTCCCTCACCCAGACACACTGTCACTGAGCTAACCTCACGCAGACACACTGTCACTGAGCAACCCTCCCTCACCAAGACACACTGTCACTGAGTTACCCTCCCTCATCCAGACACACTGTCACTGAGCTACCCTCACCCAGACACACTGTCACTGATCTACCCACCCTCACCCAGACAGACTGTCAATGAGCTACCCTCACACAGAAACACTGTCACTGAGCTACCCTCCCTCACCCAGACACGCTGGCACTGAACTACCCTCCCTCACCCAGACACACTGTCACTGAGCTAACCTCCCTCACCCAGACACACTGTCACTGAGCTACCCTCCCTCACCCAGACACACTGTCACTGAGCTAACCTCCCTCACCCAGACACACTGTCACTGAGCTAACCTCCCTCACCCAGACACACTGTCACTGAGCTACCCTCACCCAGACACACTGTCACTGAGCTACCCTCCCTCACCCAGACACACTGTCACTGAGATACCCTCCCTCACCCAGACACACTGTCACTGAGCTACCCTCCCTCAGCCAGACTTACTGTCACTTAGCTACCCTCACCCAGACACACTGTCACTGAGATACCCTCCCTCACCCAGACACACTGTCACTGAGCTACCCTCCCTCACCCAGACACACTGTCACTGAGCTACCCTCACCCAGACACACTGTCACTGAGCTACCCTCCCTCACCCAGACACACTGTCACTGAGCTAACCTCACCCAGACACACTGTCACTGAGCTTCCCTCACCCAGACACAATGTCACTGAGCTACCCACAAACAAAGACACTGTCACTGAGCTACCATCCCTCACCCAGACACACTGTCACTGATCTACCCTCCCTCACCCAGACACACTGTCACTGAGCTACCCTCCCTCACCCAGACACACTGTCACTGAGCTACCCTCACCCAGACAAACTGTCACTGAGCTACCCTCCCTCACCCAGAAACACTGTCACTGAGCTACCCTCCCTCACCAAGACACACTGTCACTGAGCTACCCTCCCTCACCCAGACACACTGTCACTGAGCTACCCGCCCTCACCCAGACACACTGTCACTGAGCTACCCTCCCTCACCCAGACACACTGTCACTGAGCAACCCTCCCTCACCCAGACACACTGTCACTGAGCTACACCCCTCACCCAGATACACTGTCACTGAGCTACCCTCACCCAGACACACTGTCACTGAGCTACCCTCCCTCACCCAGACAGACTGTCACTGAGCTACCCTCACACAGAAACACTGCCACTGAGCTACCCTCCCTCACCCAGACACACTGTCACTGAGCTACCCTCCCTCACCCAGACACACTGTCACTGAGCTACCCTCCCTCACCCAGTCACACTGTCACTGAGCTACCCTCACCCAGACACACTGTCACTGAGCTACAGTCCCTCACCGAGACACACTGTCACTGAGCTACCCTCCCTCACCCAGACACACTGTCACTGAGCTAACCTCACGCAGACACACTGTCACTGAGCAACCCTCCCTCACCAAGACACAGTTTCACTGAGCTACCCTTCCTCATCCAGACACACTGTCACTGAGCTACCCTCACCCAGACAAACTGTCACTGAGCTACCCTCACCCAGACACACTGTCACTGAGATACCCTCACCCAGACACACTGTCATTGAGCTGCCCTCCCTCACCCAGACACACTGTCACTGAACTACCCTCCCTCACCCAGACACACTGTAACTGAGATACCCTCTCTCACTCCGACACACTGTCACTGATCTACCCTCCCTCACCCAGACACACTGTCACTGAGCTCCCCTCACCCAGACACACTGTCACTGAGCTACCCTCACCCAGAAACACTGTCACTGAGCTACCCTCCCTCACCCAGACACTGTCACTGAGATACCCTCCCTCACCCAGACACACTGTCACTGACCTACTCTACCTCACCCAGACACACTGTCACTGAGCTACACTCACCCAGACACACTGTCACTGAGCTACCCTCCCTCACCCAGACACACTGTCAGTGAGATACCCTCCCTCACCCAGACACACTGACACTGAGATACCCTCCCTCACACAGACACACTGTCACTGAGCTACCCTCGCTCACCCAGACACAGTCACTGAGCTACCCTCCCACTCTCAGACACACTGTCACTGAGCTACCCTCCCTCACCCAGACACACTGTCACTGAGCTACCATCCCTCACCCAGACACACTGTCACTGAGCTACCATCCCTCACCCAGACACACTGTCACTGAGCTACCCTCACCCAGACACACTGTCACTGAGCTACCCTCCCTCACCCAGACACACTGTCACTGAGCTACCCTCCCTCACCCAGACACACTGTCACTGAGCTACCCTCCCTCACCCAGACACACTGTCACTGAGCTACCCTCCCTCACCCAGACACACTGTCACTGAGCTACCATCACCCAGACACACTGTCACTGAGCTACCCTCACCCAGACACACTGTGACTGAACATCCATCACGCAGACACACAGTCACTGAGCTAGCCTCACCCAGACACACTGTCACTGAGCAACCCTAACCCAGACACACTGTCACTGAGCTACCCTCACCCAGACACCCTGTCACTGATTACCCTCCCTCACCCAGACACACTGTCACTGATTACCCTCCCTCACCCAGACACACTGTCACTGAGCTACCATCAGCCAGACACACTGTCACTGAGCTACCCTCCCTAACCCAGAAACACAGTCTCTGAGCTACCCTCACCCAGACACACTGTCACTCAGCTACCCTCACCCAGACACATTGTCACTGAGCTACACTCCCTCACCCAGACACACTGTCACTGAGCTAACCTCCCTCACCCAGACACACTGTCACTGAGCTACCCTCCCTCACCCAGACACACTGACACTGAGCTAACCTCCCTCACCCAGACACACTGTCACTGAGCTACCCTCACCCAGACAGACTGTCACTGAGCTACCCTCCCTCAACCAGACACACTGTCACTGAGCTACCCTCCCTCATCCAGACACACTGTCACTGAGATACCCTCCCTCACCAGACACACTGTCACTGAGCTACCCTCCCTCACCCAGACACACTGTTACTGAGCTACCCTCACCCAGACACACTGTCACTGAGCTAACCTCACCCAGACAGACTGTCACTGAGCTACCCTCATCCAGACACACTGTCACTGCGCTTCCCTCACCCAGACACACTGTCACTGATCTACCGTCCCTCACCCAGACACTGTCACTGAGATACACTCCCTCACCCAGACACACTGTCACTGAGGTTCCCTCACCCAGACACACTGTCACTTAGCTACCCTCACCCAGACACACTGTCACTGAGCTTCCCTCCCCCAGACACACTGTCACTGAGCTACCCTCCCTCACCCAGACACACGGTCACTGAGCTACACTCACCCAGACACACTGTCACTAAGCTACCCTCCCTCACCCAGACACACTGTCACTGAGCTACCCTCCCTCACCCAGACACGCTGTCACTGAACTACCCTCCCTCACCCAGACACACTGTCACTGAGCTAACCTCCCTCACCCAGACACACTGTCACTGAGCTACCCTCCCTCACCCTGACACACTGTCACTGAGCTAACCTCCCTCACCCAGACACACTGTCACTGAGCTAACCTCCCTCACCCAGACACACTGTCACTGAGCTACCCTCCCTCATCCAGACACACTGTCACTGAGCTACCCTCACCCAGACAAACTGTCACTGAGCTACCCTCCCTCACCCAGACACACTGTCACTGAGCTACCCTCACCCAGACACACTGTCACTGAGCTACCCACCCTCACCCAGACACACTGTCACTGAGCTACCCTTCCTCACCCAGACACAGTGTCACTGAGCTACCCTCACCCAGACACACTGTCACTGAGCTTCCCTCCCCCAGACACACTGTCACTGAGCTACCCTCCCTCACCCAGACACACGGTCACTGAGCTACACTCACCCAGACACACTGTCACTAAGCTACCCTCCCTCACCCAGACACACTGTCACTGAGCTACCCTCCCTCACCCAGACACGCTGTCACTGAACTACCCTCCCTCACCCAGACACACTGTCACTGAGCTAACCTCCCTCACCCAGACACACTGTCACTGATCTACCCTCCCTCACCCAGACACGCTGTCACTGAGCTAACCTCCCTCACCCAGACACACTGTCACTGAGCTAACCTCCCTCACCCAGACACACTGTCACTGAGCTACCCTCACCCAGACACACTTTCACTGAGCTACCCTCCCTCACCCAGACACACTGTCACTGAGATACCCTCCCTCACCCAGACACACTGTCACTGAGCTACCCTCCCTCGGCCAGACTTACTGTCACTTAGCTACCCTCACCCAGACACACTGTCACTGAGATACCCTCCCTCACCCAGACACACTGTCACTGAGCTACCCTCCCTCACCCAGACACACTGTCACTGAGCTACCCTCACCCAGACACACTGTCACTGAGCTACCCTCCCTCACCCAGACACACTGTCACTGAGCTAACCTCACCCAGACACACTGTCACTGAGCTAACCTCACCCAGACACACTGTCACTGAGCTACCCACAAACAAAGACACTGTCACTGAGCTACCATCCCTCACCCAGACACACTGTCACTGAGCTACCCTCCCTCACCCAGACACACTGTCACTGAGCTACCCTCCCTCACCCAGACACACTGTCACTGAGCTACCCTCACCCAGACACACTGTCACTGAGCTACCCTCCCTCACCCAGACACACTGTCACTGAGCTACCCTCCATCACCCAGACACACTGTCACTGAGCTACCCTCCCTCACCCAGACACACTGTCACTGAGCTACCCTCACCCAGACAAACTGTCACTGAGCTACCCTCCCTCACCCAGAAACACTGTCACTGAGCTACCCTCCCTCACCAAGACACACTGTCACTGAGCTACCCTCCCTCACCCAGACACACTGTCAGTGAGCTACCCGCCCTCACCCAGACACACTGTCACTGAGCTACCCTCCCTCACCCAGACACACTGTCACTGAGCAACCCTCCCTCACCCAGACACACTGTCACTGAGCTACACCCCTCACCCAGACACACTGTCACTGAGCTACCCTCACCCAGACACACTGTCACTGAGCTACCCTCCCTCACCCAGACAGACTGTCACTGAGCTACCCTCACACAGAAACACTGCCACTGAGCTACCCTCCCTCACCCAGACACACTGTCACTGAGCTACCCTCCCTCACCCAGACACACTGTCACTGAGCTACCCTCCCTCACCCAGTCACACTGTCACTGAGCTACCCTCACCCAGACACACTGTCACTGAGCTACCCTCACCCAGACACACTGTCACTGAGCTACAGTCCCTCACCGAGACACATTGTCACTGAGCTACCCTCCCTCACCCAGACACACTGTCACTGAGCTAACCTCACGCAGACACACTGTCACTGAGCAACCCTCCCTCACCAAGACACACTGTCACTGAGCTACCCTTCCTCATCCAGACACACTCTCACTGAGCTACCCTCACCCAGACAAACTGTCACTGAGCTACCCTCACCCAGACACACTGTCACTGAGATACCCTCACCCAGACACACTGTCATTGAGCTGCCCTCCCTCACCCAGACACACTGTCACTGAACTACCCTCCCTCACCCAGACACACTGTCACTGAGCTACCCTCCCTCACCCAGACACACTGTCACTGAGCTACCCTCCCTCCCCCAGACACACTGTCACTGAGCTACCCTCCCCCAGAAACACTGTCACTGAGCTACCCTCCCTCACCCAGACACACTGTCACTGAGCTACCCTCCCTCACCCAGACACACTGTCACTGAGCTACCCTCCCTCACCCAGACACACTGTAACTGAGATACCCTCTCTCACTCCGACACACTGTCACTGATCTACCCTCCCTCACCCAGACACACTGTCACTGAGCTCCCCTCACCCAGACACACTGTCACTGAGCTACCCTCACCCAGAAACACTGTCACTGAGCTACCCTCCCTCACCCAGACACTGTCACTGAGATACCCTCCCTCACCCAGACACACTGTCACTGACCTACTCTACCTCACCCAGACACACTGTCACTGAGCTACACTCACCCAGACACACTGTCACTGAGCTACCCTCCCTCACCCAGACACACTGTCAGTGAGATACCCTCCCTCACCCAGACACACTGACACTGAGATACCCTCCCTCACACAGACACACTGTCACTGAGCTACCCTCGCTCACCCAGACACAGTCACTGAGCTACCCTCCCACTCTCAGACACACTGTCACTGAGCTACCCTCCCTCACCCAGACACACTGTCACTGAGCTACCATCCCTCACCCAGACACACTGTCACTGAGCTACCATCCCTCACCCAGACACACTGTCACTGAGCTACCCTCACCCAGACACACTGTCACTGAGCTACCCTCACCCAGACAACACTGTCACTGAGCTACCCTCACCCAGACACACTGTCACTGAGCTACCCTCCCTCACCCAGACACACTGTCACTGAGCTACCCTCCCTCACCCAGGCACACTGTCACTGAGCTACCCTCCCTCACCCAGACACACTGTCACTGAGCTACCCTCCCTCACCCAGACACACTGTCACTGAGCTACCATCACCCAGACACACTGTCACTGAGCTACCCTAACCCAGACACACTGTGACTGAACATCCATCACGCAGACACACAGTCACTGAGCTACCCTCACCCAGACACACTGTCACTGAGCAACCCTAACCCAGACACACTGTCACTGAGCTACCCTCACCCAGACACACTGTCACTGATTACCCTCCCTCACCCAGACACACTGTCACTGAGCTACCATCAGCCAGACACACTGTCACTGAGCTACCCTCCCTAACCCAGAAACACAGTCTCTGAGCTACCCTCACCCAGACACACTGTCACTCAGCTACCCTCACCCAGACACATTGTCACTGAGCTACACTCCCTCACCCAGACACACTGTCACTGAGCTAACCTCCCTCACCCAGACACACTGTCACTGAGCTACCCTCCCTCACCCAGACACACTGACACTGAGCTAACCTCCCTCACCCAGACACACTGTCACTGAGCTACCCTCACCCAGACAGACTGTCACTGAGCTACCCTCCCTCAACCAGACACACTGTCACTGAGCTACCCTCCCTCATCCAGACACACTGTCACTGAGATACCCTCCCTCACCAGACACACTGTCACTGAGCTACGCTCCCTCACCCAGACACACTGTTACTGAGCTACCCTCACCCAGACACACTGTCACTGAGCTAACCTCACCCAGACAGACTGTCACTGAGCTACCCTCATCCAGACACACTGTCACTGCGCTTCCCTCACCCAGACACACTGTCACTGATCTACCGTCCCTCACCCAGACACTGTCACTGAGATACACTCCCTCACCCAGACACACTGTCACTGAGGTTCCCTCACCCAGACACACTGTCACTTAGCTACCCTCATCCAGACACACTGTCACTGAGCTACCCTCCCTCACCCAGACACACTGTCACTGAGCTACCCTCCCTCAGCCAGACACACTGTCATTTAGCTACACTCACCCAGACACACTGTCAGTGAGATACCCTCCCTCACCCAGACACACTGTCACTGAGCTACCCTCCCTCACCCAGACACACTGTCACTGAGCTACCCTCACCCAGACACACTGTCACTGAGCTACCCTCCCTCACCCAGACACACTGTCACTGAGCTACCCTCCCTCACCCAGACACACTGTCACTTAGCTAACCACACCCAGACACCCTGTCACTGAGCTAAACTCACCCAGACACACTGTCACTGAGCTAACCTCACCCAGACACACTGTCACTGAGCTACCCTCACACAGACACACTGTCACTGAGCTACCCTCAAACAGACACACTGTCACTGAGCTACACTCCCTCACCCAGACACACTGTCACTGAGCTACCCTCACCCAGACACACTGTCACTGAGCTACCCTCACCCAGACACACTGTCACTGGGCTACCATCCCTCACCCAGACACACTGTCACTGAGCTACCCTCCCTCACCCAGACACACTGTCACTGAGCTACCCTCACCCAGACACACTGTCACTGATCTACCCTCCCTCACACAGACACACTGTCACTGAGCTACCCTCACCCAGACAAACTGTCACTGAGCTACCCTCCCTCACCCAGAAACACTGTCACTGAGCTACCCTCCCTCACCCAGACACACTGTCACTGAGCTACCCTCCCTCACCCAGACACACTGTCACTGAGCTACCCTCCCTCACCCAGACACACTGTCACTGAGCTACCCTCCCTCACCCAGACGCACTGTCACTGATCTACCCTCACCCAGACACACTGTCACTGAGCAACCCTCCCTCACCCAGACACTGTCAATGAGATACCCTCCCTCACCCAGACACACTGTCACTGAGCTACACTCACACAGACACACTGTCACTGAGCTACCCTCACTCACCCAGACACAGTCACTGAGCTACCCTCCCACTCCCAGACACACTGTCACTGAGCTACCCTCCCTCACCCAGACACACTGTCACTGAGCTACCATCCCTCACCCAGACACACTGTCACTGAGCTACCATCCCTCACCAAGACACACTGTCACTGAGCTACCCTCACCCAGACACACTGTCACTGAGCTACCCTCACCCAGACAACACTGTCACTGAGCTACCCTCACCCAGACACACTGTCACTGAGCTACCCTCCCTCACCCAGACACACTGTCACTGAGCTACCCTCCCTCACCCAGACACACTGTCACTGAGCTACCCTCCCTAACCCAGAAACACAGTCACTGAGCTACCCTCACCCAGACACACTGTCACTCAGCTACCCTCACCCAGACAGACTGTCACTGAGCTACCCTCCCTCAACCAGACACACTGTCACTGAGCTACCCTCCCTCACCCAGACACACTGTCACTGAGATACCCTCCCTCACCCGACACACTATCAATGAGCTACCCTCCCTCACCCAGACACACTGTCACTGAGCTACCCTCACCCAGACACACTGTCACTGAGCTACCCTCACCCAGACACACTGTCACTGAGCTACCCTCCCTCACCCAGACACTGTCACTGAGACACCCTCCCTCACCCAGACACACTGTCACTGAGCTTCCCTCACCCAGACACACTGTCACTGAGATACCCTCACCCAGACACACTATCACTGAACTACCCTCCCTCACTCCGACACACTGTCACTGATCTACCCTCCCTCACCCAGACACACTGTCACTGAACTACCCTCCCTCACTCCGACACACTGTCACTGATCTACCCTCCCTCACCCAGACACACTGTCACTGAGCTCCCCTCACCCAGACACACTGTCACTGATCTACCCTCCCTCACCCAGACACACTGTCACTGATCTACCCTCCCTCACCCAGACACACTGTCACTGAGCTCCCCTCACCCAGACACACTGTCACTGAGCTACCCTCCCTCACCCAGACACACTGTCACTGAGCTACCCTCCCTCACCCAGGCACACTGTCACTGAGCTACCCTCCCTCACCCAGACACACTGTCACTGAGCTACCCTCCCTCACCCAGACACACTGTCACTGAGCTACCATCACCCAGACACACTGTCACTGAGCTACCCTAACCCAGACACACTGTGACTGAACATCCATCACGCAGACACACAGTCACTGAGCTACCCTCACCCAGACACACTGTCACTGAGCAACCCTAACCCAGACACACTGTCACTGAGCTACCCTCACCCAGACACACTGTCACTGATTACCCTCCCTCACCCAGACACACTGTCACTGAGCTACCATCAGCCAGACACACTGTCACTGAGCTACCCTCCCTAACCCAGAAACACAGTCTCTGAGCTACCCTCACCCAGACACACTGTCACTCAGCTACCCTCACCCAGACACATTGTCACTGAGCTACACTCCCTCACCCAGACACACTGTCACTGAGCTAACCTCCCTCACCCAGACACACTGTCACTGAGCTACCCTCCCTCACCCAGACACACTGACACTGAGCTAACCTCCCTCACCCAGACACACTGTCACTGAGCTACCCTCACCCAGACAGACTGTCACTGAGCTACCCTCCCTCAACCAGACACACTGTCACTGAGCTACCCTCCCTCATCCAGACACACTGTCACTGAGATACCCTCCCTCACCAGACACACTGTCACTGAGCTACGCTCCCTCACCCAGACACACTGTTACTGAGCTACCCTCACCCAGACACACTGTCACTGAGCTAACCTCACCCAGACAGACTGTCACTGAGCTACCCTCATCCAGACACACTGTCACTGCGCTTCCCTCACCCAGACACACTGTCACTGATCTACCGTCCCTCACCCAGACACTGTCACTGAGATACACTCCCTCACCCAGACACACTGTCACTGAGGTTCCCTCACCCAGACACACTGTCACTTAGCTACCCTCATCCAGACACACTGTCACTGAGCTACCCTCCCTCACCCAGACACACTGTCACTGAGCTACCCTCCCTCAGCCAGACACACTGTCATTTAGCTACACTCACCCAGACACACTGTCAGTGAGATACCCTCCCTCACCCAGACACACTGTCACTGAGCTACCCTCCCTCACCCAGACACACTGTCACTGAGCTACCCTCACCCAGACACACTGTCACTGAGCTACCCTCCCTCACCCAGACACACTGTCACTGAGCTACCCTCCCTCACCCAGACACACTGTCACTTAGCTAACCACACCCAGACACCCTTTCACTGAGCTAAACTCACCCAGACACACTGTCACTGAGCTAACCTCACCCAGACACACTGTCACTGAGCTACCCTCACACAGACACACTGTCACTGAGCTACCCTCAAACAGACACACTGTCACTGAGCTACACTCCCTCACCCAGACACACTGTCACTGAGCTACCCTCACCCAGACACACTGTCACTGAGCTACCCTCACCCAGACACACTGTCACTGGGCTACCATCCCTCACCCAGACACACTGTCACTGAGCTACCCTCCCTCACCCAGACACACTGTCACTGAGCTACCCTCACCCAGACACACTGTCACTGATCTACCCTCCCTCACACAGACACACTGTCACTGAGCTACCCTCACCCAGACAAACTGTCACTGAGCTACCCTCCCTCACCCAGAAACACTGTCACTGAGCTACCCTCCCTCACCCAGACACACTGTCACTGAGCTACCCTCCCTCACCCAGACACACTGTCACTGAGCTACCCTCCCTCACCCAGACACACTGTCACTGAGCTACCCTCCCTCACCCAGACGCACTGTCACTGATCTACCCTCACCCAGACACACTGTCACTGAGCAACCCTCCCTCACCCAGACACTGTCAATGAGATACCCTCCCTCACCCAGACACACTGTCACTGAGCTACACTCACACAGACACACTGTCACTGAGCTACCCTCACTCACCCAGACACAGTCACTGAGCTACCCTCCCACTCCCAGACACACTGTCACTGAGCTACCCTCCCTCACCCAGACACACTGTCACTGAGCTACCATCCCTCACCCAGACACACTGTCACTGAGCTACCATCCCTCACCAAGACACACTGTCACTGAGCTACCCTCACCCAGACACACTGTCACTGAGCTACCCTCACCCAGACAACACTGTCACTGAGCTACCCTCACCCAGACACACTGTCACTGAGCTACCCTCCCTCACCCAGACACACTGTCACTGAGCTACCCTCCCTCACCCAGACACACTGTCACTGAGCTACCCTCCCTAACCCAGAAACACAGTCACTGAGCTACCCTCACCCAGACACACTGTCACTCAGCTACCCTCACCCAGACAGACTGTCACTGAGCTACCCTCCCTCAACCAGACACACTGTCACTGAGCTACCCTCCCTCACCCAGACACACTGTCACTGAGATACCCTCCCTCACCCGACACACTATCAATGAGCTACCCTCCCTCACCCAGACACACTGTCACTGAGCTACCCTCACCCAGACACACTGTCACTGAGCTACCCTCCCTCACCCAGACACTGTCACTGAGACACCCTCCCTCACCCAGACACACTGTCACTGAGCTTCCCTCACCCAGACACACTGTCACTGAGATACCCTCACCCAGACACACTATCACTGAACTACCCTCCCTCACTCCGACACACTGTCACTGATCTACCCTCCCTCACCCAGACACACTGTCACTGAACTACCCTCCCTCACTCCGACACACTGTCACTGATCTACCCTCCCTCACCCAGACACACTGTCACTGAGCTCCCCTCACCCAGACACACTGTCACTGATCTACCCTCCCTCACCCAGACACACTGTCACTGATCTACCCTCCCTCACCCAGACACACTGTCACTGAGCTCCCCTCACCCAGACACACTGTCACTGATCTACCCTCCCTCACCCAGACACACTGTCACTGAGCTCCCCTCACCCAGAAACACTGTCACTGAGCTACCCTCCCTCACCCAGACACTGTCACTGAGATACCCTCCCTCACCCAGACACACTGTCACTGACCTACTCTCCCTCACCCAGACACACTGTCACTGAGCTACACTCACCCAGACACACTGTCATTGAGCTACCCTCCCTCACCCAGACACACTGTCACTGAGATACCCTCCCTCACCCAGACACACTGTCACTGAGCTACCCTCCCTCACCCAGACATACTGTCACTGAGATACCATCCCTCACACAGACACACTGTCACTGAGCTACCCTCGCTCACCCAGACACAGTCACTGAGCTACCCTCCCACTCCCAGACACACTGTCACTGAGCTACCCTCCCTCACCCAGACACACTGTCACTGATCTACCATCCCTCACCCAGACACACTGTCACTGAGCTACCATCCCTCACCCAGACACACTGTCACTGAGCTACCCTCACCCAGACACACTGTCACTGAGCTACCCTCACCCAGACAACACTGTCACTGAGCTACCCTCACCCAGACACACTGTCACTGAGCTACCCTCCCTCACCCAGACACACTGTCACTGAGCTACCCTCCCTCACCCAGACACACTGTCACTGAGCTACCCTCCCTCACCCAGACACACTGTCACTGAGCTACCCTCCCTCACCCAGACACACTGTCACTGAGCTACCCTCCCTCACCCAGACACACTGTCACTGAGCTACCCTCACCCAGACACACTGTGACTGAGCAACCATCACGCAGACACACAGTCACTGAGCTACCCTCACCCAGACACACTGTCACTGAGCAACCCTAACCCAGACACACTGTCACTGAGCTACCCTCCCTCACCCAGACACACTGTCACTGAGCTACCATCACCCAGACACACTGTCACTGAGCTACCCTCCCTAACCCAGAAACACAGTCTCTGAGCTACCCTCACCCAGACACACTGTCACTCAGCTACCCTCACCCAGACACACTGTCACTGAGCTACCCTCCCTCACCCAGACACACTGTCACTGAGCTACCCTCATCCAGACACACTGTCACTGCGCTACCCTCACCCAGACACACTGTCACTGAGCTACCCTCCCTCACCCAGACACACTGTCACTTAGCTACCCTCACCCAGACACACTCTCAGTGAGATACCCTCCCTCACCCAGACACACTGTCACTGAGCTACCCTCCCTCACCCAGACACACTGTCACTGAGCTACCCTCACCCAGACACACTGTCACTGAGCTCCCCTCCCTCACCCAGACACACTGTCACTTTGCTAACCACACCCAGACACACTGTCACTGAGCTAAACTCACCCAGACACACTGTCACTGAGCTAACCTCACCCAGACACACTGTCACTGAGCTACCCTCACCCAGACACACTGTCACTGAGCTACCCTCAAACAGACACACTGTCACTGAGCTACACTCCCTCACCCAGACACACTGTCACTGAGCTACCCTCACCCAGACACACTGTCACTGAGCTACGCTCACCCAGACACACTGTCACTGAGCTACCCTCCCACACCCAGACACACTGTCACTGAGCTACCCTCACCCAGACAAACTGTCACTGAGTTACCCTCCCTCACCCAGAAACACTGTCACTGAGCTACCCTCCCTCACCCAGACACACTGTCACTGAGCTACCCTCCCTCACCCAGACACACTGTCACTGAGCTACCCTCCCTCACCCAGACACACTGTCACTGAGCTACCCTCCCTCACCCAGACACACTGTCACTGATCTACCCTCACCCAGACACACTGTCACTGAGCAACCCTCCCTCACCCAGACACACTGTCACTGAGCTACCTCCCTCACCCAGACACACTGTCACTGAGCTACACTCACCCTGACACACTGTCACTGAGCTACCCTCAAACAGACACACTGTCACTGAGCTACAATCCCTCACCCAGACACACTGTAACTGAGCTACCCTCCCTCACCCAGACACACTGTCACTGAGCTACCCTCACCCAGACACACTGTCACTGAGCTACCATCCCTCACCCAGACACACTGTCACTGAGCTACCCTCCCTCACCCAGACACACTGTCACTGAGCTACCCTCCCTCACCCAGACACACTGTCACTGAGCTACCCTCACCCAGACACACTGTCACTGAGCTAGCCTCACCCAGACACACTGTCACTGAGCTAACCTCCCTCACCCTGACACACTGTCACTGAGCTACCCTCCCTCGCCCAGACACACTGTCACTGAGCTACCATCCCTCACCTAGACACACTGTCACTGATCTACCCTCACCCAGACACACTGTCACTGAGCTACCCTCCCTCACCCAGACACACTGTCACTGAGCTACCCCCCTCACCCAGACACACTGTCGCTGAGCTACACTCACCCAGAGACACTGTCACTGAGCTACTCTCACCAGACACACTGTCACTGAGCTGCCCTCCCTCACCCAGACACACTGTCACTGAACTACCATCCCTCACCCAGACACACTGTCACTGAGCTACCCTCCCTCACCCAGACACACTGTCACTGAGCTACCATCCCTCACCCAGACACACTGTCACTGAGCTACCCTCCCTCACCCAGACACACTGACACTGAGCTACCCTCACGCAGACACACTGTCACTGAGATACCCTCACCCACACACACTGTCACTGAGCTACCCTCCCTCACCCAGACACACTGTCACTGAGCTAACCTCCCTCACCCAGACACACTGTCACTGAGCTACCCTCCCTCACCCAGACACACTGTCACTGAACTACCCTCACCCAGACACACTGTCACGGAGGTACCCTCCCTCACCCAGACACACTGTCACTGAGCTACCCTCCCTCACCCAGACACACTGTCACTGAGCTAACCTCACGCAGACACACTGTCACTGAGCAACCCTCCCTCACCAAGACACACTGTCACTGAGCTACCCTCCCTCATCCAGACACACTGTCACTGAGCTACCCTCACCCAGACACACTGTCACTGAGCTACCCACCCTCACCCAGACAGACTGTCAATGAGCTACCCTCACACAGAAACACTGTCACTGAGCTACACTCACCCAGACACACTGTCACTGAGCTACCCTCCCTCACCCAGACACACTGTCACTGAGCTACCCTCCCTCACCCAGACACACTGTCACTGAGCTACCCTCCCTAACCCAGAAACACAGTCACTGAGCTACCCTCACCCAGACACACTGTCACTCAGCTACCCTCACCCAGACACACTGTCACTGAGCTACACTCCCTCACCCAGACACACTGTCACTGAGCTAACCTCCCTCACCCAGACACACTGTCACTTAGCTACCCTCCCTCACCCAGACACACTGACACTGAGCTAACCTCCCTCACCGAGACACTCTGTCACTGAGCTACCCTCACCCAGACAGACTGTCACTGAGCTACCCTCCCTCAACCAGACACACTGTCACTGAGCTACCCTCCCTCACCCAGACACACTGTCACTGAGATACCCTCCCTCACCCGACACACTGTCAATGAGCTACCCTCCCTCACCCAGACACACTGTCACTGAGCTACCCTCACCCAGACACACTGTCACTGAGCTACCCTCACCCAGACACACTGTCACTGAGCTACCCTCCCTCACCCAGACACTGTCACTGAGACACCCTCCCTCACCCAGACACACTGTCACTGAGCTTCCCTCACCCAGACACACTGTCACTGAGATACCCTCACCCAGACACACTATCACTGAACTACCCTCCCTCACTCCGACACACTGTCACTGATCTACCCTCCCTCACCCAGACACACTGTCATTGAACTACCCTCCCTCACTCCGACACACTGTCACTGATCTACCCTCCCTCACCCAGACACACTGTCACTGAGCTCCCCTCACCCAGACACACTGTCACTGATCTACCCTCCCTCACCCAGACACACTGTCACTGATCTACCCTCCCTCACCCAGACACACTGTCACTGAGCTCCCCTCACCCAGACACACTGTCACTGATCTACCCTCCCTCACCCAGACACACTGTCACTGAGCTCCCCTCACCCAGAAACACTGTCACTGAGCTACCCTCCCTCACCCAGACACTGTCACTGAGATACCCTCCCTCACCCAGACACACTGTCACTGACCTACTCTCCCTCACCCAGACACACTGTCACTGAGCTACACTCACCCAGACACACTGTCATTGAGCTACCCTCCCTCACCCAGACACACTGTCACTGAGATACCCTCCCTCACCCAGACACACTGTCACTGAGCTACCCTCCCTCACCCAGACATACTGTCACTGAGATACCCTCCCTCACCCAGACACACTGTCACTGAGCTACCCTCGCTCACCCAGACACAGTCACTGAGCTACCCTCCCTCACCCAGACACACTGTCACTGAGCTACCATCCCTCACCCAGACACACTGTCACTGAGCTACCATCCCTCACCCAGACACACTGTCACTGAGCTACCCTCACCCAGACACACTGTCACTGAGCTACCCTCACCCAGACAACACTGTCACTGAGCTACCCTCACCCAGACACACTGTCACAGAGCTACCCTCCCTCACCCAGACACACTGTCACTGAGCTACCCTCCCTCACCCAGACACACTGTCACTGAGCTACCCTCCCTCACCCAGACACACTGTCACTGAGCTACCCTCCCTCACCCAGACACACTGTCACTGAGCTACCCTCCCTCACCCAGACACACTGTCACTGATCTACCCTCACCCAGACACACTGTGACTGAGCAACCATCTCGCAGACACACAGTCACTGAGCTACCCTCACCCAGACACACTGTCACTGAGCAACCCTAACCCAGACACACTGTCACTGAGCTACCCTCCCTCACCCAGAAACACAGTCTCTGAGCTACCCTCACCCAGACACACTGTCACTCAGCTACCCTCACCCAGACACACTGTCACTGAGCTACACTCCCTCACCCAGACACACTGTCACTGAGCTACCCTCACCCAGACAGACTGTCACTGAGCTACCCTCCCTCAACCAGACACACTGTCACTTAGCTACCCTCCCTCATCCAGACACACTGTCACTGAGATACCCTCCCTCACCAGACACACTGTCACTGAGCTACCCTCCCTCACCCAGACACACTGTTACTGAGCTACCCTCACCCAGACACACTGTCACTGAGCTCCTCTCACCCAGACACACTGTCACTGAGCTATCCTCATCCAGACACACTGTCACTGCGCTACCCTCACCCAGACACACTGTCACTGAGCTACCCTCCCTCACCCAGACACACTGTCACTTAGCTACCCTCACCCAGACACACTGTCAGTGAGATACCCTCCCTCACCCAGACACACTGTCACTGAGCTACCCTCCCTCACACAGACACACTGTCACTGAGCTACCCTCACCCAGACACACTGTCTCTGAGCTACCGTCCCTCACCCAGACACACTGTCACTTTGCTAACCACACCCAGACACACTGTCACTGAGCTAAACTCACCCAGACACACTGTCACTGAGCTAACCTCACCCAGACACACTGTCACTGAGCTACCCTCACCCAGACACACTGTCACTGAGCTACCCTCAAACAGACACACTGTCACTGAGCTACACTCCCTCACCCAGACACACTGTCACTGAGCTACCCTCACCCAGACACACTGTCACTGAGCTACGCTCACCCAGACACACTGTCACTGGGCTACCATCCCTCACCCAGACACACTGTCACTGATCTACCCTCCCTCACCCAGACACACTGTCACTGAGCTACCCTCACCCAGACACGCTGTCACTGAGCTACCCTCCCTCACCCAGACACACTGTCACTGAGCTACCCTCACCCAGACAAACTGTCACTGAGTTACCCTCCCTCACCCAGAAACACTGTCACTGAGCTACCCTCCCTCACCCAGACACACTGTCACTGAGCTACCCTCCCTCACCCAGACACACTGTCACTGAGCTACCCTCCCTCACCCAGACACACTGTCACTGAGCTACCCTCCCTCACCCAGACACACTGTCACTGATCTACCCTCACCCAGACACACTGTCACTGAGCAACCCTCCCTCACCCAGACACACTGTCACTGAGCTACCCTCCCTCACCCAGACACACTGTCACTGAGCTACCCTCCCTCACCCAGACACACTGTCACTGAGCTACCCTCACCCAGACACACTGTCACTGAGCTAGCCTCACCCAGACACACTGTCACTGAGCTTACCTCCCTCACCCTGACACACTGTCACTGAGCTACCCTCCCTCGCCCAGACACACTGTCACTGAGCTACCCTCCCTCACCTAGACACACTGTCACTGATCTACCCTCACCCAGACACACTGTCACTGAGCTACACTCCCTCACCCAGACACACTGTCACTGAGCTACCCCCCTCACCCAGACACACTGTCGCTGAGCTACACTCACCCAGACACACTGTCACCGAGCTACCCTCACCCAGAGACACTGTCACTGAGCTACTCTCACCAGACACACTGTCACTGAGCTGCCCTCCCTCACCCAGACACACTGTCACTGAACTACCATCCCTCACCCAGACACACTGTCACTGAGCTACCCTCCCTCACCCAGACACACTGACACTGAGCTACCCTCACGCAGACACACTGTCACTGAGATACCCTCACCCACACACACTGTCACTGAGCTACCCTCCCTCACCCAGACACTCTGTCAATGAGCTAACCTCCCTCACCCAGACACACTGTCACGGAGGTACCCTCCCTCACCCAGACACACTGTCACTGAGCTACCCTCCCTCACCCAGACACACTGTCACTGAGCTAACCTCACTCAGACACACTGTCACTGAGCAACCCTCCCTCACCAAGACACACTGTCACTGAGCTACCCTCCCTCATCCAGACACACTGTCACTGAGCTACCCTCACCCAGACACACTGTCACTGAGCTACCCACCCTCACCCAGACAGACTGTCAATGAGCTACCCTCACACAGAAACACTGCCACTGAGCTACCCTCCCTAACCCAGACACAGTGTCACTGAGCTACCCTCCCTCACCCAGACACGCTGTCACTGAGCTACCCTCACCCAGACACACTGTCACTGAGCTACTCTCACCTGACACACTGTCACTGAGCTACCCTCCCTCACCCAGACACACTGTCACTGAGCTACACTCCCTCACCCAGACACACTTCACTGAGCTACCCTCCCTCACCCAGACACACTGTCACTGAGCTACCCTCACCCAGACACACTGTCACTGAGCTACCCACCCTCACCCAGACACACTGTCACTGAGCTACCCTTCCTCACCCAGACACAGTGTCACTGAGCTACCCTCACCCAGACACACTGTCACTGAGCTTCCCTCCCCCAGACACACTGTCACTGAGCTACCCTCCCTCACCCAGACACACGGTCACTGAGCTACACTCACCCAGACACACTGTCACTAAGCTACCCTCCCTCTCCCAGACACACTGTCACTGAGCTACCCTCCCTCACCCAGACACGCTGTCACTGAACTACCCTCCCTCACCCAGACACACTGTCACTGAGCTAACCTCCCTCACCCAGACACACTGTCACTGAGCTACCCTCCCTCACCCAGACACACTGTCACTGAGCTAACCTCCCTCACCCAGACACACTGTCACTGAGCTAACCTCCCTCACCCAGACACACTGTCACTGAGCTACCCTCCCTCATCCAGACACACTGTCACTGAGCTACCCTCACCCAGACAAACTGTCACTGAGCTACCCTCCCTCACCCAGACACACTGTCACTGAGCTACCCTCCCTCACCCAGACACACTGTCACTGAGATACCCTCCATCACCCAGACACACTGTCACTGAGATACCCTCCCTCACCCAGACACACTGTCACTGAGCTGCCCTCCCTCACCCAGACACACTGTCACTGATCTACCCTCCCTCACTCCGACACACTGTCACTGAGATACCCTCCCTCACCCAGACACACTGTCACTGAGCTACACTCACCCAGACACACTGTCACTGAGCTACCCTCCCTCACCCAGACACACTGTCACTGAGATAGCCTCCCTCACCCAGACACACTGTCACTGAGCTACCCTCCCTCACCCAGACACACTGTCACTGAGATAGCCTCCCTCACCCAGACACACTGTCACTGAGATACCCTCCCTCACCCAGACACACTGTCACTGAGCTACCCTCCCTCACCCAGACATACTGTCACTGAGATACCCTCCCTCACACAGACACACTGTCACTGAGCTACCCTCGCTCACCCAGACACAGTCACTGAGCTACCCTCCCTCACCCAGACACACTGTCACTGAGCTACCCTCCCTCACCCAGACACACTGTCACTGAGCTACCCTCACCCAGACACACTGTCACTGAGCTACCATCCCTCACCCAGACACACTGTCACTGAGCTACCATCCCTCACCCAGACACACTGTCACTGAGCTACCCTCCCTCACCCAGACACACTGTCACTGAGCTACCCTCCCTCACCCAGACACACTGTCACTGAGCTACCCTCACCCAGACACACTGTCACTGAGCTACCCTCACCCAGACACACTGTCACTGAGCTACCATCCCTCACCCAGACACACTGTCACTGAGCTACCCTCCCTCACCCAGACACACTGTCACTGAGCTACCCTCCCTCACCCAGACACACTGTCACTGAGCTACCCTCACCCAGACACACTGTCACTGAGCTAGCCTCACCCAGACACACTGTCACTGAGCTAACCTCCCTCACCCTGACACACTGTCACTGAGCTACCCTCCCTCGCCCAGACACACTGTCACTGAGCTACCCTCCCTCACCTAGACACACTGTCACTGATCTACCCTCACCCAGACACACTGTCACTGAGCTACCCTCCCTCACCCAGACACACTGTCACTGAGCTACCCCCCTCACCCAGACACACTGTCGCTGAGCTACACTCACCCAGAGACACTGTCACTGAGCTACTCTCACCAGACACACTGTCACTGAGCTGCCCTCCCTCACCCAGACACACTGTCACTGAACTACCATCCCTCACCCAGACACACTGTCACTGAGCTACCCTCCCTCACCCAGACACACTGTCACTGAGCTACCATCCCTCACCCAGACACACTGTCACTGAGCTACCCTCCCTCACCCAGACACACTGACACTGAGCTACCCTCACGCAGACACACTGTCACTGAGATACCCTCACCCACACACACTGTCACTGAGCTACCCTCCCTCACCCAGACACACTGTCACTGAGCTAACCTCCCTCACCCAGACACACTGTCACTGAGCTACCCTCCCTCACCCAGACACACTGTCACTGAACTACCCTCACCCAGACACACTGTCACGGAGGTACCCTCCCTCACCCAGACACACTGTCACTGAGCTACCCTCCCTCACCCAGACACACTGTCACTGAGCTAACCTCACGCAGACACACTGTCACTGAGCAACCCTCCCTCACCAAGACACACTGTCACTGAGCTACCCTCCCTCATCCAGACACACTGTCACTGAGCTACCCTCACCCAGACACACTGTCACTGAGCTACCCACCCTCACACAGACAGACTGTCAATGAGCTACCCTCACACAGAAACACTGTCACTGAGCTACCCTCACCCAGACACACTGTCACTGAGCTACCCTCCCTCACCCAGACACACTGTCACTGAGCTACCCTCCCTCACCCAGACACACTGTCACTGAGCTACCCTCCCTAACCCAGAAACACAGTCACTGAGCTACCCTCACCCAGACACACTGTCACTCAGCTACCCTCACCCAGACACACTGTCACTGAGCTACACTCCCTCACCCAGACACACTGTCACAGAGCTAACCTCCCTCACCCAGACACACTGTCACTTAGCTACCCTCCCTCACCCAGACACACTGACACTGAGCTAACCTCCCTCACCGAGACACTCTGTCACTGAGCTACCCTCACCCAGACAGACTGTCACTGAGCTACCCTCCCTCAACCAGACACACTGTCACTGAGCTACCCTCCCTCACCCAGACACACTGTCACTGAGATACCCTCCCTCACCCGACACACTGTCAATGAGCTACCCTCCCTCACCCAGACACACTGTCACTGAGCTACCCTCACCCAGACACACTGTCACTGAGCTACCCTCACCCAGACACACTGTCACTGAGCTACCCTCCCTCACCCAGACACTGTCACTGAGACACCCTCCCTCACCCAGACACACTGTCACTGAGCTTCCCTCACCCAGACACACTGTCACTGAGATACCCTCACCCAGACACACTATCACTGAACTACCCTCCCTCACTCCGACACACTGTCACTGATCTACCCTCCCTCACCCAGACACACTGTCATTGAACTACCCTCCCTCACTCCGACACACTGTCACTGATCTACCCTCCCTCACCCAGACACACTGTCACTGAGATACCCTCCATCACCCAGACACACTGTCACTGAGATACCCTCCCTCACCCAGACACACTGTCACTGAGCTGCCCTCCCTCACCCAGACACACTGTCACTGATCTACCCTCCCTCACTCCGACACACTGTCACTGAGATACCCTCCCTCACCCAGACACACTGTCACTGAGCTACACTCACCCAGACACACTGTCACTGAGCTACCCTCCCTCACCCAGACACACTGTCACTGAGATAGCCTCCCTCACCCAGACACACTGTCACTGAGCTACCCTCCCTCACCCAGACACACTGTCACTGAGATAGCCTCCCTCACCCAGACACACTGTCACTGAGATACCCTCCCTCACCCAGACACACTGTCACTGAGCTACCCTCCCTCACCCAGACATACTGTCACTGAGATACCCTCCCTCACACAGACACACTGTCACTGAGCTACCCTCGCTCACCCAGACACAGTCACTGAGCTACCCTCCCTCACCCAGACACACTGTCACTGAGCTACCCTCCCTCACCCAGACACACTGTCACTGAGCTACCCTCACCCAGACACACTGTCACTGAGCTACCATCCCTCACCCAGACACACTGTCACTGAGCTACCATCCCTCACCCAGACACACTGTCACTGAGCTACCCTCCCTCACCCAGACACACTGTCACTGAGCTACCCTCCCTCACCCAGACACACTGTCACTGAGCTACCCTCACCCAGACACACTGTCACTGAGCTACCCTCACCCAGACACACTGTCACTGAGCTACCATCCCTCACCCAGACACACTGTCACTGAGCTACCCTCCCTCACCCAGACACACTGTCACTGAGCTACCCTCCCTCACCCAGACACACTGTCACTGAGCTACCCTCACCCAGACACACTGTCACTGAGCTAGCCTCACCCAGACACACTGTCACTGAGCTAACCTCCCTCACCCTGACACACTGTCACTGAGCTACCCTCCCTCGCCCAGACACACTGTCACTGAGCTACCCTCCCTCACCTAGACACACTGTCACTGATCTACCCTCACCCAGACACACTGTCACTGAGCTACCCTCCCTCACCCAGACACACTGTCACTGAGCTACCCCCCTCACCCAGACACACTGTCGCTGAGCTACACTCACCCAGAGACACTGTCACTGAGCTACTCTCACCAGACACACTGTCACTGAGCTGCCCTCCCTCACCCAGACACACTGTCACTGAACTACCATCCCTCACCCAGACACACTGTCACTGAGCTACCCTCCCTCACCCAGACACACTGTCACTGAGCTACCATCCCTCACCCAGACACACTGTCACTGAGCTACCCTCCCTCACCCAGACACACTGACACTGAGCTACCCTCACGCAGACACACTGTCACTGAGATACCCTCACCCACACACACTGTCACTGAGCTACCCTCCCTCACCCAGACACACTGTCACTGAGCTAACCTCCCTCACCCAGACACACTGTCACTGAGCTACCCTCCCTCACCCAGACACACTGTCACTGAACTACCCTCACCCAGACACACTGTCACGGAGGTACCCTCCCTCACCCAGACACACTGTCACTGAGCTACCCTCCCTCACCCAGACACACTGTCACTGAGCTAACCTCACGCAGACACACTGTCACTGAGCAACCCTCCCTCACCAAGACACACTGTCACTGAGCTACCCTCCCTCATCCAGACACACTGTCACTGAGCTACCCTCACCCAGACACACTGTCACTGAGCTACCCACCCTCACACAGACAGACTGTCAATGAGCTACCCTCACACAGAAACACTGTCACTGAGCTACCCTCACCCAGACACACTGTCACTGAGCTACCCTCCCTCACCCAGACACACTGTCACTGAGCTACCCTCCCTCACCCAGACACACTGTCACTGAGCTACCCTCCCTAACCCAGAAACACAGTCACTGAGCTACCCTCACCCAGACACACTGTCACTCAGCTACCCTCACCCAGACACACTGTCACTGAGCTACACTCCCTCACCCAGACACACTGTCACAGAGCTAACCTCCCTCACCCAGACACACTGTCACTTAGCTACCCTCCCTCACCCAGACACACTGACACTGAGCTAACCTCCCTCACCGAGACACTCTGTCACTGAGCTACCCTCACCCAGACAGACTGTCACTGAGCTACCCTCCCTCAACCAGACACACTGTCACTGAGCTACCCTCCCTCACCCAGACACACTGTCACTGAGATACCCTCCCTCACCCGACACACTGTCAATGAGCTACCCTCCCTCACCCAGACACACTGTCACTGAGCTACCCTCACCCAGACACACTGTCACTGAGCTACCCTCACCCAGACACACTGTCACTGAGCTACCCTCCCTCACCCAGACACTGTCACTGAGACACCCTCCCTCACCCAGACACACTGTCACTGAGCTTCCCTCACCCAGACACACTGTCACTGAGATACCCTCACCCAGACACACTATCACTGAACTACCCTCCCTCACTCCGACACACTGTCACTGATCTACCCTCCCTCACCCAGACACACTGTCATTGAACTACCCTCCCTCACTCCGACACACTGTCACTGATCTACCCTCCCTCACCCAGACACACTGTCACTGAGCTCCCCTCACCCAGACACACTGTCACTGATCTACCCTCCCTCACCCAGACACACTGTCACTGATCTACCCTCCCTCACCCAGACACACTGTCACTGAGCTCCCCTCACCCAGACAAACTGTCACTGATCTACCCTCCCTCACCCAGACACACTGTCACTGAGCTCCCCTCACCCAGAAACACTGTCACTGAGCTACCCTCCCTCACCCAGACACTGTCACTGAGATACCCTCCCTCACCCAGACACACTGTCACTGACCTACTCTCCCTCACCCAGACACACTGTCACTGAGCTACACTCACCCAGACACACTGTCATTGAGCTACCCTCCCTCACCCAGACACACTGTCACTGAGATACCCTCCCTCACCCAGACACACTGTCACTGAGCTACCCTCCCTCACCCAGACATACTGTCACTGAGATACCCTCCCTCACCCAGACACACTGTCACTGAGCTACCCTCGCTCACCCAGACACAGTCACTGAGCTACCCTCCCTCACCCAGACACACTGTCACTGAGCTACCATCCCTCACCCAGACACACTGTCACTGAGCTACCATCCCTCACCCAGACACACTGTCACTGAGCTACCCTCCCTCACCCAGACACACTGTCACTGATCTACCCTCACCCAGACACACTGTGACTGAGCAACCATCTCGCAGACACACAGTCACTGAGCTACCCTCACCCAGACACACTGTCACTGAGCAACCCTAACCCAGACTCACTGTCACTGAGCTACCCTCCCTCACCCAGAAACACAGTCTCTGAGCTACCCTCACCCAGACACACTGTCACTCAGCTACCCTCACCCAGACACACTGTCACTGAGCTACACTCCCTCACCCAGACACACTGTCACTGAGCTAACCTCCCTCACCCAGACACACTGTCACTGAGCTACCCTCACCCAGACAGACTGTCACTGAGCTACCCTCCCTCAACCAGACACACTGTCACTTAGCTACCCTCCCTCATCCAGACACACTGTCACTGAGATACCCTCCCTCACCAGACACACTGTCACTGAGCTACCCTCCCTCACCCAGACACACTGTTACTGAGCTACCCTCACCCAGACACACTGTCACTGAGCTCCTCTCACCCAGACACACTGTCACTGAGCTATCCTCATCCAGACACACTGTCACTGCGCTACCCTCACCCAGACACACTGTCACTGAGCTACCCTCCCTCACCCAGACACACTGTCACTTAGCTACCCTCACCCAGACACACTGTCAGTGAGATACCCTCCCTCACCCAGACACACTGTCACTGAGCTACCCTCCCTCACCCAGACACACTGTCACTGAGCTACCCTCACCCAGACACACTGTCTCTGAGCTACCCTCCCTCACCCAGACACACTGTCACTTTGCTAACCACACCCAGACACAGTGTCACTGAGCTAAACTCACCCAGACACACTGTCACTGAGCTAACCTCACCCAGACACACTGTCACTGAGCTACCCTCACCCAGACACACTGTCACTGAGCTACCCTCAAACAGACACACTGTCACTGAGCTACACTCCCTCACCCAGACACACTGTCACTGAGCTACCCTCACCCAGACACACTGTCACTGAGCTACGCTCACCCAGACACACTGTCACCGGGCTACCATCCCTCACCCAGACACACTGTCACTGATCTACCCTCCCTCACCCAGACACACTGTCACTGAGCTACCCTCACCCAGACACGCTGTCACTGAGCTACCCTCCCTCACCCAGACACACTGTCACTGAGCTACCCTCACCCAGACAAACTGTCACTGAGTTACCCTCCCTCACCCAGAAACACTGTCACTGAGCTACCCTCCCTCACCCAGACACACTGTCACTGAGCTACCCTCCCTCACCCAGACACACTGTCACTGAGCTACCCTCCCTCACCCAGACACACTGTCACTGAGCTACCCTCCCTCACCCAGACACACTGTCACTGATCTACCCTCACCCAGACACACTGTCACTGAGCAACCCTCCCTCACCCAGACACACTGTCACTGAGCTACCTCCCTCACCCAGACACACTGTCACTGAGCTACACTCACCCTGACACACTGTCACTGAGCTACCCTCAAACAGACACACTGTCACTGAGCTACAATCCCTCACCCAGACACACTGTAACTGAGCTACCCTCCCTCACCCAGACACACTGTCACTGAGCTACCCTCACCCAGACACACTGTCACTGAGCTACCATCCCTCACCCAGACACACTGTCACTGAGCTACCCTCCCTCACCCAGACACACTGTCACTGAGCTACCCTCCCTCACCCAGACACACTGTCACTGAGCTACCCTCACCCAGACACACTGTCACTGAGCTAGCCTCACCCAGACACACTGTCACTGAGCTAACCTCCCTCACCCTGACACACTGTCACTGAGCTACCCTCCCTCGCCCAGACACACTGTCACTGATCTACCCTCCCTCACCTAGACACACTGTCACTGATCTACCCTCACCCAGACACACTGTCACTGAGCTACCCTCCCTCACCCAGACACACTGTCACTGAGCTACCCCCCTCACCCAGACACACTGTCGCTGAGCTACACTCACCCAGACACACTGTCACCGAGCTACCCTCACCCAGAGACACTGTCACTGAGCTACTCTCACCAGACACACTGTCACTGAGCTGCCCTCCCTCACCCAGACACACTGTCACTGAACTACCATCCCTCACCCAGACACACTGTCACTGTGCTACCCTCCCTCACCCAGACACACTGTCACTGAGCTACCTTCCCTCACCCAGACACACTGTCACTGAGCTACCCTCCCTCACCCAGACACACTGACACTGAGCTACCCTCACGCAGACACACTGTCACTGAGATACCCTCACCCACACACACTGTCACTGAGCTACCCTCCCTCACCCAGACACTCTGTCACTGAGCTAACCTCCCTCACCCAGACACACTGTCACTGAGCTACCCTCCCTCACCCAGACACACTGTCACTGAACTACCCTCACCCAGACACACTGTCACGGAGGTACCCTCCCTCACCCAGACACACTGTCACTGAGCTACCCTCCCTCACCCAGACACACTGTCACTGAGCTAACCTCACGCAGACACACTGTCACTGAGCAACCCTCCCTCACCAAGACACACTGTCACTGAGCTACCCTCCCTCATCCAGACACACTGTCACTGAGCTACCCTCACCCAGACACACTGTCACTGAGCTACCCACCCTCACCCAGACAGACTGTCAATGAGCTACCCTCACACAGAAACACTGCCACTGAGCTACCCTCCCTAACCCAGACACAGTGTCACTGAGCTACCCTCCCTCACCCAGACACGCTGTCACTGAGCTACCCTCACCCAGACACACTGTCACTGAGCTACTCTCACCTGACACACTGTCACTGAGCTACCCTCCCTCACCCAGACACACTGTCACTGAGCTACACTCCCTCACCCAGACACACTTCACTGAGCTACCCTCCCTCACCCAGACACACTGTCACTGAGCTACCCTCACCCAGACACACTGTCACTGAGCTACCCACCCTCACCCAGACACACTGTCACTGAGCTACCCTTCCTCACCCAGACACAGTGTCACTGAGCTACCCTCACCCAGACACACTGTCACTGAGCTTCCCTCCCCCAGACACACTGTCACTGAGCTACCCTCCCTCACCCAGACACACGGTCACTGAGCTACACTCACCCAGACACACTGTCACTAAGCTACCCTCCCTCTCCCAGACACACTGTCACTGAGCTACCCTCCCTCACCCAGACACGCTGTCACTGAACTACCCTCCCTCACCCAGACACACTGTCACTGAGCTAACCTCCCTCACCCAGACACACTGTCACTGAGCTACCCTCCCTCACCCAGACACACTGTCACTGAGCTAACCTCCCTCACCCAGACACACTGTCACTGAGCTAACCTCCCTCACCCAGACACACTGTCACTGAGCTACCCTCCCTCATCCAGACACACTGTCACTGAGCTACCCTCACCCAGACAAACTGTCACTGAGCTACCCTCCCTCACCCAGACACACTGTCACTGAGCTACCCTCCCTCACCCAGACACACTGTCACTGAGATACCCTCCATCACCCAGACACACTGTCACTGAGATACCCTCCCTCACCCAGACACACTGTCACTGAGCTGCCCTCCCTCACCCAGACACACTGTCACTGAGCTACCCTCCCTCACTCCGACACACTGTCACTGAGATACCCTCCCTCACCCAGACACACTGTCACTGAGCTACACTCACCCAGACACACTGTCACTGAGCTACCCTCCCTCACCCAGACACACTGTCACTGAGATAGCCTCCCTCACCCAGACACACTGTCACTGAGCTACCCTCCCTCACCCAGACACACTGTCACTGAGATAGCCTCCCTCACCCAGACACACTGTCACTGAGATACCCTCCCTCACCCAGACACACTGTCACTGAGCTACCCTCCCTCACCCAGACATACTGTCACTGAGATACCCTCCCTCACACAGACACACTGTCACTGAGCTACCCTCGCTCACCCAGACACAGTCACTGAGCTACCCTCCCTCACCCAGACACACTGTCACTGAGCTACCCTCCCTCACCCAGACACACTGTCACTGAGCTACCCTCACCCAGACACACTGTCACTGAGCTACCCTCCCTCAACCAGACACACTGTCACTGAGCTACCCTCCCTCATCCAGACACACTGTCACTGAGATACCCTCCCTCACCAGACACACTGTCACTGAGCTACCCTCCCTCACCCAGACACACTGTTACTGAGCTACCCTCACCCAGACACACTGTCACTGAGCTAACCTCACCCAGACAGACTGTCACTGAGCTACCCTCATCCAGACACACTGTCACTGCGCTTCCCTCACCCAGACACACTGTCACTGATCTACCGTCCCTCACCCAGACACTGTCACTGAGATACACTCCCTCACCCAGACACACTGTCACTGAGGTTCCCTCAACCAGACACACTGTCACTTAGCTACCCTCACCCAGACACACTGTCACTGAGCTACCCTCCCTCACCCAGACACACTGTCACTGAGATACCCTCCCTCACCCAGGCACACTGTCAATGAGCTACCCTCCCTCAGCCAGACACACTGTCATTAAGCTACACTCACCCAGACACACTGTCAGTGAGATACCCTCCCTCACCCAGACACACTGTCACTGAGCTACCCTCCCTCACCCAGACACACTGTCACTGAGCTACCCTCACCCAGACACACTGTCACTGAGCTACCCTCCCTCACCCAGACACACTGTCACTGAGCTACCCTCCCTCACCCAGACACACTGTCACTTAGCTAACCACACCCAGACACCCTGTCACTGAGCTAAACTCACCCAGACACACTGTCACTGAGCTAACCTCACCCAGACACACTGTCACTGAGCTACCCTCACACAGACACACTGTCACTGAGCTACCCTCAAACAGACACACTGTCACTGAGCTACACTCCCTC
This sequence comes from Isurus oxyrinchus, assembly GCA_026770705.1. Taxonomy (NCBI): domain Eukaryota; kingdom Metazoa; phylum Chordata; class Chondrichthyes; order Lamniformes; family Lamnidae; genus Isurus; species Isurus oxyrinchus. The sequence goes on from JANJGN010000200.1 coordinate 806,022, forward strand.
ACCCAGACACACTGTCACTGAGCTACCCTCACCCAGACACACTGTCACTGAGCTACCCTCACCCAGACACACTGTCACTGGGCTACCATCCCTCACCCAGACACACTGTCACTGAGCTACCCTCCCTCACCCAGACACACTGTCACTGAGCTACCCTCACCCAGACACACTGTCACTGATCTACCCTCCCTCACCCAGACACACTGTCACTGAGCTACCCTCACCCAGACAAACTGTCACTGAGCTACCCTCCCTCACCCAGAAACACTGTCACTGAGCTACCCTCCCTCACCCAGACACACTGTCACTGAGCTACCCTCCCTCACCCAGACACACTGTCACTGAGCTACCCTCCCTCACCCAGACACACTGTCACTGAGCTACCCTCCCTCACCCAGACGCACTGTCACTGATCTACCCTCACCGAGACACACTGTCACTGAGCAACCCTCCCTCACCCAGACACACTGTCACTGAGCTACCCCCCTCACCCAGACACACTGTCACTGAGCTACACTCACCCTGACACACTGTCACTGAGCTACTCTCACCAGACACACTGTCACTGAGCTGCCCTCCCTCACCCAGACACACTGTCTCTTAACTACCATCCCTCACTCAGACACACTGTCACTGAGCTACCCTCCCTCACCCAGACACACTGACACTGAACTACCCTCACCCAGACACACTGTCACTGAGCTACCCTCCCTCAACCAGACACACTGTCTCTGAGCTACGCTCACCCAGACACACTGTCACTGAGATACCCTCACCCAGACACACTGTCACTGAGCTACCCTCCCTCACCCAGACACACTGTCACGGAGCTAACCTCCCTCACCCAGACACACTGTCACTGAGCTACCCTCACCCAGACACACTGTCACTGAGCTACCCTCCCTCACCTAGACACACTGTCACTGAGCTACCCTCACCCAGACACACTGTCACTGAGCTACCCTCCCTCACCCAGACACACTGTCACTGAGCTACCCTCCCTCACCCAGACACACTGTCACTGAGCTACCCTCACCCAGACACACTGTCACTGAGCTACCCTCCCTCACCCAGACACACTGTCACTGAGCTACCCTCCCTCACCCAGACACACTGTCACTGAGCTACCCTCCCTCACCCAGACACACTGTCACTGAGCAACCCTCCCTCACCAAGACACACTGTCACTGAGCTACCCTCCCTCATCCAGACACACTGTCACTGAGCTACCCTCACCCAGACACACTGTCACTGAGCTAAACCCCCTCACCCAGACACACTGTCACTGAGCTACCCTCACCCAGACATACTGTCACTGAGCCTCCCTCACCCAGACACACTGTCACTGAGCTACCCTCCCTCACCCAGACACACTGTCACTGAGCTACCCTCACACAGAAACACTGCCACTGAGATACCCTCCCTCACCCAGACACACTGTCACTGAGCTACCCTCCCTCACCCAGACACACTGTCACTGAGCTACCCTCACCCAGACAAACTGTCACTGAGCTACCCTCACCCAGACACACTGTCACTGAGCTACCCTCACCCAGACACACTGTCACTGAGCTGCCCTCCCTCACCCAGACACACTGTCACTGAACTACCCTCCCTCACCCAGACACACTGTCACTGAGCTACCCTCAACCAGACACAATGTCACTGAGCTACCCTCCCTCACCCAGACACAATGTCACTGAGATACCCTCCCTCACCAGACACACTGTCACTGAGCTACCCTCCCTCACCCAGACACACTGTCACTGAGCTCCCCTCACCCAGACACACTGTCACTGAGCTCCTCTCACCCAGACACACTGTCACTGAGCTACCCTCCCTCACCCAGACACTGTCACTGAGATACCCTCCCTCACCCAGACACACTGTCACTGAGCTACCCTCACCGAGACACTGTCACTGAGCCACCCTCACCCAGACACACTGTCACTGAGCTACCCTCGTTCACCCAGACACACTGTCACTGATCTACCCTCCCTCACCCAGACACACTTTAACTGAGCTACCCTCCCTCACCCAGACACACTGTCACTGAGCTACCCTCACCCAGACACACTGTCACTGAGCTACCCTCCCTCACCCAGACACACTCTCACAGAGCTACCCTCCCTCACCCAGACACACTGTCACTGAGCTACCCTCACCCAGACACACTGTCACTGTGATACCCTCCCTCACCCAGAAACACTGTCACTGAGCTACCTCCCTCACCCAGACGCACTGTCACTGAGCTACCCTCCCTCACCCAGACACACTGTCTCTGAGCTACCCTCCCTCACCCTGACACACTCTCACTGAGCTACCCTCCCTCACCCAGACACACTGTCACTGAGCTACCCCCCCTCACCCAGACGCACAGTCACTGAGCTACCCTCTCCCAGACACAATGTCACTGAGCTACCCTCCCTCACCCAGACACAATGTCACTGAGCTACCCACCCTCACCCAGACACACTGTCACTGAGCTACCCTCACCCAGACACACTGTCACTGAGCTACCCTCCCTCACCCAGACACACTGTCACTGAGCTACCTTCACCCAGACACACTGTCACTGAGCTACCCTCCCTCACCCAGACACACTGTCACTGAGCTACCCTCACCCAGACACACTGTCACTGAGCTACCCTCACCCACACACTGTCACTGAGCTACCCTCCCTCACCCAGACACACTGTCACTGAGCTACCCTCACCCAGACACAGTGTCACTGATCTATCCTCCCTCACCCAGACTCACTGTCACTGAGCCTCCCTCACCCAGACACACTGTCACTGAGCTACCCTCCCTGACCCAGACACACTGTCACTGAGACTCCCTCACCCAGACACACTGTCACTGAGCTCCCCTCCCTCACCCAGACACACTCTCACTGAGCTTCCCTCACCCAGACACACTGTCACTGAGCGAACCTCCCTCACTCAGACACACTGTCACTGATCTACCCTTCCTCACCCAGACACAGTGTCACTGAGCTACCCTCCCTCACCCAGACACACTGTCACTGAGCTACCCTCACCCAGACACACTGTCACTGAGCTACCCTCACGCAGACACACTGTCACTGAGCTACCCTCACCCACACTGTCACTGAGCTACCCTCACCCTGACACACTGTCACTGAGCCTCCCTCACCCAGACACACTGTCACTGAGCTACCCTCCCTCAGCCAGACACACTGTCACTGATCTACCCTCCCTCACCCAGACACACTGTCACTGAGCTCCCCTCACCCAGACACACTGTCACTGAGCCTCCCTCACCCAGACACACTGTCACTGAGCCTCCCTCACCCAGAAACACTGTCACTGAGCTACCCTCAACCAGACACACTGTCACTGAGCTACCCTCACCCAGACACACTGTCACTGAGCTACCCTCCCTCAGCCAGACACACTGTCACTTAGCTACCCTCACCCAGACACACTGTCACTGAGCTACCCTCCCTCACCCAGACACACTGTCACTGAGCTACCCTCTCTCACCCAGACACACTGTCACTGAGCTACCCTCACCCAGACACACTGTCACTGAGCTACCCTCCCTCACCCAGACACACTGTCACTTAGCTACCCTCACTCAGAACCTCTGTCACTGAGCTAAACTCACCCAGACACACTGTCACTGAGCTACCCTCACCCAGACACACTGTCACTGAGCTACCCTCACCCAGACACACTGTCACTGAGCTGCCCTCCCTCACCCAGACACAGTGTCACTGAACTACCCTCCCTCACCCAGACACACTGTCACTGAGCCTCCCTCAACCAGACACAATGTCACTGAGATACCCTCCCTCACCAGACACACTGTCACTGAGCTACCCTCCCTCACCCAGACACACTGTCACTGAGCTCCCCTCACCCAGACACACTGTCACTGAGCTACTCTCACCCAGACACACTGTCACTGAGCTACCCTCCCTCACCCAGACACTGTCACTGAGATACACTCCCTCACCCAGACACACTGTCACTGAGCTACCCTCACCGAGACACTGTCACTGAGCCTCCCTCACCCAGACACACTGTCACTGAGCTAACCTCGTTCACCCAGACACACTGTCACTGATCTACCCTCCCTCACCCAGACACACTGTCACTGAGCAACCCTCCCTCACCCAGACACACTGTCACTGAGCAACCCTCCCTCACCCAGACACACTTTCACTGAGCTACCCTCCCTCACCCAGACACACTGTCACTGAGCTACCCTCCCTCACCCAGACACACTGTCACTGAGCTACCCTCACCCAGACACACTGTCACTGAGCTACCCTCCCTCACCCAGACACACTGTCACTGAGCTACCCTCCCTCACCCAGACACACTGTCACTGAGCCTCCCTCACCCAGACACACTGTCACTGAGCTACCCTCCCTCACCCAGACACAATGTCACTGAGCTACCCTCCCTCACCCAGACACACTGTCACGGAGCTACCCACCCTCACCCAGACACACTGTCACTGAGCTACCCTCACCCAGACACACTGTCACTGAGCTACCCTCCCTCACCCAGACACACTGTCACTGAGCTACCTTCACCCAGACACACTGTTACTGAGCTACCCTCCCTCACACAGACACACTCTCACTGAGCTACCCTCACCCAGACACACTGTCACTGAGCTACCCTCACCCACACACTGTCACTGAGCTACCCTCCCAAACCCAGACACACTGTCACTGAGCTGCCCTCACCCAGACACACTGTCACTGAGCTACCCTCCCTCACCCAGACACACTGTCACTGAGCTATCCTCCCTCAACCAGACACACTGTCACTGAGCTACCCTCACCCAGACACACTGTCACTGAGCCTCCCTCACCCAGACACACTGTCACTGCGCTACCCTCACCCAGACAAGCTGTCACTGAGCTACCCTCCCTCACCCAGACACACTGTCACTGAGCTAACCTCCCTCACCCAGACACACTGTCACTGAGCCTCCCTCACCCAGACAGACTGTCACTGAGCTACCCTCCCTCAACCAGACACACTGTCACTGAGCTACCCTCCCTCACCCAGACACACTGTCACTGAGATACCCTCCCTCACCAGACAAACTGTCACTGAGCTACCCTCCCTCACCCAGACACACTGTCACTGAGCTCCCCTCACCCAGACACACTGTCACTGAGCTACCCTCACCCAGACACACTGTCACTGAGCTACCCTCACCCAGACACACTGTCACTGAGCTACCCTCCCTCACCCAGGCACTGTCACTGAGATACCCTCCCTCACCCAGACACTGTCACTGAGCCTCCCTCACGCAGACACACTGTCACTGAGCTACCCTCCCTCACCCAGACACACTGTCACTGAGCTACCCTCACCCAGACACACTGTCACTGAGCAACCCTCCCTCACCCAGACACATTTTCACTGTGCTACCATCCCTCACCCAGACACACTGTCACTGAGCTACCCTCCCTCACCCAGACACACTGTCACTGAGCTACCCTCACCCAGACACACTGTCACTGAGCTACCCTCCCTCACCCAGACACACTGTCACTGAGCTACCCTCCCTCACCCAGACACACTCTCACTGAGCTACCCTCCCTCACCCAGACACACTGTCACTGAGCTACCCTCACCCAGACACACTGTCACTGAGATACCCTCCCTCACCCATACACACTTTCACTGAGCTACCTCCCTCACCCAGATGCACTGTCAATGAGCTACCCTCCCTCACCCAGACACACTGTCTCTGAGCTACCCTCCCTCGCCCAGACACACTGTCACTGAGCTACCCTCCCTCACCCAGACACACTGTCACTGAGCTACCCCCCCTCACCCAGACGCACCGTCACTGAGCTACACTCACCCAGACACAATGTCACTGAGCTACCCTCCCTCACCCAGACACACTGTCACTGAGCTACCCACCCTCACCCAGACACACTGTCACTGAGCTACCCTCACGCAGACACACTGTCACTGAGCTACCCTCCCTCACCCAGACACACTGTCACTGAGCTACCCTCACCCAGACACACTGTCACTGAGCTACCCTCCCTCACCCAGACACACAGTCACTGAGCTACCCTCACCCAGACACACTGTCACTGAGCTACCCACACCCAGACACACTGTCACTGAGCTACCCTCCCTCACCCAGACACACTGTCACTGAGCTATCCTCCCTCACCCAGACACACTGTCACTGAGCTATCCTCCCTCACCGAGACACACTGTCACTGAGCTACCCTCACCCAGACACACTGTCACTCAGCCTCCCTCACCCAGACACACTGTCACTGATCTACCCTCCCTGACCCAGACACACTGTCACTGAGACTCACTCACCCAGACACACTTTCACTGAGCTACCCTCCCTCACCCAGACACACTGTCACTGAGATACCCTCAACCAGACACACTGTCACTGAGCTACAATCACCCAGACACACTGTCACTGAGCGACCCTCCCTCACTCAGACACACTGTCACTGAGCTACCCTCCCTCACCCAGACACACTTTCACTGAGCTACCCTCCCTCTCCCAGACACACTGTCACTGAGCTACCCTCACGCAGACACACTGTCACTGAGCTACCCTCACCCAGACACACTGTCACTGAGCTACCCTCACCCAGACACACTGTCACTGAGCCTCCATCACCCAGACACACTGTCACTGAGCTACCCTCCCTCACCCAGACACACTGTCACTGATCTACCCTCCCTCACCCAGACACACTGTCACTGAGCTCCCCTCACCCAGACACACTGTCACTGAGCTACCCTCACCCAGACAAACTGTCACTGAGATACCCTCCCTCACCAGACACACTGTCACTGAGCTACCCTCCCTCACCCAGACACACTGTCACTGAGCTCCCCTCATCCAGACACACTGTCACTGAGCTACCCTCACCCAGACACACTGTCACTGAGCTTCCCTCCCTCACCCAGACACTGTCACTGAGATACCCTCCCTCACCCAGACACACTGTCACTGAGCTACCCTCACCCAGACACTGTCACTGAGCTACCCTCCCTCACCCAGACACACTGTCACTGAGCTACCCTCCCTCACCCAGACACACTGTCACTGAACTACCCTCACCCAGACACACTGTCACTGAGCAACCCTCCCTCACCCAGACACACTTTCACTGAGCTACCATCCCTCACCCAGACACACTGTCACTGAGCTACCCTCACCCAGACACACTGTCACTGAGCTACCCTCCCTCACCCAGACACACTGTCACTGAGCTACACTCCCTCACCCAGACACACTCTCACTGAGCTACCCTCCCTCACCCAGACACACTGTCACTGAGCTACCCTCACCCAGACTCACAGTCACTGAGATACCTTCCCTCACCCAGACACACTTTCACTGAGCTACCCTACCTCACCCAGACACACTGTCACTGAGCTACCCTCACCCAGACACACTGTCACTGAGCTACCCCCCCTCACCCAGACGCACAGTCACTGAGCTACCCTCACCCAGGCACAATGTCACTGAGCTACCCTCCCTCACCCAGACACACTGTCACTTTTCTACCCACCCTCATCCAGACACACTGTCACTGAGCTACCCTCACGCAGACACACTGTCACTGAGCTACCCTCCCTCACCCAGACACACTGTCACTGAGCTACCCTCACCCAGACACACTGTCACTGAGCTACCCTCCCTCACCCAGACACACTGTCACTGAGCTACCCTCACCCAGACACACTGTCACTGAGCTACCCTCCCTCACCCAGACACACTGTCACTGAGCTACCCTCACCCAGACACACTGTCACTGAGCTACCCACACCCAGACACACTGTCACTGAGCTACCCTCCCTCACCCATACACACTGTCACTGAGCTACCCTCAGCCAGACACACTGTCACTGAGCTATCCTCCCTCACCCAGACACACTGTCACTGAGCTACCCTCACCCAGACACACTGTCACTGAGCTACCCTCCCTCACCCAGACACACTGTCACTGAGCTATCCTCCCTCACCCAGAAACACTGTCACTGAGCTATCCTCCCTCACCGAGACACACTGTCACTGAGGTACCCTCACCCAGACACACTGTCACTGAGCTACCCTCCCTGACCCAGACACACTGTCACTGAGCTAGCCTCCCTCACCCAGACACACTCTCACTGAGCTACCCTCACCCAGACACACTGTCACTGAGCGACCCTCCCTCACTCATACACACTGTCACTGAGCTACCCTGCCTCACCCAGACACACTGTCACTGAGCTACCCTCCCTCACCCAGACACACTGTCACTGAGCTACCCTCCCTCTCCCTGACACACTGTCACTGAGCTACCCTCCCTCACCCAGACACACTGTCACTGAGCCTCCCTCACCCAGACACACTGTCACTGAGCTACCCTCCCTCACCCAGACACAATGTCACTGAGCTACCCTCCCTCACCCAGACACACTGTCACGGAGCTACCCACCCTCACCCAGACACACTGTCACTGAGCTACCCTCACCCAGACACACTGTCACTGAGCTACCCTCCCTCACCCAGACACACTGTCACTGAGCTACCTTCACCCAGACACACTGTTACTGAGCTACCCTCCCTCACACAGACACACTCTCACTGAGCTACCCTCACCCAGACACACTGTCACTGAGCTACCCTCACCCACACACTGTCACTGAGCTACCCTCCCAAACCCAGACACACTGTCACTGAGCTGCCCTCACCCAGACACACTGTCACTGAGCTACCCTCCCTCACCCAGACACACTGTCACTGAGCTATCCTCCCTCAACCAGACACACTGTCACTGAGCTACCCTCACCCAGACACACTGTCACTGAGCCTCCCTCACCCAGACACACTGTCACTGCGCTACCCTCACCCAGACAAGCTGTCACTGAGCTACCCTCCCTCACCCAGACACACTGTCACTGAGCTAACCTCCCTCACCCAGACACACTGTCACTGAGCCTCCCTCACCCAGACAGACTGTCACTGAGCTACCCTCCCTCAACCAGACACACTGTCACTGAGCTACCCTCCCTCACCCAGACACACTGTCACTGAGATACCCTCCCTCACCAGACAAACTGTCACTGAGCTACCCTCCCTCACCCAGACACACTGTCACTGAGCTCCCCTCACCCAGACACACTGTCACTGAGCTACCCTCACCCAGACACACTGTCACTGAGCTACCCTCACCCAGACACACTGTCACTGAGCTACCCTCCCTCACCCAGGCACTGTCACTGAGATACCCTCCCTCACCCAGACACTGTCACTGAGCCTCCCTCACGCAGACACACTGTCACTGAGCTACCCTCCCTCACCCAGACACACTGTCACTGAGCTACCCTCACCCAGACACACTGTCACTGAGCAACCCTCCCTCACCCAGACACATTTTCACTGTGCTACCATCCCTCACCCAGACACACTGTCACTGAGCTACCCTCCCTCACCCAGACACACTGTCACTGAGCTACCCTCACCCAGACACACTGTCACTGAGCTACCCTCCCTCACCCAGACACACTGTCACTGAGCTACCCTCCCTCACCCAGACACACTCTCACTGAGCTACCCTCCCTCACCCAGACACACTGTCACTGAGCTACCCTCACCCAGACACACTGTCACTGAGATACCCTCCCTCACCCATACACACTTTCACTGAGCTACCTCCCTCACCCAGATGCACTGTCAATGAGCTACCCTCCCTCACCCAGACACACTGTCTCTGAGCTACCCTCCCTCGCCCAGACACACTGTCACTGAGCTACCCTCCCTCACCCAGACACACTGTCACTGAGCTACCCCCCCTCACCCAGACGCACCGTCACTGAGCTACACTCACCCAGACACAATGTCACTGAGCTACCCTCCCTCACCCAGACACACTGTCACTGAGCTACCCACCCTCACCCAGACACACTGTCACTGAGCTACCCTCACGCAGACACACTGTCACTGAGCTACCCTCCCTCACCCAGACACACTGTCACTGAGCTACCCTCACCCAGACACACTGTCACTGAGCTACCCTCCCTCACCCAGACACACAGTCACTGAGCTACCCTCACCCAGACACACTGTCACTGAGCTACCCACACCCAGACACACTGTCACTGAGCTACCCTCCCTCACCCAGACACACTGTCACTGAGCTATCCTCCCTCACCCAGACACACTGTCACTGAGCTATCCTCCCTCACCGAGACACACTGTCACTGAGCTACCCTCACCCAGACACACTGTCACTCAGCCTCCCTCACCCAGACACACTGTCACTGATCTACCCTCCCTGACCCAGACACACTGTCACTGAGACTCACTCACCCAGACACACTTTCACTGAGCTACCCTCCCTCACCCAGACACACTGTCACTGAGATACCCTCAACCAGACACACTGTCACTGAGCTACCCTCCCTCACCCAGACACACTTTCACTGAGCTACCCTCCCTCTCCCAGACACACTGTCACTGAGCTACCCTCACGCAGACACACTGTCACTGAGCTACCCTCACCCAGACACACTGTCACTGAGCTACCCTCACCCAGACACACTGTCACTGAGCCTCCATCACCCAGACACACTGTCACTGAGCTACCCTCCCTCACCCAGACACACTGTCACTGATCTACCCTCCCTCACCCAGACACACTGTCACTGAGCTCCCCTCACCCAGACACACTGTCACTGAGCTACCCTCACCCAGACAAACTGTCACTGAGATACCCTCCCTCACCAGACACACTGTCACTGAGCTACCCTCCCTCACCCAGACACACTGTCACTGAGCTCCCCTCATCCAGACACACTGTCACTGAGCTACCCTCACCCAGACACACTGTCACTGAGCTTCCCTCCCTCACCCAGACACTGTCACTGAGATACCCTCCCTCACCCAGACACACTGTCACTGAGCTACCCTCACCCAGACACTGTCACTGAGCTACCCTCCCTCACCCAGACACACTGTCACTGAGCTACCCTCCCTCACCCAGACACACTGTCACTGAACTACCCTCACCCAGACACACTGTCACTGAGCAACCCTCCCTCACCCAGACACACTTTCACTGAGCTACCATCCCTCACCCAGACACACTGTCACTGAGCTACCCTCACCCAGACACACTGTCACTGAGCTACCCTCCCTCACCCAGACACACTGTCACTGAGCTACACTCCCTCACCCAGACACACTCTCACTGAGCTACCCTCCCTCACCCAGACACACTGTCACTGAGCTACCCTCACCCAGACTCACAGTCACTGAGATACCTTCCCTCACCCAGACACACTTTCACTGAGCTACCCTACCTCACCCAGACACACTGTCACTGAGCTACCCTCACCCAGACACACTGTCACTGAGCTACCCCCCCTCACCCAGACGCACAGTCACTGAGCTACCCTCACCCAGGCACAATGTCACTGAGCTACCCTCCCTCACCCAGACACACTGTCACTGAGCTACCCACCCTCATCCAGACACACTGTCACTGAGCTACCCTCACGCAGACACACTGTCACTGAGCTACCCTCCCTCACCCAGACACACTGTCACTGAGCTACCCTCACCCAGACACACTGTCACTGAGCTACCCTCCCTCACCCAGACACACTGTCACTGAGCTACCCTCACCCAGACACACTGTCACTGAGCTACCCACACCCAGACACACTGTCACTGAGCTACCCTCCCTCACCCATACACACTGTCACTGAGCTACCCTCAGCCAGACACACTGTCACTGAGCTATCCTCCCTCACCCAGACACACTGTCACTGAGCTACCCTCACCCAGACACACTGTCACTGAGCTACCCTCCCTCACCCAGACACACTGTCACTGAGCTATCCTCCCTCACCCAGAAACACTGTCACTGAGCTATCCTCCCTCACCGAGACACACTGTCACTGAGGTACCCTCACCCAGACACACTGTCACTGAGCTACCCTCCCTGACCCAGACACACTGTCACTGAGCTAGCCTCCCTCACCCAGACACACTCTCACTGAGCTACCCTCACCCAGACACACTGTCACTGAGCGACCCTCCCTCACTCATACACACTGTCACTGAGCTACCCTGCCTCACCCAGACACACTGTCACTGAGCTACCCTCCCTCACCCAGACACACTGTCACTGAGCTACCCTCCCTCTCCCTGACACACTGTCACTGAGCTACCCTCCCTCACCCAGACACACTGTCACTGAGCTACCCTCACGCAGACACACTGTCACTGAGCTACCCTCACCCAGACACACTGTCACTGAGCTGCCCTTTCCCAGACACACTGTCACTGAGCCTCCCTCACCCAGACACTCTGTCACTGATCTACCCTCCCTCACCCAGACACACTGTCTCTGAGCTACCCTCCCTCACCCAGACACACTGTCACTGAGCTACCCTCCCTCACCCAGACACACTGTCACTGAGCTACCCCCCCTCACCCAGACGCACCGTCACTGAGCTACACTCACCCAGACACAATGTCACTGAGCTACCCTCCCTCACCCAGACACACTGTCACTGAGCTACCCACCCTCACCCAGACACACTGTCACTGAGCTACCCTCACGCAGACACACTGTCACTGAGCTACCCTCCCTCACCCAGACACACTGTCACTGAGCTACCCTCACCCAGACACACTGTCACTGAGCTACCCTCCCTCACCCAGACACACTGTCACTGAGCTACCCTCACCCAGACACACTGTCACTGAGCTACCCACACCCAGACACACTGTCACTGAGCTACCCTCCCTCACCCAGACACACTGTCACTGAGCTATCCTCCCTCACCCAGACACACTGTCACTGAGCTATCCTCCCTCACCGAGACACACTGTCACTGAGCTACCCTCACCCAGACACACTGTCACTCAGCCTCCCTCACCCAGACACACTGTCACTGATCTACCCTCCCTGACCCAGACACACTGTCACTGAGACTCACTCACCCAGACACACTTTCACTGAGCTACCCTCCCTCACCCAGACACACTGTCACTGAGATACCCTCAACCAGACACACTGTCACTGAGCTACAATCACCCAGACACACTGTCACTGAGCGACCCTCCCTCACTCAGACACACTGTCACTGAGCTACCCTCCCTCACCCAGACACACTTTCACTGAGCTACCCTCCCTCTCCCAGACACACTGTCACTGAGCTACCCTCACGCAGACACACTGTCACTGAGCTACCCTCACCCAGACACACTGTCACTGAGCTACCCTCACCCAGACACACTGTCACTGAGCCTCCATCACCCAGACACACTGTCACTGAGCTACCCTCCCTCACCCAGACACACTGTCACTGATCTACCCTCCCTCACCCAGACACACTGTCACTGAGCTCCCCTCACCCAGACACACTGTCACTGAGCTACCCTCACCCAGACAAACTGTCACTGAGATACCCTCCCTCACCAGACACACTGTCACTGAGCTACCCTCCCTCACCCAGACACACTGTCACTGAGCTCCCCTCATCCAGACACACTGTCACTGAGCTACCCTCACCCAGACACACTGTCACTGAGCTTCCCTCCCTCACCCAGACACTGTCACTGAGATACCCTCCCTCACCCAGACACACTGTCACTGAGCTACCCTCACCCAGACACTGTCACTGAGCTACCCTCACTCACCCAGACACACTGTCACTGAGCTACCCTCCCTCACCCAGACACACTGTCACTGAACTACCCTCACCCAGACACACTGTCACTGAGCTACCCTCCCTCACCCAGACACACTGTCACTGAGCAACCCTCCCTCACCCAGACACACTTTCACTGAGCTACCATCCCTCACCCAGACACACTGTCACTGAGCTACCCTCACCCAGACACACTGTCACTGAGCTACCCTCCCTCACCCAGACACACTGTCACTGAGCTACACTCCCTCACCCAGACACACTCTCACTGAGCTACCCTCCCTCACCCAGACACACTGTCACTGAGCTACCCTCACCCAGACTCACAGTCACTGAGATACCTTCCCTCACCCAGACACACTTTCACTGAGCTACCCTCCCTCACCCAGACACACTGTCACTGAGCTACCCTCACCCAGACACACTGTCACTGAGCTACCCCCCCTCACCCAGACGCACAGTCACTGAGCTACCCTCACCCAGGCACAATGTCACTGAGCTACCCTCCCTCACCCAGACACACTGTCACTGAGCTACCCTCACCCAGACACACTGTCACTGAGCTACCCTCCCTCACCCAGACACACTGTCACTGAGCTACACTCCCTCACCCAGACACACTCTCACTGAGCTACCCTCCCTCACCCAGACACACTGTCACTGAGCTACCCTCACCCAGACTCACAGTCACTGAGATACCTTCCCTCACCCAGACACACTTTCACTGAGCTACCCTCCCTCACCCAGACACACTGTCACTGAGCTACCCTCACCCAGACACACTGTCACTGAGCTACCCCCCCTCACCCAGACGCACAGTCACTGAGCTACCCTCACCCAGGCACAATGTCACTGAGCTACCCTCCCTCACCCAGACACACTGTCACTGAGCTACCCACCCTCATCCAGACACACTGTCACTGAGCTACCCTCACGCAGACACACTGTCACTGAGCTACCCTCCCTCACCCAGACACACTGTCACTGAGCTACCCTCACCCAGACACACTGTCACTGAGCTACCCTCCCTCACCCAGACACACTGTCACTGAGCTACCCTCACCCAGACACACTGTCACTGAGCTACCCACACCCAGACACACTGTCACTGAGCTACCCTCCCTCACCCATACACACTGTCACTGAGCTACCCTCAGCCAGACACACTGTCACTGAGCTATCCTCCCTCACCCAGACACACTGTCACTGAGCTACCCTCACCCAGACACACTGTCACTGAGCTACCCTCCCTCACCCAGACACACTGTCACTGAGCTATCCTCCCTCACCCAGAAACACTGTCACTGAGCTATCCTCCCTCACCGAGACACACTGTCACTGAGGTACCCTCACCCAGACACACTGTCACTGAGCTACCCTCCCTGACCCAGACACACTGTCACTGAGCTAGCCTCCCTCACCCAGACACACTCTCACTGAGCTACCCTCACCCAGACACACTGTCACTGAGCGACCCTCCCTCACTCATACACACTGTCACTGAGCTACCCTGCCTCACCCAGACACACTGTCACTGAGCTACCCTCCCTCACCCAGACACACTGTCACTGAGCTACCCTCCCTCTCCCTGACACACTGTCACTGAGCTACCCTCCCTCACCCAGACACACTGTCACTGAGCTACCCTCACGCAGACACACTGTCACTGAGCTACCCTCACCCAGACACACTGTCACTGAGCTGCCCTTTCCCAGACACACTGTCACTGAGCCTCCCTCACCCAGACACTCTGTCACTGATCTACCCTCCCTCACCCAGACACACTGTCACTGATCTAACCTCCCTCACCCAGACACACTGTCACTGAGCTCCCCTCACCCAGACACACTGTCACTGAGCTACCCTCACCCAGACAAACTGTCACTGAGCCTCCCTCACCCAGACACACTGTCACTGAGCTACCCTTCCTCACCCAGACACACTGTCACTGAGCTACCCTCCCTCACCCAGACATACTGCCACTGAACTACCCTCCCTCACCCAGACACCCTGTCACTGATCTACCCTCCCTCACCCAGACACACTGTCACTGAGCTCCCCTCCCTCAACCAAACACACTGTCACTGAGCTACCCTCCCTCACCCAGACACACTGTCACTGATCTACCGTCCCTCACCCAGACACACTGTCACTGATCTACCCACCCTCAGCCCGACAAACTTTCACTGAGCTACCCTCCCTCCCCCAGACACACAGTCACTGAGCTACCCTCACCCAGACACACTGTCACGGAGCTGCCCTCACGCAGACACGCCGTCACTAAGCTACCCTCCCTCTCCCAGACACACTGTCAGTGAGCTACCCTCACCCAGATATACTGTCACTGAGCTACCCTCCCTCACCCAGACACACTGTCACTGAACTACCCTCACCCAGACACACTGTCACTGAGCAACCCTCCCTCACCCAGACACACTTTCACTGAGCTACCATCCCTCACCCAGACACACTGTCACTGAGCTACCCTCACCCAGACACACTGTCACTGAGCTACCCTCCCTCACCCAGACACACTGTCACTGAGCTACACTCCCTCACCCAGACACACTCTCACTGAGCTACCCTCCCTCACCCAGACACACTGTCACTGAGCTACCCTCCCTCACCCAGACACACTGTCACTGAGCTACCCACCCTCATCCAGACACACTGTCACTGAGCTACCCTCACGCAGACACACTGTCACTGAGCTACCCTCCCTCACCCAGACACACTGTCACTGAGCTACCCTCACCCAGACACACTGTCACTGAGCTACCCTCCCTCACCCAGACACACTGTCACTGAGCTACCCTCACCCAGACACACTGTCACTGAGCTACCCACACCCAGACACACTGTCGCTGAGCTACCCTCCCTCACCCATACACACTGTCACTGAGCTACCCTCAGCCAGACACACTGTCACTGAGCTATCCTCCCTCACCCAGACACACTGTCACTGAGCTACCCTCACTCATACACACTGTCACTGAGCTACCCTGCCTCACCCAGACACACTGTCACTGAGCTACCCTCCCTCACCCAGACACACTGTCACTGAGCTACCCTCCCTCTCCCTGACACACTGTCACTGAGCTACCCTCCCTCACCCAGACACACTGTCACTGAGCTACCCTCACGCAGACACACTGTCACTGAGCTACCCTCACCCAGACACACTGTCACTGAGCTGCCCTTTCCCAGACACACTGTCACTGAGCCTCCCTCACCCAGACACTCTGTCACTGATCTACCCTCCCTCACCCAGACACACTGTCTCTGAGCTACCCTCCCTCACCCAGACACACTGTCACTGAGCTACCCTCCCTCACCCAGACACACTGTCACTGAGCTACCCCCCCTCACCCAGACGCACCGTCACTGAGCTACACTCACCCAGACACAATGTCACTGAGCTACCCTCCCTCACCCAGACACACTGTCACTGAGCTACCCACCCTCACCCAGACACACTGTCACTGAGCTACCCTCACGCAGACACACTGTCACTGAGCTACCCTCCCTCACCCAGACACACTGTCACTGAGCTACCCTCACCCAGACACACTGTCACTGAGCTACCCTCCCTCACCCAGACACACTGTCACTGAGCTACCCTCACCCAGACACACTGTCACTGAGCTACCCACACCCAGACACACTGTCACTGAGCTACCCTCCCTCACCCAGACACACTGTCACTGAGCTATCCTCCCTCACCCAGACACACTGTCACTGAGCTATCCTCCCTCACCGAGACACACTGTCACTGAGCTACCCTCACCCAGACACACTGTCACTCAGCCTCCCTCACCCAGACACACTGTCACTGATCTACCCTCCCTGACCCAGACACACTGTCACTGAGACTCACTCACCCAGACACACTTTCACTGAGCTACCCTCCCTCACCCAGACACACTGTCACTGAGATACCCTCAACCAGACACACTGTCACTGAGCTACAATCACCCAGACACACTGTCACTGAGCGACCCTCCCTCACTCAGACACACTGTCACTGAGCTACCCTCCCTCACCCAGACACACTTTCACTGAGCTACCCTCCCTCTCCCAGACACACTGTCACTGAGCTACCCTCACGCAGACACACTGTCACTGAGCTACCCTCACCCAGACACACTGTCACTGAGCTACCCTCACCCAGACACACTGTCACTGAGCCTCCATCACCCAGACACACTGTCACTGAGCTACCCTCCCTCACCCAGACACACTGTCACTGATCTACCCTCCCTCACCCAGACACACTGTCACTGAGCTCCCCTCACCCAGACACACTGTCACTGAGCTACCCTCACCCAGACAAACTGTCACTGAGATACCCTCCCTCACCAGACACACTGTCACTGAGCTACCCTCCCTCACCCAGACACACTGTCACTGAGCTCCCCTCATCCAGACACACTGTCACTGAGCTACCCTCACCCAGACACACTGTCACTGAGCTTCCCTCCCTCACCCAGACACTGTCACTGAGATACCCTCCCTCACCCAGACACACTGTCACTGAGCTACCCTCACCCAGACACTGTCACTGAGCTGCCCTCCCTCACCCAGACACACTGTCACTGAGCTACCCTCCCTCACCCAGACACACTGTCACTGAACTACCCTCACCCAGACACACTGTCACTGAGCTACCCTCCCTCACCCAGACACACTGTCACTGAGCAACCCTCCCTCACCCAGACACACTTTCACTGAGCTACCATCCCTCACCCAGACACACTGTCACTGAGCTACCCTCACCCAGACACACTGTCACTGAGCTACCCTCCCTCACCCAGACACACTGTCACTGAGCTACACTCCCTCACCCAGACACACTCTCACTGAGCTACCCTCCCTCACCCAGACACACTGTCACTGAGCTACCCTCACCCAGACTCACAGTCACTGAGATACCTTCCCTCACCCAGACACACTTTCACTGAGCTACCCTCCCTCACCCAGACACACTGTCACTGAGCTACCCTCACCCAGACACACTGTCACTGAGCTACCCACACCCAGACACACTGTCACTGAGCTACCCTCCCTCACCCATACACACTGTCACTGAGCTACCCTCAGCCAGACACACTGTCACTGAGCTATCCTCCCTCACCCAGACACACTGTCACTGAGCTACCCTCACCCAGACACACTGTCACTGAGCTACCCTCCCTCACCCAGACACACTGTCACTGAGCTATCCTCCCTCACCCAGAAACACTGTCACTGAGCTATCCTCCCTCACCGAGACACACTGTCACTGAGGTACCCTCACCCAGACACACTGTCACTGAGCTACCCTCCCTGACCCAGACACACTGTCACTGAGCTAGCCTCCCTCACCCAGACACACTCTCACTGAGCTACCCTCACCCAGACACACTGTCACTGAGCGACCCTCCCTCACTCATACACACTGTCACTGAGCTACCCTGCCTCACCCAGACACACTGTCACTGAGCTACCCTCCCTCACCCAGACACACTGTCACTGAGCTACCCTCCCTCTCCCTGACACACTGTCACTGAGCTACCCTCCCTCACCCAGACACACTGTCACTGAGCTACCCTCACGCAGACACACTGTCACTGAGCTACCCTCACCCAGACACACTGTCACTGAGCTGCCCTTTCCCAGACACACTGTCACTGAGCTGCCCTTTCCCAGACACACTGTCACTGAGCCTCCCTCACCCAGACACTCTGTCACTGATCTACCCTCCCTCACCCAGACACACTGTCACTGATCTAACCTCCCTCACCCAGACACACTGTCACTGAGCTCCCCTCACCCAGACACACTGTCACTGAGCTACCCTCACCCAGACAAACTGTCACTGAGCCTCCCTCACCCAGACACACTGTCACTGAGCTACCCTTCCTCACCCAGACACACTGTCACTGAGCTACCCTCCCTCACCCAGACATACTGCCACTGAACTACCCTCCCTCACCCAGACACCCTGTCACTGATCTACCCTCCCTCACCCAGACACACTGTCACTGAGCTCCCCTCCCTCAACCAAACACACTGTCACTGAGCTACCCTCCCTCACCCAGACACACTGTCACTGATCTACCCACCCTCAGCCAGACAAACTTTCACTGAGCTACCCTCCCTCCCCCAGACACACAGTCACTGAGCTACCCTCACCCAGACACACTGTCACGGAGCTGCCCTCACGCAGACACGCCGTCACTAAGCTACCCTCCCTCTCCCAGACACACTGTCAGTGAGCTACCCTCACCCAGATATACTGTCACTGAGCTACCCTCCCTCACCCAGACACACTGTCACTGAGCTCACCCTCACCCAGACACACTGTCACTGATCTACCCTCCCTCACCCAGACACACTGTCACTGAGCTACCCTCCCTCACCCAGACACACTGTCACTGAGCTTACCTCCCTCACCCAGACACACTGTCACTGAGCTACCCTCACCCAGACACACTGTCACTGAGCTACCCACTCTCACCCAGACACACTGTCACTGAGCAACCCTCACCCAGACACACTGTCACTGAGCTACCCTCACCCAGACAAGCTGTCACTGAGCTACCCTCCCTCTCCCAGACACACTGTCACTGAGTTACCCTCCCTCACCCAGACACACTGTCACTAAGCTACCCTCAGCCAGACACACTGTCATTTAGCTACCCTCCCTCACCCAGAAACACTGTCACTGAGCTACCCTCACCCAGACACACTGTCACTGAGCTACGCTCCCTCACCCAGACACACTGTCACTGATCTACCCTCCCTCACCCAGACACACTGTCACTGAGCTACCCTCCCTCACCCAGACACACTGTCACTGAGCTCACCCTCACCCAGACACACTGTCACTGATCTACCCTCCCTCACCCAGACACACTGTCACTGAGCAACCCTCACCCAGACACACTGTCACTGAGCAACCCTCACCCAGACAAGCTGTCACTGAGGTACCCTCCCTCACCCAGACACAATGTCACTGAGCTACCCTCAGCCAGACACACTGTCACTGAGCTACCCTCCCTCACCCAGACACACTGTCACTGAGCTGCCCTCACCCAGACACACTGTCACTGAGATACCCACCCTCACCCAGACACACTGTCACTGAGCTACCCTCCATCACCCAGACACACTGTCACTGAGCTAACCTCCCTCACCCAGACACACTGTCACTGAGCTAACCTCCCTCACCCAGACACACTGTCACTGAGATACCCACCCTCACCCAGACACACTGTCACTGAGCTACCCTCCATCACCCAGACACACTGTCACTGAGCTACACTCCCTCACCCAGACACACTGTCACTGACCTACCCTCCCTCACCCAGACACACTGTCACTGAGCAACCCTCCCTCACCCAGACACACTGTCACTGAGCTACCCTCCCTCACCCAGACACACTGTCACTGAGCTAACCTCCCTCACCCAGACACACTGTCACTGAGCTAACCTCCCTCACCCAGACACACTGTCACTGAGGTAACCTCCCTCAACCAGACACACTGTCACTGAGATACCCTCACCCAGACACACTGTCACTGAGCTGCCTTCTCCCAGACACACTATCACTGAGCTACCCTCGCCCAGACACACTGTCACTGAGCTACCATCCCTCAACCAGACACACTCTCACTTTGCTACCCTCACCCAGACACACTGTCACTGATCTACCCTCACCCAGACACACTGTCCCTGAGCTACCCTCCCTCACCCAGACACACTGTCACTGAGCTCACCCTCACCCAGACACACTGTCACTGAGCGACCCTCCCTCACCCAGACACACTGTCACTGAGCTACCCTCCCTCACCCAGACACACTGTCACTGAGCTAACCTCCCTCACCCAGACACACTGTCACTGATCTACCCTCACCCAGACACACTGTCACTGATCTACCCTCACCCAGACACACTGTAACTGAGCTACCCTCACCCAGACACACTGTCACTGAGCTACCCTCCCTCACCCAGTCACACTGTCACTGAGCTACCCGCACCCAGAAACACTTTCACTGAGCTACCCTCCCTCACGCAGACACACTGTCACTGAGCAACCTTCACCCAGACACACTGTCACTGAGCTACCCTCCCTCACCCAGACACACTGTCACTGAGCTACCCTCCCTCACCCAGACACGCTCTCACTGAGCTACCCTCCCTCACCCAGACACACTGTCAATGAGCTACCCTCTCTCACCCAGACACACTGTCACTGAGCTACACACCCTCACCCAGAATGAATGTCACTGAGCTTCCCTCCCTCACCCAGACACACTGTCACTGAGCTACCCTCCCTCACCCAGACACACTGTCACTGAGCTACCCTCCCTCACCCAGACACACTGTCACTGAGCTACCCTCCCTCACCCAGACACACTGTCACTGAACTGCCCTCACCCAGACACACTGTCACTGAGCTACCCTCCTTCACCAGACACACTGTCACTGAGCAACCCTCCCTCACCCAGACACACTGTCACTGAGCTACCCTCCCTCTCCCAGACACACTGTCACTGAGCTACCCTCACCCAGACACACTGTCACTGAGCTACCCACCCTCATCCAGACACACTGTCACTGAGCTACCCTCACGCAGACACACTGTCACTGAGCTACCCTCCCTCACCCATACACACTGTCACTGAGCTACCCTCAGCCAGACACACTGTCACTGAGCTATCCTCCCTCACCCAGACACACTGTCACTGAGCTACCCTCACCCAGACACACTGTCACTGAGCTACCCTCCCTCACCCAGACACACTGTCACTGAGCTATCCTCCCTCACCCAGAAACACTGTCACTGAGCTATCCTCCCTCACCGAGACACACTGTCACTGAGGTACCCTCACCCAGACACACTGTCACTGAGCTACCCTCCCTGACCCAGACACACTGTCACTGAGACTCCCTCACCCAGACACACTGTCACTGAGCTAGCCTCCCTCACCCAGACACACTCTCACTGAGCTACCCTCACCCAGACACACTGTCACTGAGCGACCCTCCCTCACTCATACACACTGTCACTGAGCTAGCCTGCCTCACCCAGACACACTGTCACTGAGCTACCCTCCCTCACCCAGACACACTGTCACTGAGCTACCCTCCCTCTCCCTGACACACTGTCACTGAGCTACCCTCCCTCACCCAGACACACTGTCACTGAGCTACCCTCACGCAGACACACTGTCACTGAGCTCCCCTCACCCAGACACACTGTCACTGAGCTACCCTCACCCAGACAAACTGTCACTGAGCCTCCCTCACCCAGACACACTGTCACTGAGCTACCCTTCCTCACCCAGACACACTGTCACTGAGCTACCCTCCCTCACCCAGACATACTGCCACTGAACTACCCTCCCTCACCCAGACACCCTGTCACTGATCTACCGTCCCTCACCCAGACACACTCTCACTGATCTACCCACCCTCAGCCAGACAAACTTTCACTGAGCTACCCTCCCTCCCCCAGACACACAGTCACTGAGCTACCCTCACCCAGACACACTGTCACGGAGCTGCCCTCACGCAGACACGCCGTCACTAAGCTACCCTCCCTCTCCCAGACACACTGTCACTGAGCTACCCTCCCTCACCCAGACACACTGTCACTGAGCTCACCCTCACCCAGACACACTGTCACTGATCTACCCTCCCTCACCCAGACACACTGTCACTGAGCTACCCTCCCTCACCCAGACACACTGTCACTGAGCTAACCTCCCTCACCCAGACACACTGTCACTGAGCTACCCACTCTCACCCAGACACACTGTCACAGAGCAACCCTCACCCAGACACACTGTCACTGAGCTACCCTCACCCAGACAAGCTGTCACTGAGCTACCCTCCCTCTCCCAGACACACTGTCACTGAGTTACCCTCCCTCACCCAGAAACACTGTCACTGAGCTACCCTCACCCAGACACACTGTCACTGAGCTACCCTCCCTCACCCAGACACACTGTCACTGATCTACCCTCCCTCACCCAGACACACTGTCACTGAGCTACCCTCCCTCACCCAGACACACTGTCACTGAGCTCACCCTCACCCAGACACACTGTCACTGATCTACCCTCCCTCACCCAGACACACTGTCACTGAGCAACCCTCACCCAGACACAGTGTCACTGAGCAACCCTCACCCAGACAAGCTGTCACTGAGGTACCCTCCCTCACCCAGACACAATGTCACTGAGCTACCCTCAGCCAGACACACTGTCACTGAGCTACCCTCCCTCACCCAGACACACTGTCACTGAGCTGCCCTCCCCCAGACACACTGTCACTGAGATACCCTCCCTCACCCAGACACACTGTCACTGAGCTACCCTCCATCACCCAGACACACTGTCACTGAGCTACACTCCCTCACCCAGACACACTGTCACTGACCTACCCTCCCTCACCCAGACACACTGTCACTGAGCAACCCTCCCTCACCCAGACACACTGTCACTGAGCTACCCTCACCAAGACACACTGTCACTGAGCAACCCACCCTCACCCAGACACACTGTCACTGAGATACCCACCCTCACCCAGACACACTGTCACTGAGCTACCCTCCATCACCCAGACACACTGTCACTGAGCTACACTCCCTCACCCAGACACACTGTCACTGACCTACCCTCCCTCACCCAGACACACTGTCACTGAGCAACCCTCCCTCACCCAGACACACTGTCACTGAGCTACCCTCCCTCACCCAGACACACTGTCACTGAGCTAACCTCCCTCACCCAGACACACTGTCACTGAGCTAACGTCCCTCACCCAGACACACTGTCACTGAGGTAACCTCCCTCAACCAGACACACTGTCACTGAGATACCCTCACCCAGACACACTGTCACTGAGCTGCCTTCACCCAGACACACTATCACTGAGCTACCCTCACCCAGACACACTGTCACTGAGCTACCATCCCTCAACCAGACACACTCTCACTTTGCTACCCTCACCCAGACACACTGTCACTGATCTACCCTCACCCAGACACACTGTCCCTGAGCTACCCTCCCTCACCCAGACACACTGTCACTGAGCTCACCCTCACCCAGACACACTGTCACTGAGCGACCCTCCCTCACCCAGACACACTGTCACTGAGCTACCCTCCCTCACCCAGACACACTGTCACTGAGCTAACCTCCCTCACCCAGACACACTGTCACTGATCTACCCTCACCCAGACACACTGTCACTGATCTACCCTCACCCAGACACACTGTAACTGAGCTACCCTCACCCAGACACAGTGTCACTGAGCTACCCTCCCTCACCCAGTCACACTGTCACTGAGCTACCCGCACCCAGAAACACTTTCACTGAGCTACCCTCCCTCACGCAGACACACTGTCACTGAGCAACCCTCACCCAGACACACTGTCACTGAGCTACCCTCCCTCACCCAGACACACTGTCACTGAGCTACCCTCCCTCACCCAGACACGCTCTCACTGAGCTACCCTCCCTCACCCAGACACACTGTCAATGAGCTACCCTCTCTCACCCAGACACACTGTCACTGAGCTACACACCCTCACCCAGAATGAATGTCACTGAGCTTCCCTCCCTCACCCAGACACACTGTCACTGAGCTACCCTCCCTCACCCAGACACACTGTCACTGAGCTACCCTCCCTCACCCAGACACACTGTCACTGAGCTACCCTCCCTCACCCAGACACACTGTCACTGAGCTACCCTCCCTCACCCAGACACACTGTCACTGAACTGCCCTCACCCAGACACACTGTCACTGAGCTACCCTCCCTCACCCAGACACAGTGTCACTGAGCTACCCTCCTTCACCAGACACACTGTCACTGAGCAACCCTCCCTCACCCAGACACACTGTCACTGAGCTACCCTCCCTCACCCAGACACACTGTCACTGAGCTACCCTCCATCAACCAGACACACTGTCACTGAGATACCCTCACCCAGACACACTGTCACTGAGCTACCCTCACCCAGACACACTTTCACTGAGCTACCCTCAACCAGACACACTGTCACTGAGCTACCATCCCTCACCCAGACACACTGTCACTGAGCTACCCTCACCCAGACACGCTGTCACTGAGCTACCCTCACCCAGACACACTGTCACTGAGCTACCCTCCCTCACCCCGACACACTGTCACTGAGATACCCTCCCTCACCCAGACACACTGTCACTGAGCTACCCTCCCTCTCCCAGACACACTGTCACTGAGCTACCCTCCCTCACCCAGACACACTGTCACTGAGCTACCCTCCCTCACCCAGACACACTGTCACTGAGCGACCCTCCCTCACCCAGACACACTGTAACTGAGCTACCCTCCCTCACCCAGTCACACTGTCACTGAACTACCCTCCCTCACCCAGACACACTGACACTGAGCAACCCTCACCCAGACACACTGTCACTGAGCTACCCTCACCCAGACACACTGTCACTGAGCTACCCTCCCTCACCCAGACACACTGTCACTGAGCGTCCCTCCCTCACCCAGACACACTTTCACTGAACTACCCTCCCTCACCCAGACACACTGACACTGAGCAACCCTCACCCAGACACACTTTCACTGAGCTACCCTCACCCAGACACACTGTCACTGAGCTACACTCCCTCACCCAGACACAGTGTCACTAAGCTACCCTCCCTCACCCTGACACACTGTCACTGAGCTACCCTCCCTCACCCAGACACACTGTCACTGAGCTACCCTCCATCAACCAGACACACTGTCACTGAGATACCCTCACCCAGACACACTGTCACTGAGCTACCCTCACCCAGACACACTTTCACTGAGCTACCCTCAACCAGACACACTGTCACTGAGCTACCATCCCTCACCCAGACACACTGTCACTGAGCTACCCTCACCCAGACACACTGTCACTGAGCTACCCTCACCCAGACACACTGTCACTGAGCTACCCTCCCTCACCCCGACACACTGTCACTGAGATACCCTCCCTCAATCAGACACACTGTCACTGAGCTACCCTCCCTCACCCAGACACACTGTCACTGAGCTACCCTCCCTCACCCAGACACACTGTCACTGAGCTACCCTCCCTCACCCAGACACACTGTCACTGAGCGACCCTCCCTCACCCAGACACACTGTAACTGAGCTACCCTCCCTCACCCAGTCACACTGTCACTGAACTACCCTCCCTCACCCAGACACACTGACACTGAGCAACCCTCACCCAGACACACTGTCACTGAGCTACCCTCACCCAGACACACTGTCACTGAGCTACCCTCCCTCACCCAGACACACTGTCACTGAGCGACCCTCCCTCACCCAGACACACTTTCACTGAACTACCCTCCCTCACCCAGACACACTGACACTGAGCAACCCTCACCCAGACACACTTTCACTGAGCTACCCTCACCCAGACACACTGTCACTGAGCTACACTCCCTCACCCAGACACAGTGTCACTAAGCTACCCTCCCTCACCCAGACACACTGTCACTGAGCTACCCTCCCTCACTCAGAGACACTGTCACTGAGCTACCCTCCCTCACCCAGACACACTGTCACTGAGCTACCTCCCTCACCCAGACTGACTGTCACTGAGCTTCCCTCACCCAGACACACTGTCACTGAGCTACCCTCCCTCACCCAGACACACTGTCACTGAGCTACCCTCACCCAGACACACTGTCACTGCCCTACCCTCCCTCACCCAGACACATTGTCACTGAGCTACCCTCCCTCACCCAGACACACTGTCACTGAGCTACCATCCCTCACCCAGACACACTGTCACTGAGATACCCTCCCTCACCCAGACACACTGTCACTGAGCTAAACTCCCTCACCCAGACACACTGTCACTGAGCTACCCTCCCTCACCCAGACACACTGTCACTGAGCTACCCTCCCTCACCCAGACATACTGTCACTGTGCTACCCTCCCTCGCCCAGACACACTGTCACTGAGCTACCCTTTCTCAACCAGACACACTGTCACTGAGCTACCCACCCTCACCCAGACAGACTGTCACTGAGCTTCCCTCACCCAGACACACTGTCACTTAGCTACCCTCACCCAGACACACTGTCACTGAGCTACCCTCCCTCACCCAGACACACTGTCACTGAGCTACCCTCACCCAGACACACTGTCACTGAGCTACCCTCACCCCGACACACTGTCACTGAGCTACCCTCCCTCACCCAGACACATTGTCACTGAGCTACCCTCCCTCACCCAGACACACTGTCACTGAGCTAAACTCCCTCACCCAGACACACTGTCACTGAGCTACCCTCACCCAGACACACTGTCTCTGAGCTAAGCTCACCCAGACACACTGTCACTGAGCTACCCTCCCTCACCCAGACGCACTGTCACTGAGCTACCTTCCCTCACCCAGACACAGTGTCACTGAGCTACCCTCCCTCACCCAGTCACACTGTCACTGAGCTACCCGCACCCAGAAACACTTTCACTGAGCTACCCTCCCTCACGCAGACACACTGTCACTGAGCAACCCTCACCCAGACACACTGTCACTGAGCTACCCTCCCTCACCCAGACACACTGTCACTGAGCTACCCTCCCTCACCCAGACACGCTCTCACTGAGCTACCCTCCCTCACCCAGACACACTGTCAATGAGCTACCCTCTCTCACCCAGACACACTGTCACTGAGCTACACACCCTCACCCAGAATGAATGTCACTGAGCTTCCCTCCCTCACCCAGACACACTGTCACTGAGCTACCCTCCCTCACCCAGACACACTGTCACTGAGCTACCCTCCCTCACCCAGACACACTGTCACTGAGCTACCCTCCCTCACCCAGACACACTGTCACTGAGCTACCCTCCCTCACCCAGACACACTGTCACTGAACTGCCCTCACCCAGACACACTGTCACTGAGCTACCCTCCTTCACCAGACACACTGTCACTGAGCAACCCTCCCTCACCCAGACACACTGTCACTGAGCTACCCTCCCTCACCCAGACACACTGTCACTGAGCTACCCTCCATCAACCAGACACACTGTCACTGAGATACCCTCACCCAGACACACTGTCACTGAGCTACCCTCACCCAGACACACTTTCACTGAGCTACCCTCAACCAGACACACTGTCACTGAGCTACCATCCCTCACCCAGACACACTGTCACTGAGCTACCCTCACCCAGACACGCTGTCACTGAGCTACCCTCACCCAGACACACTGTCACTGAGCTACCCTCCCTCACCCCGACACACTGTCACTGAGATACCCTCCCTCACCCAGACACACTGTCACTGAGCTACCCTCCCTCACCCAGACACACTGTCACTGAGCTACCCTCCCTCACCCAGACACACTGTCACTGAGCTACCCTCCCTCACCCAGACACACTGTCACTGAGCGACCCTCCCTCACCCAGACACACTGTAACTGAGCTACCCTCCCTCACCCAGTCACACTGTCACTGAACTACCCTCCCTCACCCAGACACACTGACACTGAGCAACCCTCACCCAGACACACTGTCACTGAGCTACCCTCACCCAGACACACTGTCACTGAGCTACCCTCCCTCACCCAGACACACTGTCACTGAGCGTCCCTCCCTCACCCAGACACACTTTCACTGAACTACCCTCCCTCACCCAGACACACTGACACTGAGCAACCCTCACCCAGACACACTTTCACTGAGCTACCCTCACCCAGACACACTGTCACTGAGCTACACTCCCTCACCCAGACACAGTGTCACTAAGCTACCCTCCCTCACCCTGACACACTGTCACTGAGCTACCCTCCCTCACCCAGACACACTGTCACTGAGCTACCCTCCATCAACCAGACACACTGTCACTGAGATACCCTCACCCAGACACACTGTCACTGAGCTACCCTCACCCAGACACACTTTCACTGAGCTACCCTCAACCAGACACACTTTCACTGAGCTACCCTCAACCAGACACACTGTCACTGAGCTACCATCCCTCACCCAGACACACTGTCACTGAGCTACCCTCACCCAGACACACTGTCACTGAGCTACCCTCACCCAGACACACTGTCACTGAGCTACCCTCCCTCACCCCGACACACTGTCACTGAGATACCCTCCCTCACCCAGACACACTGTCACTGAGCTACCCTCCCTCACCCAGACACACTGTCACTGAGCTACCCTACCTCACCCAGACACACTGTCACTGAGCTACCCTCCCTCACCCAGACACACTGTCACTGAGCGACCCTCCCTCACCCAGACACACTGTAACTGAGCTACCCTCCCTCACCCAGTCACACTGTCACTGAACTACCCTCCCTCACCCAGACACACTGACACTGAGCAACCCTCACCCAGACACACTGTCTCTGAGCTACCCTCACCCAGACACACTGTCACTGAGCTACCCTCCCTCACCCAGACACACTGTCACTGAGCGACCCTCCCTCACCCAGACACACTTTCACTGAACTACCCTCCCTCACCCAGACACACTGACACTGAGCAACCCTCACCCAGACACACTTTCACTGAGCTACCCTCACCCAGACACACTGTCACTGAGCTACACTCCCTCACCCAGACACAGTGTCACTGAGCTACCCTCCCTCACCCAGACACACTGTCACTGAGCTACCTCCCTCACCCAGACTGACTGTCACTGAGCTTCCCTCACCCAGACACACTGTCACTGAGCTACCCTCCCTCACCCAGAC
This sequence comes from Isurus oxyrinchus, assembly GCA_026770705.1. Lineage (NCBI taxonomy): Eukaryota > Metazoa > Chordata > Chondrichthyes > Lamniformes > Lamnidae > Isurus > Isurus oxyrinchus. Next base: position 836,480 of record JANJGN010000200.1, read on the forward strand.
ACACTGTCACTGAGCTACCCTCACCCAGACACACTGTCTCTGAGCTAAGCTCACCCAGACACACTGTCACTGAGCTACCCTCCCTCACCCAGACGCACTGTCACTGAGCTACCTTCCCTCACCCAGACACACTGTCACTGAGCTACCCTCGCTCACCCAGACACACTGTCACTGAGCTACCCTCCCTCACCCAGACACACTGTCACTGAGCTACCCTCCATCACCCAGAAACACTGTCAATGATCTGCCCTCCCTCACCCAGACACACTGTCACTGTGCTACCCTCCCTCGACCAGACACACTGTCACTGAGCTAACCTCCCTCACCCAGACACACTGTCACTGAGCTACCCTCACCCAGACACACTGTCACTGAGCTGCCCTCCCTCACCCAGACACACTGTCACTGAGCTACCCTCCCTCACCCAGACACACTGTCACTGAGCTACCCTCCCTCACCCAGACACACTGTCACTGAGCTGCCCTCTCTCAGCCAGACACACTGTCACTGAGCTACCCACCCTCACCCAGACTGACTGTCACTGAGCTTCCCTCTCCCAGACACACTGTCACTGAGCTACCCTCACCCAGACACACTGTCACTGAGCTACCCACCCTCACCCAGGCACACTGTCACTGAGATACCCTCACCCGGATACAGTATCACTGAGCTAACCTCACCCACACACACTGTCACTGAGCTACCCTCCCTCACCCAGACACACTGTCACTGAGCTACCCTCCCTCACCCAGACACACTGTCACTGAGCTACCCTCCCTCACCCAGACACACTGTCACTGAGGTACCCTCACCCAGACAGACTGTCACTGAGCTACCCTCACCCAGACACACTGTCAATGAGCTACCCTCACCCAGACACACTGTCACTGAGCTTCCCTCTCCCAGACACACTGTAACTGAGCTACCCTCACCCAGACACACTGTCACTGAGCTACCCTCCCTCACCCAGACACACTGTCACAGAGCTACACTCACCCAGACACACTGTCACTGAGCTACCCTCACCCAGACACGCTGTCACTGAGCTACCCTCCCTCACCCAGACACACTGTCACTGAGCTACCCTCCCTCACCCAGACACACTGTCACTGAGCTACCCTCCCTCACCCAGACACACTGTCACTGAGCTACCCTCACCCAGACACACTGTCACTGAGCTACCCTCACCCAGACACACTGTCACTGAGTTACCCTCCCTCACCCAGACACACTGTCACTGAGCTACCCTCCCTCAGCCAGACACACTGTCACTGAGCTACCCTCCCTCAGCCAGACACACTGTCACTGAGCCTCCCTCACCCAGACACACTGTCACTGAGCTACCCTCGTTCACCCAGACACACTGTCACTGATCTACCCTCCCTCACCCAGACACAGTGTCACTGAGCAACCCTCCCTCACCCAGACACACTTTCACTGAGCTACCCTCCCTCACCCAGACACACTGTCACTGAGCTACCCTCCCTCACCCAGACGCACAGTCACTGAGCTACCCTCACCCAGACACACTGTCACTGAGCCTCCCTCACCCAGACACACTGTCACTGAGCTACCCTCCCTGACCCAGACACACTGTCACTGAGACTCCCTCACCCAGACACACTGTCACTGAGCTACCCTCACCCAGACACACTGTCACTGAGCTACCCTCCCTCACCCAGACACACAGTCACTGAGCCTCCCTCACCCAGACAGACTGTCACTGAGCTACCCTCCCTCAACCAGACACACTGTCACTGAGCTACCCTCCCTCACCCAGACACACTGTCACCGAGATACCCTCCCTCACCAGACACACTGTCACTGAGCTACCCTCCCTCACCCAGACACACTGTCACTGAGCTCCGCTCACCCAGACACACTGTCACTGAGCTACCCTCACCCAGACACACTGTCACTGAGCTACCCTCCCTCACCCAGACACTGTCACTGAGATACCCTCCCTCACCCAGACACACTGTCACTGAGCTACCCACACCCAGACACTGTCACTGAGCTTCCCTCACCCAGACACACTGTCACTGAGCTACCCTCCCTCACCCAGACACACTGTCACTGAGCTACCCTCACCCAGACACACTGTCACTGAGCAACCCTCCCTCACCCAGACACACTTTCACTGAGCTACCATCCCTCACCCAGACACACTGTCACTGAGCTACCCTCCCTCAACCAGACACACTGTCACTGAGCTACCCTCACCCAGACACACTGTCACTGAGCTACCCTCCCTCACCCAGACACACTGTCACTGAGCTACCCTCCCTCACCCAGACACACTGTCACTGAGCTACCCTCACCCAGACACACTGTCACTGAGATACCCTCCCTCACCCAGACACACTTTCACTGAGCTACGTCCCTCACCCAGATGCACTGTCACTGAGCTACCCTCCCGCACCCAGACACACTGTCTCTGAGCTACCCTCCCTCACCCAGACACACTGTCACTGAGCTACCCTCCCTCACCCAGACACACTGTCACTGAGCTACACTCACCCAGACACAATGTCACTGAGCTACGCTCGCTCACCCAGACACACTGTCACTGAGCTACCCACCCTCACCCAGACACACTGTCACTGAGCTACCCTCACCCAGACACACTGTCACTGAGCTACCCTCCCTCACCCAGACACACTGTCACTGAGCCTCCCTCACCCAGACACACTGTCACTGAGCTACCCTCCCTCACCCAGACACACTGTCACTGAGCTACCCTCACCCAGACACACTGTCACTGAGCTACCCTCACCCAGACACACTGTCACTGAGCTACCCTCCCTCACCCAGACACACTGTCACTGAGCTACCCTCCCTCACCCAGACACACTGTCACTGAGCTATCCTCCCTCACCCAGACACACTGTCACTGAGCTATCCTCCCTCACCGAGACACACTGTCACTGAGCTACCCTCACCCAGACACACTGTCACTGAGCCTCCATCACCCGGACACACTGTCACTGAGCTACCCTCCCTGACCCAGACACACTGTCACTGAAACTCCCTCACCCAGACACACTGTCACTGAGCTACCCTCCCTCACCCAGACACACTCTCACTGAGCTACCCTCACCCAGACACACTGTCACTGAGCGACCCTCCCTCACTCAGACACACAGTCACTGATCTACCCTCCCTCACCCAGACACACTGTCACTGAGCTCCCCTCACCCAGACACACTGTCACTGAGCTACCCTCACCCAGACACACTGTCACTGAGCCTCCCTCACCCAGAAACACTGTCACTGAGCTACCCTCACCCAGACACACTGTCACTGAGCTATCCTCACCCAGACACACTGTCACTGAGCTACCCTCCCTCACCCAGACACACTGTCACTGAGCTAACCTCCCTCACCCAGACACACTGTCACTGAGCTCACCTCACCCAGACACACTGTCACTGAGCAACCATCCCTCACCAAGACACACTGTCACTGAGCTACCCTCCCCCATCCAGACACACTGTCACTGAGCTACCCTCACCCAGACACACTGTCACTGAGCTAAACTCCCTCACCCAGACACACTGTCACTGAGCCTCCCTCACCCAGACACACTGTCACTGAGCTACCCTCCCTCACCCAGACACACTGTCACTGAGCTACCCTCACACAGAAACACTGCCACTGAGTTCCCCTCCCGCACCCAGACACACTGTCACTGAGCTACCCTCCCTCACCCAGACACACTGTCACTGAGCTACCCTCACCCAGACAAACTGTCACTGAGCTACCCTCACCCAGACACACTGTCACTGAGCTACCCTCACCCAGACACACTGTCACTGAGCTGCCCTCCCTCACCCAGACACACTGTCACTGAACTACACTCCCTCACCCAGACACACTGTCACTGATCTCCCCTCCCTCACCCAGACACACTGTCACTGAGCTACCCTCACCCAGACACACTGTCACTGAGCTACCCTCACCCAGACACACTGTCACTGAGCTACCCACCCTCACCCAGACACACTGTCACTGAGCCTCCCTCACCCAGACAGACTGTCACTGAGCTACCCTCCCTCAACCAGACACACTGTCACTGAGCTACCCTGCATCACCCAGACACACTGTCACTGAGATACCCTCCCTCTCCAGACACACTGTCACTGAGCTACCCTCCCTCACCCAGACACACTGTCACTGAGCTCCCCTCACCCAGACACACTGTCACTGAGCTACCCTCACCCAGACACACTGTCACTGAGCTACCCTCCCTCACATAGACACTGTCACTGAGATACCCTCCCTCACCCAGACACACTGTCACTGAGCTACCCTCACCCAGACACTGTCACTGAGCCTCCCTCACCCAGACACATTGTCACTGAGCTACCCTCCCTCACCCAGACACACTGTCACTGAGCTACCCTCACCCAGACACACTGTCACTGAGCAACCCTCCCTCACCCAGACACACTTTCACTGAGCTACCATCCCTCACCCAGACACACTGTCACTGAGCTACCCTCCCTCACCCAGACACACTGTCACTGAGCTACCCTCACCCAGACACACTGTCACTGAGCTACCCTCCCTCACCCAGACACACTGTCACTGAGCTACCCTCCCTCACCCAGACACACTGTCACTGAGCTACCCTCACCCAGACACACTGTCACTGAGATACCCTCCCTCACCCAGACACACTTTCACTGAGCTACCTCCCTCACCCAGACGCACTGTCACTGAGCTACCCTCCCTCACCCAGACACACTGTCTCTGAGCTACCCTCCCTCACCCAGACACACTGTCACTGAGCTACCCTCCCTCACCCAGACACACTGTCACTGAGCTACCCCCCCTCACCCAGACGCACAGTCACTGAGCTACCCTCACCCAGTCACAATGTCACTGAGCTACCCTCGCTCACCCAGACACACTGTCACTGAGCTACCCACCCTCACCCAGACACACTGTCACTGAGCTACCCTCACCCAGACACACTGTCACTGAGCTACCCTCCCTCACCCCGACACACTGTCACTGAGCTACCCTCACCCAGACATACTGTCACTGAGCTACCCTCCCTCACCCAGACACACTGTCACTGAGCTACCCTCACCCAGACACACTGTCACTGAGCTACCCTCACCCAGACACACTGTCACTGAGCTACCCTCCCTCAGCCAGACACACTGTCACTGAGCTACCCTCCCTCACCCAGACACACTGTCACTGAGCTATCCTCCCTCACCCAGACACACTGTCACTGAGCTATCCTCCCTCACCGAGACACACTGTCACTGAGCTACCCTCACCCAGACACACTGTCACTGAGCCTCCCTCACCCAGACACACTGTCACTGAGCTACCCTCCCTGACCCAGACACACTGTCACTGAAACTCCCTCACCCAGACACACTGTCACTGAGCTACCCTCCCTCACCCAGACACACTCTCACTGAGCTACCCTCACCCAGACACACTGTCACTGAGCGACCCTCCCTCACTCAGACACACTGTCACTGAGCTACCCTTCCTCACCCAGACACACTGTCACTGAGCTACCCTCCCTCTCCCAGACACACTGTCACTGAGCTACCCTCACGCAGACACACTGTCACTGAGATACACTCACCCAGACACACTGTCACTGAGCTACCCTCACCTTGACACACTGTCACTGAGCCTCCCTCACCCAGACACACTGTCACTGAGCTACCCTCCCTCACCCAGACACACTGTCACTGAACTACACTCCCTCACCCAGACACACTGTCACTGATCTCCCCTCCCTCACCCAGACACACTGTCACTGAGCTACCCTCACCCAGACACACTGTCACTGAGCTACCCTCACCCAGACACACTGTCACTGAGCTACCCACCCTCACCCAGACACACTGTCACTGAGCCTCCCTCACCCAGACAGACTGTCACTGAGCTACCCTCCCTCAACCAGACACACTGTCACTGAGCTACCCTGCATCACCCAGACACACTGTCACTGAGATACCCTCCCTCTCCAGACACACTGTCACTGAGCTACCCTCCCTCACCCAGACACACTGTCACTGAGCTCCCCTCACCCAGACACACTGTCACTGAGCTACCCTCACCCAGACACACTGTCACTGAGCTACCCTCCCTCACATAGACACTGTCACTGAGATACCCTCCCTCACCCAGACACACTGTCACTGAGCTACCCTCACCCAGACACTGTCACTGAGCCTCCCTCACCCAGACACACTGTCACTGAGCTACCCTCCCTCACCCAGACACACTGTCACTGAGCTACCCTCACCCAGACACACTGTCACTGAGCAACCCTCCCTCACCCAGACACACTTTCACTGAGCTACCATCCCTCACCCAGACACACTGTCACTAAGCTACCCTCCCTCACCCAGACACACTGTCACTGAGCTACCCTCACCCAGACACACTGTCACTGAGCTACCCTCCCTCACCCAGACACACTGTCACTGAGCTACCCTCCCTCACCCAGACACACTGTCACTGAGCTACCCTCACCAAGACACACTGTCACTGAGATACCCTCCCTCACCCAGACACACTTTCACTGAGCTACCTCCCTCACCCAGACGCACTGTCACTGAGCTACCCTCCCTCACCCAGACACACTGTCTCTGAGCTACCCTCCCTCACCCAGACACACTGTCACTGAGCTACCCTCCCTCACCCAGACACACTGTCACTGAGCTACCCCCCCTCACCCAGACGCACAGTCACTGAGCTACCCTCACCCAGTCACAATGTCACTGAGCTACTCTCGCTCACCCAGACACACTGTCACTGAGCTACCCACCCTCACCCAGACACACTGTCACTGAGCTACCCTCACCCAGACACACTGTCACTGAGCTACCCTCCCTCACCCCGACACACTGTCACTGAGCTACCCTCACCCAGACATACTGTCACTGAGCTACCCTCCCTCACCCAGACACACTGTCACTGAGCTACCCTCACCCAGACACACTGTCACTGAGCTACCCTCACCCAGACACACTGTCACTGAGCTACCCTCCCTCAGCCAGACACACTGTCACTGAGCTACCCTCCCTCACCCAGACACACTGTCACTGAGCTATCCTCCCTCACCCAGACACACTGTCACTGAGCTATCCTCCCTCACCGAGACACACTGTCACTGAGCTACCCTCACCCAGACACACTGTCACTGAGCCTCCCTCACCCAGACACACTGTCACTGAGCTACCCTCCCTGACCCAGACACACTGTCACTGAAACTCCCTCACCCAGACACACTGTCACTGAGCTACCCTCCCTCACCCAGACACACTCTCACTGAGCTACCCTCACCCAGACACACTGTCACTGAGCGACCCTCCCTCACTCAGACACACTGTCACTGAGCTACCCTTCCTCACCCAGACACACTGTCACTGAGCTACCCTCCCTCTCCCAGACACACTGTCACTGAGCTACCCTCACGCAGACACACTGTCACTGAGATACACTCACCCAGACACACTGTCACTGAGCTACCCTCACCTTGACACACTGTCACTGAGCCTCCCTCACCCAGACACACTGTCACTGAGCTACCCTCCCTCACCCAGACACACTGTCACTGATCTACCCTCCCTCACCCAGACACACTGTCACTGAGCTCCCCTCACCCAGACACACTGTCACTGATCTACCCTCACCCAGACACACTGTCACTGAGCCTTCCTCACCCAGACACACTGTCACTGAGCTACCCTCCCTCACCCAGACACATTGTCACTGAGCTACCCTCCCTCACCCAGACACACTGCCACTGAACTACCCTCCCTCACCCAGACACCCTGTCACTGATCTACCCTCCCTCACCCAGACACACTGTCACTGAGCGATCCTGACTCACCCAGACACACTGTCACTGAGCTACCCTCCCTCACCCAGACACACTGTCACTGAGCTACCCTCACCAAGACACACTGTCACTGAGCAAGCCACCCTCAAACAGACACACTGTCACTGAGCTACCGTCCCTCACCCAGACACACTGTCACTGAGCTACCCTCACCCAGACACACTGTCAATGAGCTACCCTCACCCAGACACACTGTCAGTGAGGTAACCTCAACCAGACACACTGTCACTGAGATACCCTCACCCAGACACGCTGTCACTGAGCTGCCCTCACCCAGACACACTATCACTGAGCCTCCCTCACCCAGACACACTGTCAATGAGCTACCCTCCCTCACCCAGACACACTGTCACTGAGCTACCCTCACCCAGACACTCTGTCACTGAGCTACCCTCACCCAGACACACTGTCACTGAGCAACCCTCCCTCACCCAGACACACTTTCACTGAGCTACCATCCCTCACCCAGACACACTCTCACTGAGCTACCCTCTCTCACCCAGACACTGTCACTGAGATACCCTCACCCAGACACACTGTCACTGAGCGACCCTCCCTCACTCAGACACACTGTCACTGAGCTACCCTTCCTCACCCAGACACACTGTCACTGAGCTACCCTCCCTCTCCCAGACACACTGTCACTGAGCTACCCTCACCCAGACACACTGTCACTGAGCTACCCTCACCCTGACACACTGTCACTGAGCCTCCCTCACCCAGACACTCTGTCACTGAGCTACCCTCCCTCACCCAGACACACAGTCACTGATCTACCCTCCCTCACCCAGACACACTGTCACTGAGCTCCCCTCACCCAGACACACTGTCACTGAGCTACCCTCACCCAGACACACTGTCACTGAGCCTCCCTCACCCAGAAACACTGTCACTGAGCTACCCTCACCCAGACACACTGTCACTGAGCTATCCTCACCCAGACACACTGTCACTGAGCTACCCTCCCTCACCCAGACACACTGTCACTTAGCTACCCTCACCCAGACACACTGTCACTGAGCTACCCTCCCTCACCCAGACACACTGTCACTGAGCTACCCTCTCTCACCCAGACACACTGTCACTGAGCTACCCTCACCCAGACACACTGTCACTGCGCTACCCTCACTCAGACACACTGTCACTGAGGTACCCTCCCTCACCCAGACACACTGTCACTGAGCTAACCTCCCTCACCCAGACACACTGTCACTGAGCTCACCTCACCCAGACACACTGTCACTGAGCAACCATCCCTCACCAAGACACACTGTCACTGAGCTACCCTCCCCCATCCAGACACACTGTCACTGAGCTACCCTCACCCAGACACACTGTCACTGAGCTAAACTCCCTCACCCAGACACACTGTCACTGAGCCTCCCTCACCCAGACACACTGTCACTGAGCTACCCTCCCTCACCCCGACACACAGTCACTGAGCTACCCTCACCCAGACATACTGTCACTGAGCTACCCTCCCTCACCCAGACACACTGTCACTGAGCTACCCTCACCCAGACACACTGTCACTGAGCTACCCTCACCCAGACACACTGTCACTGAGCTACCCTCCCTCAGCCAGACACACTGTCACTGAGCTACCCTCCCTCACCCAGACACACTGTCACTGAGCTATCCTCCCTCACCCAGACACACTGTCACTGAGCTATCCTCCCTCACCGAGACACACTGTCACTGAGCTACCCTCACCCAGACACACTGTCACTGAGCCTCCCTCACCCAGACACACTGTCACTGAGCTACCCTCCCTGACCCAGACACACTGTCACTGAAACTCCCTCACCCAGACACACTGTCACTGAGCTACCCTCCCTCACCCAGACACACTCTCACTGAGCTACCCTCACCCAGACACACTGTCACTGAGCGACCCTCCCTCACTCAGACACACTGTCACTGAGCTACCCTTCCTCACCCAGACACACTGTCACTGAGCTACCCTCCCTCTCCCAGACACACTGTCACTGAGCTACCCTCACGCAGACACACTGTCACTGAGATACACTCACCCAGACACACTGTCACTGAGCTACCCTCACCTTGACACACTGTCACTGAGCCTCCCTCACCCAGACACACTGTCACTGAGCTACCCTCCCTCACCCAGACACACTGTCACTGATCTACCCTCCCTCACCCAGACACACTGTCACTGAGCTCCCCTCACCCAGACACACTGTCACTGATCTACCCTCACCCAGACACACTGTCACTGAGCCTTCCTCACCCAGACACACTGTCACTGAGCTACCCTCCCTCACCCAGACACATTGTCACTGAGCTACCCTCCCTCACCCAGACACACTGCCACTGAACTACCCTCCCTCACCCAGACACCCTGTCACTGATCTACCCTCCCTCACCCAGACACACTGTCACTGAGCGATCCTGACTCACCCAGACACACTGTCACTGAGCTACCCTCCCTCACCCAGACACACTGTCACTGAGCTACCCTCACCAAGACACACTGTCACTGAGCAAGCCACCCTCAAACAGACACACTGTCACTGAGCTACCGTCCCTCACCCAGACACACTGTCACTGAGCTACCCTCACCCAGACACACTGTCAATGAGCTACCCTCACCCAGACACACTGTCAGTGAGGTAACCTCAACCAGACACACTGTCACTGAGATACCCTCACCCAGACACGCTGTCACTGAGCTGCCCTCACCCAGACACACTATCACTGAGCCTCCCTCACCCAGACACACTGTCACTGAGCTACCCTCCCTCACCCAGACACACTGTCACTGAGCTACCCTCACCCAGACACTCTGTCACTGAGCTACCCTCACCCAGACACACTGTCACTGAGCAACCCTCCCTCACCCAGACACACTTTCACTGAGCTACCATCCCTCACCCAGACACACTCTCACTGAGCTACCCTCTCTCACCCAGACACTGTCACTGAGATACCCTCACCCAGACACACTGTCACTGAGCGACCCTCACCCAGACACACTGTCACTGAGCTACCCTCCCTCAGCCAGACACACTGTCACTGAGCTACCCTCCCTCACCCAGACACACTGTCACTGAGCTATCCTCCCTCACCCAGACACACTGTCACTGAGCTATCCTCCCTCACCGAGACACACTGTCACTGAGCTACCCTCACCCAGACACACTGTCACTGAGCCTCCCTCACCCAGACACACTGTCACTGAGCTACCCTCCCTGACCCAGACACACTGTCACTGAAACTCCCTCACCCAGACACACTGTCACTGAGCTACCCTCCCTCACCCAGACACACTCTCACTGAGCTACCCTCACCCAGACACACTGTCACTGAGCGACCCTCCCTCACTCAGACACACTGTCACTGAGCTACCCTTCCTCACCCAGACACACTGTCACTGAGCTACCCTCCCTCTCCCAGACACACTGTCACTGAGCTACCCTCACGCAGACACACTGTCACTGAGATACACTCACCCAGACACACTGTCACTGAGCTACCCTCACCTTGACACACTGTCACTGAGCCTCCCTCACCCAGACACACTGTCACTGAGCTACCCTCCCTCACCCAGACACACTGTCACTGAACTACACTCCCTCACCCAGACACACTGTCACTGATCTCCCCTCCCTCACCCAGACACACTGTCACTGAGCTACCCTCACCCAGACACACTGTCACTGAGCTACCCTCACCCAGACACACTGTCACTGAGCTACCCACCCTCAACCAGACACACTGTCACTGAGCTACCCTGCATCACCCAGACACACTGTCACTGAGATACCCTCCCTCTCCAGACACACTGTCACTGAGCTACCCTCCCTCACCCAGACACACTGTCACTGAGCTCCCCTCACCCAGACACACTGTCACTGAGCTACCCTCACCCAGACACACTGTCACTGAGCTACCCTCCCTCACATAGACACTGTCACTGAGATACCCTCCCTCACCCAGACACACTGTCACTGAGCTACCCTCACCCAGACACTGTCACTGAGCCTCCCTCACCCAGACACACTGTCACTGAGCTACCCTCCCTCACCCAGACACACTGTCACTGAGCTACCCTCACCCAGACACACTGTCACTGAGCAACCCTCCCTCACCCAGACACACTTTCACTGAGCTACCATCCCTCACCCAGACACACTGTCACTAAGCTACCCTCCCTCACCCAGACACACTGTCACTGAGCTACCCTCACCCAGACACACTGTCACTGAGCTACCCTCCCTCACCCAGACACACTGTCACTGAGCTACCCTCCCTCACCCAGACACACTGTCACTGAGCTACCCTCACCCAGACACACTGTCACTGAGATACCCTCCCTCACCCAGACACACTTTCACTGAGCTACCTCCCTCACCCAGACGCACTGTCACTGAGCTACCCTCCCTCACCCAGACACACTGTCTCTGAGCTACCCTCCCTCACCCAGACACACTGTCACTGAGCTACCCTCCCTCACCCAGACACACTGTCACTGAGCTACCCCCCCTCACCCAGACGCACAGTCACTGAGCTACCCTCACCCAGTCACAATGTCACTGAGCTACCCTCGCTCACCCAGACACACTGTCACTGAGCTACCCACCCTCACCCAGACACACTGTCACTGAGCTACCCTCACCCAGACACACTGTCACTGAGCTACCCTCCCTCACCCCGACACACTGTCACTGAGCTACCCTCACCCAGACATACTGTCACTGAGCTACCCTCCCTCACCCAGACACACTGTCACTGAGCTACCCTCACCCAGACACACTGTCACTGAGCTACCCTCACCCAGACACACTGTCACTGAGCTACCCTCCCTCAGCCAGACACACTGTCACTGAGCTACCCTCCCTCACCCAGACACACTGTCACTGAGCTATCCTCCCTCACCCAGACACACTGTCACTGAGCTATCCTCCCTCACCGAGACACACTGTCACTGAGCTACCCTCACCCAGACACACTGTCACTGAGCCTCCCTCACCCAGACACACTGTCACTGAGCTACCCTCCCTGACCCAGACACACTGTCACTGAAACTCCCTCACCCAGACACACTGTCACTGAGCTACCCTCCCTCACCCAGACACACTCTCACTGAGCTACCCTCACCCAGACACACTGTCACTGAGCGACCCTCCCTCACTCAGACACACTGTCACTGAGCTACCCTTCCTCACCCAGACACACTGTCACTGAGCTACCCTCCCTCTCCCAGACACACTGTCACTGAGCTACCCTCACGCAGACACACTGTCACTGAGATACACTCACCCAGACACACTGTCACTGAGCTACCCTCACCTTGACACACTGTCACTGAGCCTCCCTCACCCAGACACACTGTCACTGAGCTACCCTCCCTCACCCAGACACACTGTCACTGATCTACCCTCCCTCACCCAGACACACTGTCACTGAGCTCCCCTCACCCAGACACACTGTCACTGATCTACCCTCACCCAGACACACTGTCACTGAGCCTTCCTCACCCAGACACACTGTCACTGAGCTACCCTCCCTCACCCAGACACATTGTCACTGAGCTACCCTCCCTCACCCAGACACACTGCCACTGAACTACCCTCCCTCACCCAGACACCCTGTCACTGATCTACCCTCCCTCACCCAGACACACTGTCACTGAGCGATCCTGACTCACCCAGACACACTGTCACTGAGCTACCCTCCCTCACCCAGACACCCTGTCACTGATCTACCCTCCCTCACCCAGACACATTGTCACTGAGCTACCCTCCCTCACCCAGACACACTGCCACTGAACTACCCTCCCTCACCCAGACACCCTGTCACTGATCTACCCTCCCTCACCCAGACACACTGTCACTGAGCGATCCTGACTCACCCAGACACACTGTCACTGAGCTACCCTCCCTCACCCAGACACACTGTCACTGAGCTACCCTCACCAAGACACACTGTCACTGAGCAAGCCACCCTCAAACAGACACACTGTCACTGAGCTACCGTCCCTCACCCAGACACACTGTCACTGAGCTACCCTCACCCAGACACACTGTCAATGAGCTACCCTCACCCAGACACACTGTCAGTGAGGTAACCTCAACCAGACACACTGTCACTGAGATACCCTCACCCAGACACGCTGTCACTGAGCTGCCCTCACCCAGACACACTATCACTGAGCCTCCCTCACCCAGACACACTGTCAATGAGCTACCCTCCCTCACCCAGACACACTGTCACTGAGCTACCCTCACCCAGACACTCTGTCACTGAGCTACCCTCACCCAGACACACTGTCACTGAGCAACCCTCCCTCACCCAGACACACTTTCACTGAGCTACCATCCCTCACCCAGACACACTCTCACTGAGCTACCCTCTCTCACCCAGACACTGTCACTGAGCTACCCTCACCCTGACACACTGTCACTGAGCCTCCCTCACCCAGACACTCTGTCACTGAGCTACCCTCCCTCACCCAGACACACAGTCACTGATCTACCCTCCCTCACCCAGACACACTGTCACTGAGCTCCCCTCACCCAGACACACTGTCACTGAGCTACCCTCACCCAGACACACTGTCACTGAGCCTCCCTCACCCAGAAACACTGTCACTGAGCTACCCTCACCCAGACACACTGTCACTGAGCTATCCTCACCCAGACACACTGTCACTGAGCTACCCTCCCTCACCCAGACACACTGTCACTTAGCTACCCTCACCCAGACACACTGTCACTGAGCTACCCTCCCTCACCCAGACACACTGTCACTGAGCTACCCTCTCTCACCCAGACACACTGTCACTGAGCTACCCTCACCCAGACACACTGTCACTGCGCTACCCTCACTCAGACACACTGTCACTGAGGTACCCTCCCTCACCCAGACACACTGTCACTGAGCTAACCTCCCTCACCCAGACACACTGTCACTGAGCTCACCTCACCCAGACACACTGTCACTGAGCAACCATCCCTCACCAAGACACACTGTCACTGAGCTACCCTCCCCCATCCAGACACACTGTCACTGAGCTACCCTCACCCAGACACACTGTCACTGAGCTAAACTCCCTCACCCAGACACACTGTCACTGAGCCTCCCTCACCCAGACACACTGTCACTGAGCTACCCTCCCTCACCCCGACACACTGTCACTGAGCTACCCTCACCCAGACATACTGTCACTGAGCTACCCTCCCTCACCCAGACACACTGTCACTGAGCTACCCTCACCCAGACACACTGTCACTGAGCTACCCTCACCCAGACACACTGTCACTGAGCTACCCTCCCTCAGCCAGACACACTGTCACTGAGCTACCCTCCCTCACCCAGACACACTGTCACTGAGCTATCCTCCCTCACCCAGACACACTGTCACTGAGCTATCCTCCCTCACCGAGACACACTGTCACTGAGCTACCCTCACCCAGACACACTGTCACTGAGCCTCCCTCACCCAGACACACTGTCACTGAGCTACCCTCCCTGACCCAGACACACTGTCACTGAAACTCCCTCACCCAGACACACTGTCACTGAGCTACCCTCCCTCACCCAGACACACTCTCACTGAGCTACCCTCACCCAGACACACTGTCACTGAGCGACCCTCCCTCACTCAGACACACTGTCACTGAGCTACCCTTCCTCACCCAGACACACTGTCACTGAGCTACCCTCCCTCTCCCAGACACACTGTCACTGAGCTACCCTCACGCAGACACACTGTCACTGAGATACACTCACCCAGACACACTGTCACTGAGCTACCCTCCCTCACCCAGACACACTGTCACTGATCTACCCTCCCTCACCCAGACACACTGTCACTGAGCTCCCCTCACCCAGACACACTGTCACTGATCTACCCTCACCCAGACACACTGTCACTGAGCCTTCCTCACCCAGACACACTGTCACTGAGCTACCCTCCCTCACCCAGACACATTGTCACTGAGCTACCCTCCCTCACCCAGACACACTGCCACTGAACTACCCTCCCTCACCCAGACACCCTGTCACTGATCTACCCTCCCTCACCCAGACACACTGTCACTGAGCGATCCTGACTCACCCAGACACACTGTCACTGAGCTACCCTCCCTCACCCAGACACACTGTCACTGAGCTACCCTCACCAAGACACACTGTCACTGAGCAAGCCACCCTCAAACAGACACACTGTCACTGAGCTACCGTCCCTCACCCAGACACACTGTCACTGAGCTACCCTCACCCAGACACACTGTCAATGAGCTACCCTCACCCAGACACACTGTCAGTGAGGTAACCTCAACCAGACACACTGTCACTGAGATACCCTCACCCAGACACGCTGTCACTGAGCTGCCCTCACCCAGACACACTATCACTGAGCCTCCCTCACCCAGACACACTGTCACTGAGCTACCCTCCCTCACCCAGACACACTGTCACTGAGCTACCCTCACCCAGACACTCTGTCACTGAGCTACCCTCACCCAGACACACTGTCACTGAGCAACCCTCCCTCACCCAGACACACTTTCACTGAGCTACCATCCCTCACCCAGACACACTCTCACTGAGCTACCCTCTCTCACCCAGACACTGTCACTGAGATACCCTCACCCAGACACACTGTCACTGAGCGACCCTCCCTCACTCAGACACACTGTCACTGAGCTACCCTTCCTCACCCAGACACACTGTCACTGATTTACCCTCCCTCTCCCAGACACACTGTCACTGAGCTACCCTCACCCAGACACACTGTCACTGAGCTACCCTCACCCAGACACACTGTCACTGAGCCTCCCTCACCCAGAAACACTGTCACTGAGCTACCCTCACCCAGACACACTGTCACTGAGCTATCCTCACCCAGACACACTGTCACTGAGCTACCCTCCCTCACCCAGACACACTGTCACTTAGCTACCCTCACCCAGACACACTGTCACTGAGCTACCCTCCCTCACCCAGACACACTGTCACTGAGCTACCCTCTCTCACCCAGACACACTGTCACTGAGCTACCCTCACCCAGACACACTGTCACTGCGCTACCCTCACTCAGACACACTGTCACTGAGGTACCCTCCCTCACCCAGACACACTGTCACTGAGCTAACCTCCCTCACCCAGACACACTGTCACTGAGCTCACCTCACCCAGACACACTGTCACTGAGCAACCATCCCTCACCAAGACACACTGTCACTGAGCTACCCTCCCCCATCCAGACACACTGTCACTGAGCTACCCTCACCCAGACACACTGTCACTGAGCTAAACTCCCTCACCCAGACACACTGTCACTGAGCCTCCCTCACCCAGACACACTGTCACTGAGCTACCCTCCCTCACCCAGACACACTGTCACTGAGCTACCCTCACACAGAAACACTGCCACTGAGCTCCCCTCCCGCACCCAGACACACTGTCACTGAGCTACCCTCCCTCACCCAGACACACTGTCACTGAGCTACCCTCCCTCACCCAGACACACTGCCACTGAACTACCCTCCCTCACCCAGACACCCTGTCACTGATCTACCCTCCCTCACCCAGACACACTGTCACTGAGCTACCCTCACCCAGACACACTGTCACTGAGCTACCCTCACCCAGACACACTGTCACTGAGCTACCCACCCTCACCCAGACACACTGTCACTGAGCCTCCTTCACCCAGACAGACTGTCACTGAGCTACCCTCCCTCAACCAGACACACTGTCACTGAGCTACCCTCCCTCACCCAGACACACTGTCACTGAGATACCCTCCCTCACCAGACACACTGTCACTGAGCTACCCTCCCTCACCCAGACACACTGTCACTGAGCTCCCCTCACCCAGACACACTGTCACTGAGCTACCCTCACCCAGACACACTGTCACTGAGCTACCCTCCCTCACACAGACACTGTCACTGAGTTACCCTCCCTCACCCAGACTCACTGTCACTGAGCTACCCTCACCCAGACACTGTCACTGAGCCTCCCTCACCCAGACACACTGTCACTGAGCTACCCTCCCTCACCCAGACACACTGTCACTGAGCTACCCTCACCCAGACACACTGTCACTGAGCAACCCTCCCTCACCCAGACACACTTTCACTGAGCTACCATCCCTCACCCAGACACACTGTCACTGAGCTACCCTCCCTCACCCAGACACACTGTCACTGAGCTACCCTCACCCAGACACACTGTCACTGAGCTACCCTCCCTCACCCAGACACACTGTCACTGAGCTACCCTCCCTCACCCAGACACACTGTCACTGAGCTACCCTCACCCAGACACACTGTCACTGAGCTACCCTCCCTCACCCAGACACACTGTCACTGATCTACCCTCCCTCACCCAGACACACTGTCACTGAGCTCCCCTCACCCAGACACACTGCCACTGAACTACCCTCCCTCACCCAGACACCCTGTCACTGATCTACCCTCCCTCACCCAGACACACTGTCACTGAGCGATCCTGACTCACCCAGACACACTGTCACTGAGCTACCCTCCCTCACCCAGACACACTGTCACTGAGCTACCCTCACCAAGACACACTGTCACTGAGCAACCCACCCTCAAACAGACATACTGTCACTGAGCTACCGTCCCTCACCCAGACACACTGTCACTGAGCTACCCTCACCCAGACACACTGTCACTGAGCTACCCTCCCTCGCCCAGACACACTGTCAATGAGCTACCCTCACCCAGACACACTGTCAGTGAGGTAACCTCAACCAGACACACTGTCACTGAGATACCCTCACCCAGACACACTGTCACTGAGCTGCCCTCAGCCAGACACACTATCACTGAGCCTCCCTCACCCAGACACACTGTCACTGAGCTACCCTCCCTCACCCAGACACACTGTCACTGAGCTACCCTCACCCAGACACTCTGTCACTGAGCTACCCTCACCCAGACACACTGTCACTGAGCAACCCTCCCTCACCCAGACACACTTTCACTGAGCTACCATCCCTCACCCAGACACACTCTCACTGAGCTACCCTCTCTCACCCAGACACTGTCACTGAGATACCCTCACCCAGACACACTGTCACTGAGATACCCTCCCTCACCCAGACACACTGTCACTGAGCTACCTCCCTCACCCAGACGCACTGTCACTGAGCTACCCTCCCTCACCCAGACACACTGTCACTGAGCTACCCCCCCTCACCCAGACGCACAGTCACTGAGCTACCCTCACCCAGACACAATGTCACTGAGCTACCCTCCCTCACCCAGACACACTGTCACTGAGCTACCCACCCTCACCCAGACACACTGTCACTGAGCTACCCTCACCCAGACACACTGTCACTGAGCTACCCTCCCTCACCCAGACACACTGTCACTGAGCTACCCTCACCCAGACACACTGTCACTGAGCTACCCTCCCTCACCCAGACACACTGTCACTGAGCTACCCTCACCCAGACACACTGTCACTGAGCTACCCTCACCCAGACACACTCTCACTGAGATACCCTCCCTCACCCATACACACTGTCACTGAGCTACCCTCACCCAGACACACTGTCACTGAGCTACCCTCCCTCACCCAGACACACTGTCACTGAGCTATCCTCCCTCACCCAGATACACTGTCACTGAGCTATCCTCCCTCACCGAGACACACTGTCACTGAGCCTCCCTCACCCAGACACACTGTCACTGAGCTACCCTCCCTGACCCAGACACACTGTCACTGAGACTCCCTCACCCAGACACACTGTCCCTGAGCTACACTCCCTCACCCAGACACACTCTCACTGAGCTACCCTCACCCAGACACACTGTCACTGAGCGACCCACCCTCACTCAGACACACTGTCACTGAGCTACCCTTCCTCACCCAGACACACTGTCACTGAGCTACCCTCCCTCTCCCAGACACACTGTCACTGAGCTACCCTCACGCAGACACACTGTCACTGAGCTACCCTCACCCAGACACACTGTCACTGAGCTACCCTCACCCTGACACACTGTCACTGAGCCTCCCTCACCCAGACACACTGTCACTGAGCTACCCTCCCTCACCCAGACACACTGTCACTGATCTACCCTCCCTCACACAGACACACTGTCACTGAGCTCCCCTCACCCAGACACACTGTCACTGAGCTACCCTCACCCAGACACACTGTCACTGAGCCTCCCTCACCCAGACACACTGTCACTGAGCTACCCTCCCTCACCCAGACACATTGTCACTGAGCTACCCTCCCTCACCCAGACACACTGCCACTGAACTACCCTCCCGCACCCAGACATCCTGTCACTGATCTACCCTCCCTCACCCAGACACACTGTCACTGAGCTACCTTCCCTCAACCAAACACATTGTCAATGAGCTACCCTCCCTCACCCAGACACACTGTCACTGAGCTACCCTCCCTCACCCAGACACACTATCACTGATCTACCCACCCTCACCCAGACAAACTTTCACTGAGCTACCCTCCCTCCACCAGACACACAGTCACTGAGCTACCCTCACCCAGACACACTGTCACTGAGCTACCCTCACCCAGACACGCCGTCACTCAGCTACCCTCCCTCACCCAGACACACTGTCACTGAGCTACCCTCACCCAGATACACTGTCACTTAGCTACCCTCCCTCACCCAGAAACACTCTCACTGAGCTACCCTCACCCAGACACACTGTCACTGTGCTACCCTCCCTCACCCAGACGCACTGTCACTGATCTACCCTCCCTCAACCAAACACACTGTCACTGAGCTACCCACTCTCACCCAGACACACTGTCACTGAGCAACCCTCACCCAGACACACTGTCACTGAGCTACCCTCACCCAGACAAGCTGTCACTGAGCTACCCTCCCTCACCCAGACACACTGTCACTGAGCTACCCTCAGCCAGACACACTGTCACTTAGCTACCCTCCCTCACCCAGAAACACTCTCACTGAGCTACCCTCACCCAGACACACTGTCACTGAGCTACCCTCCCTCACCCAGAAACACTCTCACTGAGCTACCCTCACCCAGACACACTGTCACTGAGCTACCCTCCCTCACCCTGACACACTGTCACTGATCTACCCTCCCTCACTCAGACACACTGTCACTGAGCTACCCTCCCTCACCCAGACACACTGTCACTGAGCTACCCTCCCTCGCCCAGACACACTGTCACTGAGCAACCCTCACCCAGACACACTGTCACTGAGCTACCCTTACCCAGACAAGCTGTCACTGAGCTACCCTCCCTCACCCAGACACACTGTCACTGATCAACCCTCACCCAGACACACTGTCACTGAGCTACCGTTACCCAGACAAGCTGTCACTGAGCTACCCTCCCTCACCCAGACACAATGTCACTGAGCTACCCTCAGCCAGACACACTGTCACTGAGCTACCCTCCCTCACCCAGACACACTGTCACTGAGCTGCCCTCACCCAGACACACTGTCACTGAGATACCCACCCTCACCGAGACACACTGTCACTGAGCTACCCTCCCTCACCCAGACACACTGTCACTGAGCTACCCTCCCTCACACAGACACACTGTCACTGAGCTACCCTCACCCAGACACACTGTCACTGAGCAACCCTCCCTCACCCAGACACACTGTCACTCAGCTACCCTCACCAAGACACACTGTCACTGAGCAACCCACCCTGACCCAGACACACTGTCACTGAGCTACCCTCCCTTAGCCAGACACACTGTCACTGAGCTACCTTCACCCAGACACACTGTCACTGAGCTACCCTCCCTCACCCAGACACACTGTCAATGAGCTACCCTCACCCAGACACACTGTCACTGAGGTAACCTCCCTCAACCAGACACACTGTCACTGAGATACCCTCACCCAGACACACTATCACTGAGCTACCCTCACCCAGACACACTGTCACTGAGCTACCATCCCTCACCCATACACACTGTCACTGATCTACCCTCACCCAGACTCACTGTCACTGAGCTACCCTCCCTCACCCATACACACTGTCACTGAGCTACCCTCCCTCACCCGGACACACTGTCACTGTGCTACCCTCCCTCACCCAGACTCACTGTCACTGAGCTACCCTCACCCAGACACTGTCACTGAGCCTCCCTCACCCCGACACACTGTCACTGAGCTACCCTCCCTCACCCAGACACACTGTCACTGAGCTACCCTCACCCAGACACACTGTCACTGAGCAACCCTCCCTCACCCAGACACACTTTCACTGAGCTACCATCCCTCACCCAGACACACTGTCACTGAGCTACCCTCCCTCACCCAGACACACTGTCACTGAGCTACCCTCACCCAGACACACTGTCACTGAGCTACCCTCCCTCACCCAGACACACTGTCACTGAGCTACCCTCCCTCACCCAGACACACTGTCACTGAGCTACCCTCACCCAGACACACTGTCACTGAGATACCCTCCCTCACCCAGACACACTTTCACTGAGCTACCTCCCTCACCCAGACGCACTGTGACTGAGCTACCCACCCTCACCCAGACACACTGTCTCTGAGCTACCCTCCCTCACCCAGACACACTGTCACTGAGCTACCCTCCCTCACCCAGACACACTGTCACTGAGCTACCCCCCCTCACCCAGACGCACAGTCACTGAGCTACCCTCACCCAGACACAATGTCACTGAGCTACCCTCGCTCACCCAGACACACTGTCACTGAGCTACCCACCCTCACCCAGACACACTGTCACTGAGCTACCCTCACCCGGACACACTGTCACTGAGCTACCCTCCCTCACCCAGACACACTGTCACTGAGCTACCCTCACCCAGACACACTGTCACTGAGCTACCCTCCCTCACCCAGACACACTGTAACTGAGCTACCCTCACCCAGACACACTGTCACTGAGCTACCCTCACCCAGACACACTGTCACTGATCTACCCTCCCTCACCCAGACACACTGTCACTGAGCTATCCTCCCTCACCCAGACACACTGTCACTGAGCTACCCTCACCCAGACACACTGTCACTGAGCTACCCTCCCTCACCCAGACACACTGTAACTGAGCTACCCTCACCCAGACACACTGTCACTGAGCTACCCTCCCTCACCCAGACACACTGTCACTGAGCTATCCTCCCTCACCCAGACACACTGTCACTGAGCTATCCTCCCTCACCGAGACACACTGTCACTGAGCTACCCTCACCCAGACACACTGTCACTGAGCCTCCCTCACCCAGACACACTGTCACTGAGCTACCCTCCCTGACCCAGACACACTGTCACTGAAACTCCCTCACCCAGACACACTGTCACTGAGCTACCCTCCCACACCCAGACACACTCTCACTGAGCTACCCTCACCCAGACACACTGTCACTGAGCGACCCTCCCTCACCCAGACACACTGTCACTGAGCTACCCTCCCTCACCCAGACACACTGTCACTGATCTACCCTCCCTCACCCAGACACACTGTCACTGAGCTCCCCTCACCCAGACACACTGTCACTGATCTACCCTCACCCAGACACACTGTCACTGAGCCTTCCTCACCCAGACACACTGTCACTGAGCTACCCTCCCTCACCCAGACACATTGTCACTGAGCTACCCTCCCTCACCCAGACACACTGCCACTGAACTACCCTCCCTCACCCAGACACCCTGTCACTGATCTACCCTCCCTCACCCAGACACACTGTCACTGAGCGATCCTGACTCACCCAGACACACTGTCACTGAGCTACCCTCCCTCACCCAGACACACTGTCAGTGAGGTAACCTCAACCAGACACACTGTCACTGAGATACCCTCACCCAGACACACTGTCACTGAGCTGCCCTCACCCAGACACACTATCACTGAGCCTCCCTCACCCAGACACACTGTCACTGAGCTACCCTCCCTCACCCAGACACACTGTCACTGAGCTACCCTCACCCAGACACTCTGTCACTGAGCTACCCTCACCCAGACACACTGTCACTGAGCAACCCTCCCTCACCCAGACACACTTTCACTGAGCTACCATCCCTCACCCAGACACACTCTCACTGAGCTACCCTCTCTCACCCAGACACTGTCACTGAGATACCCTCACCCAGACACACTGTCACTGAGATACCCTCCCTCACCCAGACACACTTTCACTGAGCTACCTCCCTCACCCAGACGCACTGTCACTGAGCTACCCTCCCTCACCCAGACACACTGTCACTGAGCTACCCTCACCCAGACACACTGTCACTGAGCTACCCTCCCTCACCCAGACACACTGTCACTGAGCTACCCCCCCTCACCCAGACGCACAGTCACTGAGCTACCCTCACCCAGACACAATGTCACTGAGCTACCCTCCCTCACCCAGACACACTGTCACTGAGCTACCCACCCTCACCCAGACACACTGTCACTGAGCTACCCTCACCCAGACACACTGTCACTGAGCTACCCTCCCTCACCCAGACACACTGTCACTGAGCTACCCTCACCCAGACACACTGTCACTGAGCTACCCTCCCTCACCCAGACACACTGTCACTGAGCTACCCTCACCCAGACACACTGTCACTGAGCTACCCTCACCCAGACACACTCTCACTGAGATACCCTCCCTCACCCATACACACTGTCACTGAGCTACCCTCACCCAGACACACTGTCACTGAGCTACCCTCCCTCACCCAGACACACTGTCACTGATCTACCCACCCTCACCCAGACAAACTTTCACTGAGCTACCCTCCCTCCACCAGACACACAGTCACTGAGCTACCCTCACCCAGACACACTGTCACTGAGCTACCCTCCCTCACCCAGACACACTGTCACTGAGCTACCCTCACCCAGATACACTGTCACTTAGCTACCCTCCCTCACCCAGAAACACTCTCACTGAGCTACCCTCACCCAGACACACTGTCACTGTGCTACCGTCCCTCACCCAGACGCACTGTCACTGATCTACCCTCCCTCAACCAAACACACTGTCACTGAGCTACCCACTCTCACCCAGACACACTGTCACTGAGCAACCCTCACCCAGAGACACTGTCACTGAGCTACCCTCACCCAGACAAGCTGTCACTGAGCTACCCTCCCTCACCCAGACACACTGTCACTGAGCTACCCTCAGCCAGACACACTGTCACTTAGCTACCCTCCCTCACCCAGAAACACTCTCACTGAGCTACCCTCACCCAGACACACTGTCACTGAGCTACCCTCCCTCACCCAGAAACACTCTCACTGAGCTACCCTCACCCAGACACACTGTCACTGAGCTACCCTCCCTCACCCTGACACACTGTCACTGATCTACCCTCCCTCACCCAGACACACTGTCACTGAGCTACCCTCCCTCACCCAGACACACTGTCACTGAGCTCACCCTCACCCAGACACACTGTCACTGATCTACCCTCCCTCACCCAGACACACTGTCACTGAGCAACCCTCACCCAGACACACTGTCACTGAGCTACCCTCACCCAGACAAGCTGTCACTGAGCTACCCTCCCTCACCCAGACACAATGTCACTGAGCTACCCTCAGCCAGACACACTGTCACTGAGCTACCCTCCCTCACCCAGACACACTGTCACTGAGCTGCCCTCCCTCACCCAGACGCACTGTCACTGAGCTACCCTCACGCAGACACACTGTCACTGATCTACCCTCACCCAGACACACTGTCACTGAGATACCCACCCTCACCGAGACACACTGTCACTGAGCTACCCTCCCTCACCCAGACACACTGTCACTGAGCTACCCTCCCTCACACAGACACACTGTCACTGAGCTACCCTCACCCAGACACACTGTCACTGAGCAACCCTCCCTCACCCAGACACACTGTCACTCAGCTACCCTCACCAAGACACACTGTCACTGAGCAACCCACCCTGACCCAGACACACTGTCACTGAGCTACCCTCCCTCACCCAGACACACTGTCAATGAGCTACCCTCACCCAGACACACTGTCACTGAGGTAACCTCCCTCAACCAGACACACTGTCACTGAGATACCCTCACCCAGACACACTATCACTGAGCTACCCTCACCCAGACACACTGTCACTGAGCTACCATCCCTCACCCATACACACTGTCACTGATCTACCCTCACCCAGACTCACTGTCACTGAGCTACCCTTCCTCACCCATACACACTGTCACTGAGCTACCCTCCCTCACCCAGACACACTGTCACTGTGCTACCCTCCCTCACCCAGACACACTGTCACTGAGCCTCCCTCACCCAGACACACTGTCACTGAGCTAACCTCACCCAGACTCACTGTCACTGAGCTGCCCTCCCTCACCCAGACACACTGTCACTGAGCTACCCTCACCCAGACACACTGTCACTGAGCTACCCTCCCTCTCCCAGACCCACTGTCACTGAGCTACCCTCACCCAGACACACTGTCACTGATCTACCCTCCCTCACCCAGACACGCTGTCACTGAGCTATCCTCCCTCACCCAGACACACTGTCATTGAGCTACCCTGCCTCACCCAGACACGCTGTCACTGACCTACCCTCCTTCACCCAGACACACTGGCACTGAACTACCCTCCCTCACCCAGACACACTGTCACTGAGCTCACCCTCACCCAGACACACTGTCACTGATCTACCCTCCCTCACCCAGACACACTGTCACTGACCTACCCTCCCTCACCCAGACACACTGTCACTGAGCTACCCTCCCTCACCCAGACACACTGTCACTGAGCTACCCTCCCTCACCCAGACACACTGTCACTGAGCTACCCTCCCTCACCCAGACACACTGTCACTGAACTACCCTCCCTCACCCAGACACACTGTCACTGAGCTACCCTCACCCAGACTCACTTTCACTGAGCTACCCTCACCCAGACACACTGTCACTGATCTACCTTCCCTCACCCAGACACGCTGTCACTGAGCTACCCTCCCTCACCCAGACACACTGTCACTGAACTACCCTCCCTCACCCAGACACACTGTCACTGAGCTACCCTCACCCAGAGACACTGTCACTGAGCTACCCTCCCTCACTCAGAGACACTGTCACTGAGCTACCCTCCCTCACCCAGACACACTGTCACTGAGCTACCCTCACCCAGACACACTGTCACTGAGCTACCCTCCCTCACACAGACACACTGTCACTGAGCTACCCTCCCTCACCCAGACACACTGTCACTGAGCTACCCTCCCTCACCCCGACACACTGTCACTGAGCTACCCTCACCCAGACACACTGTCACTGAGCTACCCTCACCCAGACACACTGTCACTGAGTTACCCTCACCCAGACACACTGTCACTGAGCTGCCCACCCTCACCCAGACACACTGTCACTGAGCTACCCTCACCCAGACACACTGTCACTGAGCTACCCTCCCTCACCCAGACACACTGTCACTGAGCTACCCTCACCCAGACACACTGTCACTGAGCTACCCTCCCTCACCCAGATACACTGTCACTGAGCTACCGTCACCCAGACACACTGTCACTGAGCTACCCTCCCTCACCCAGACACACTGTCACTTATCTACGCTCACCCAGACACACTGTCACTGAGTTACCCTCCCTCACCCAGACACACTGTGACTGAGCTACCCTCACCCAGACACACTGTCACTGAGCTACCCTCACCCAGACACACTGTCAATGAGCTACCCTCCCTCACCCAGACACACTGTCACTGAGCTACCCTCCCTCACCCTGACACACTGTCACTGAGCTACCCTCACCCAGACACACTGTCACTGAGCTACCCTCCCTTACCCAGACACACTGTCACTGAGCTACCGTCCCTTACCCAGACACACTGACACAGAGTACTCGGTACATGGACAGAGGATCCTGGAGAAGGACAGCGTCTCCTGGACATGGACAGAGTCTCCTGGACATGGACAGTATCTCCTGGACATGGACAGACGGTCCTGGACATGGACAGAGTCTCCTGGACATGGACAGTGTCTCCTGGACATGGACAGATCTCCTGGACATGGACAGAGGCTCCTGGACATGGACAGTGTCTCCTGGACATGGACAGAGGCTCCTGGACATGGACAGTGTCTCCTGGACATGGACAGAGTCTCCTGGACATGGACAGAGTCTTCCTGACATGGACAGAGTCTCCTGGACATGGACAGAGTCTCCTGGACATGGACATATCTCCTGGACATGGACAGAGTCTCCTGTACTTGGACAGAACTCCTGGACATGGACAGAGGGTCCTGGACATGGACAGATCTCCTGGACATTAACAGATCTCCTGGACATTAACAGATCTCCTGGACATGGACAGATCACCTGGACATGGACAGTGTCTCCTGGACATGGACAGATCTCCTGGACATGGACAGAGGCTCCTGGACATGGACAGTGTCTCCTGGACATGGACAGAGGCTCCTGGACATGGACAGAGTCTTCCTGACATGGACAGAGTCTCCTGGACATGGACAGAGTCTCCTGGACATGGACATATCTCCTGGACATGGACAGAGTCTCCTGTACTTGGACAGAACTCCTGGACATGGACAGAGGGTCCTGGACATGGACAGATCTCCTGGACATTAACAGATCTCCTGGACATTAACTGATCTCCTGGACATGGACAGATCACCTGGACATGGACAGAGTCTCCTGGACATGGACATATCTCCTGGACATGGACAGAGTCTCCTGGACATGGACAGATCTCCTGGACATGGACAGAGGGTCCTGGACATGGACAGATCTCCTGGACATTAACAGATCTCCAGGACATGGACAGAGTCTCCTGGACATGGACAGAGTCTTCCTGACATGGACAGAGGCTCCTGCACATGGACAGAGTCTCCTGGACATGGACAGATCTCCTGGACATGGAGAGAGTCTCCTGGACATGGAGATAGTCTCCTGGACATGGACAGAGGGTCCTGCACATGGACAGAGTCTCCTGGACATGGACAGAGGGTCCTGGACATGGACAGATCTCCTGGACATTAACAGAACTCCTGGACATGGACAGAGTCTCCTGACATGGACAGAGGCTCCTGGACATGGACAGTTTCTCGTGGACCTGGACAGAGTCTCCTGGACATTGTCCATGTCCAGGAGATCAGACAGAGTCTGGTGGACATGGACAGAGTCTCCTGGACATGGACAGAGACTCCCTGACATGGACAGTGTCTCCCGGACATGGACAGAGTCTCCCTGACATGGACAGTGTCTCCCGGACATGGACAGAGTCTCCTGGACATGGAGAGAGTCTCCTGGACATGGAGGGAGTCTCCTGGATATGGAGAGAGTCTCCTGGACATGGACAGAGTCTCCTGGACATGGACAGAGTCTCCTGGACATGGACAGAGTCTTCCTGACATGGACAGAGTCTGGTGGACATGCACAGAGTCTCCAGGACATGGACAGAGTCTTCCTGACATGGACAGAGCCTGGTGGACATGGACAGAGGCTCCTGGACATGGACAGAGTCTCCTGGACATGGACAGAGTCTCCTGGACATGGACAGAGTCTCCTGGACATGGACAGATCTCCTGGACATGGACAGAGTCGCCTGGACATGGACAGATCTCCTGGACATGGACAGAGTCTCCTGGACATGGACAGAGTCTCCTGGACATGGACAGAGTCTGGTGGACATGGACAGTGTCTTCCTGACATGGACAGCCTTTCACGCAGCGTTGGAAATTCTGATCCCAGGAGCACGTTTTGGGGAAAGAATGTCGTGCTGAAAAACTCGGAGAGAGCTATTGCACATTTCATGGTGCATTTCATCAAGTATCACAGAACAAACTAACCTGCAAGCAAATAAAACTTGGTGCCAAAGGAATGTGGTAGTATTGAGGCCATCGGTATCTCATGGAGAAGGAACCCAGCACCTGAACAAGGGTTTACGGCTCCTCGTTCCTTACCCAGTGACATTCTCACAAAAGCAGCGTCAGCCTTCAGACACTTAGCTACAGGAGACAGAGTCCCCACAGCATCAACTCCACTCCCCACCCTGTAAATCCTCTGCAGTTAGCTACAGGAGACAGAGTCCCCACAGCATCACCTCCACTCCTCACCCTGTAAATCCTCTGCACTAAGCTACAGGAGGCAGGGACACAACAGCATCACCTCCACTCCTGTCACCCTGTAAATTCTCTGCACTTAGCTACAGGAGGCAGGGACACAACAGCATCACCTCCACTCCTCACCCTGTAAATCCTCTGCACATAGCTACAGGAGACAGAAACCCCACAGCATCACCTCCACTCCTGTCACCCTGTAAATCCTCTGCACATAGCTACAGGAGACAGAAACCCCACAGCAACACCGCCACTCCTGTCACCCTGAAAATCCTCTGCAGTTAGCTACAGGAGACAGAGTCCCCACAGCATCACCTCCACTCCTCACCCTGTAACTCCTCTGCACTAAGCTACAGGAGGCAGAGACCCCACAGCATCACCTCCACGCCTGTCACGCTGTAAATCCTGTGCACTTAGCTACATTACGCAGAGACCCCACAGCATCACCTCCACGCCTGTCACGCTGTAAATCCTGTGCACTTAGCTACATTACGCAGAGACCCCACAGCATCACCTCCACGCCTGTCACGCTGTAAATCCTGTGCACTTAGCTACATTACGCAGAGACCCCACAGCATCACCTCCACTCCCCAACTTGTAAATCCTCTTCACTAAGCTACAGGAAACAGAAACCCCACAGCATCACCTCCACTCCTCACCCTGTAAATCCTCTGCACTTAGCTACAGGAGGAAGGGACCCCACAGCATCACCTCCACTCCTGTCACCCTGTAAATACTCTGCACTTAGCTACAGGATGCAGCGAACGTACAGCATCACCTCCACTCCTCACCCTGTAAATCCTCTGCAGTTAGCTACAGGAGGCAGAGACCCCACAGCATCACCTCCACTCCTCACCCTGTAAGTCCTCTGATTTCTCATCCAGCCAATCATTTCTCTGAGCTGGTGCGAGACAATTCCAGTGATCCCTCAGAGCGAGGTCGGGCAGTAATGTTTCTGGGATTGGCCGCCATTATCCCATCGATCGTGGTGTCCTATCCCACCGTAGCAGATAGTGACATTCGGACTCAATTAAAAGCTGCAACTTCAATCTGCACACACGACCATAAAACCATTGCCTTTGTCACCCAGACCCAGCAGAGGTGGGGCCACCGTGATATACCATCAGAGGGAGTGTCCCTGCGAGTGCTCTACATCGACTCTGGACCCCGTGAATTCTCATGGCATCAGGTCAAACATGGACAAGGAAACCTCCTGCTGATTACCACGTACCGCCCTCCCTCAGCTGATGAATCAGTGCCTCCTCCATGTTGAACACCACTTGGAGGCAGCACTGAGGGTGGCGAGGGCACAGAATGTACTCTGAGTGGGGGACTTCAGTGTCCATCACCAAGTGTGGCTCGGTAGCGCCACTACTGACCGAGCTGGCCGAGTCCTATAGGACATAGCTGCTAGACTGGGTCTGCGGCAGGTGGTGAGGGAACCAACAAGAGGGAAAAACATACTTGATCTCATCCTCACCAACCTGCCTGCTGCAGATACATCTGTCCATGACAGTATCGGTAGGAGTGACCACCACACAGTCATTGTGGAGACAAAGTCCCACCTTCACATTGAGGATTCCCTCCATCGTGTTGTGTGGTACTACCACTGTGCTAAATGGGATAGATTTCACACAGATCTAGCAACTCAAGACTGGGCATCCATGAGGCGCTGTGGGCCATCAGCAGCAGCAGAATTGTACTCGAACACAATCTGTAACCTCATGGCCCAGCATATCCCCCACTCCACCATTACCATCAAGCCCGGGGATCAACCCTGGTTCAATGAAGAGTGCAGGAGGGCATGTCAGGAGCAGCACCAGGTATACCTAAAAATGAGGTGTCAACCTGGTGAAGCTATAACACAGGACTACTTGCATGTCAAACAGCATAAGCAGCAAGTGATAGACAGAGCTAAGCGATCCCACAACCAATGGATCAGATCTGAGCTCTGCAGTCCTGCCACATCCAGTCGTGAATGGTGGTGGACAATTAAACAACTCACTGGAGAACGAGGCTCCACAAATATCCCCATCCTCAATGATGGAGGAGCCCAGCACATCAGTGCAAAAAATAAGGCTGAAACATTTGCTACAATCTCCAGCCAGAAGTGCCGTGGATGATCCATCTCAGCCTCCTCCAGAGGTCCCAGCATCCCAGATGCCAGTCTCCTGCCAATTCGATTCACTCCATGTGACGTCAAGAAACGGCTGAATTCACTGGATACTGCAAAGGCTATGGGCCCTGACAATATTCCGGCAATAGTACTGAAGACTTGTGCTCCAGAACTTGCCACGCCCCTAGCCAAGCTGTTCCAGTACAGCTACAACATTGGTATCTACCCGGCTATGTGGAAAATTGCCCAGGTATGTCCTGTACACAAAAAGCAGGACAAATCCAACCCGGCCAATTACCATTCCATCAATCTACTCTCCATCATCAGTAGAGTAATGGAAGGGGTCACCAACAGTGCTATCAAGTGGCACTTGCTTAGCAATAACCTGCTCACTGATGCCCAGTTTGGGTTCTACCAGGGCCACTCAGCTCCTGAACTCATTACAGCCTTGGTTCAAACATGGACAAAAGAGCTGAACTCCCGAGGTGAGGTGAGAGTGACTGCCCTTGACATCAAGGCAGCATTTGACCGAGTGTGACATCAAGGAGTCCCAGCAAAACTGGAGTCAATGGGAATCAGGGGGAAAACTCTCCGCTGGTTGGAGTCATACCCAGCACAAAGGAAGATGGTTGTGGTTGTTGGAGGTCAGTCATCTCAGCTCCAGGACATCACTGCAGGAGTTCCTCAGGGTAGTGTCCTCGGCCCAACCACCTTCAGCTGCTTCATCAATGACCTTCCTTCCATCATAAGGTCAGAAGTGGGGATGTTCGCTGATGATTACACAATGTTCAGCACCATTCGCAGCTCCTCAGATACTGAAGCAGTCCATGTCCAAATGCAGCGAGACCTGGACAATATCCAGGCTTGGGCTGACAAGTGGCAAGTAACATTCACACCACACAAGTGTCAGGCAATGACCACCTCCAACAAGAGAGAATCCAATCATCGCCCCTTGACATTCAATGGCATTACCATCACTGAATCCCCCACTGTCAACATCCTGGGGGTTACCATTGACCAGAAACTGAACTGGACTAGTCATATAAATACTGTGGCTACAAGAGCAGCTCAGAGGCTGGGAATCCTGCAGTGAGTAACTCACCTCCTGTCTCCCCAAAGCCTGTCCACCATCTACAAGGCACAAGTCAGGAGTGTGATGGAATACTCCCCACTTGCCTGGATGAGTGCAGCTCCCACAACACTCAAGAAGCTGGACACCATCCAGGACAAAGCAGCCGCTTGATTGGCACCCCATCCACAAACATTCACTCCCTCCACCACCGACGCACAGTAGCAGCAGTGTGTGTACCATCTACAAGATGCACTGCAGGAACTCACCAAGGCTCCTTAGACAGCACCTTCCAAACCCATGACCACTACCATCTAGAAGGACAAGGGCAGCAGATAGATGGGAACACCACCACCTGGAAGTTCCCCTCCAAGTCACTCACCATCCTGACTTGGAAATATATCACCGTTCCTTCACTGTCGCTGGGTCAAAATCCTGGAACTCCCTCCCTAACAGCACTGTGGGTGTACCTACACCACATGGACTGCAGCGGTTCAAGAAGGCAGCTCACCCCCACCTTCTCAAGGGCAACTAGGGATGGGCAATAAATGCTGGCCCAGCCAGTGAAACCCACATCCCATGAATGAATTAAAAATATTCGATCATGTCTGATCAAACACTTCAATGCCTTTTACCCACACTCTCCCCATAACCCTTTACATTATTGTTAATCAGAAATCTATCAATCTCTACCTTAAACACACTCAGTGACTGAGCTCCCACGGCCCCCTGGGGTAGAGAATTCCAAAGATTCACAACACTCTGAGTAAAGACATTTCTCCCCATCTCGGTCCTAAGCCGCTTCCCCCTTATTTTGAAATTGTGTCCCCTGGTTCTAGACTCCTCGACCAGGGGAAACATCTTACCTGAATCTATCCTGTCTATCCCTTAAAGTATTTTGTAGGTTTCAATGAGATCACCTCTCATTCTTAAAAACTCTAGAGAATACAGGCCCAGTTTCCCCAATCTCTCTTCATAAAACAGTCCTGACATCCCCGGAGCATGGTGAAAGTCTGGTGACCCTTCGTTGCGCTCCCCCCATGGAAATAACATCCTTTCTAAGGTAAGGGGACCAAAACTGCACACAGTACTCCAGGTGCAGCCTAACCAAGCTTCTATACAGTTGAAGCAAGACTTCTCTACTCCTGTACTCAAATCCTCTTGTGATAAAGGCTAACATCCCATTCGCTTCCAGCTGCTCCTGCCTGGTACAAACATCAGTCACTCCTGTCAGACTCTGTAAGGGCAGCACAGCCAAGGGACCGGCCAGCTTTCCTCCCATATCCCTCACTCCCTCCCTCCCTCCATATCCCTCACTCCCTCCCTCACTCCCTCCCTCCATATCCCTCACTCCCTCCCTCACTCCCTCCCTCCATATCCCTCACTCCCTCCCTCACTCCCTCCCTCCATATCCCTCACTCCCTCCCTCACTCCATATCCCTCACTCCCTCCCTCACTCCCTCCCTCCATATCCCTCACTCCCTCCCTCACTCCCTCCCTCCATATCCCTCACTCCCTCCCTCACTCCATATCCCTCACTCCCTCCCTCACTCCCTCCCTCCATATCCCTCACTCCCTCCCTCACTCCCTCCCTCCATATCCCTCACTCCCTCCCTCACTCCCTCCCTCACTCCCTCCCTCCATATCCCTCACTCCCTCCCTCACTCCATATCCCTCACTCCCTCCCTCACTCCCTCCCTCCATATCCCTCACTCCCACCCTCACTCCCTCCCTCCATATCCCTCACTCCCTCCCTCCATATCCCTCACTCCCTCCCTCACTCCCTCCCTCACTCCCTCCCTCCATATCCCTCATTCCCTCCCTCACTCCAACCCTCCATAAACCACACTCCCTTCCTCACTCCAACCCTCCATGAACCACACTCCAACCCTCCATATCCCTCACTCCCTCCCTCACTCCCTCCCTCACTCCCTCCCTCCATATCCCTCACTCCCTCCCTCCATATCCCTCACTCCCTCCCTCACTCCCTCCCTCCATATCCCTCACTCCCACCCTCACTCCCTCCCTCCATAAACCACACTCCCTCCCTCACTCCAACCCTCAATAAACCACACTCCAACCCTCCATATCCCTCACTCCCTCCCTCACTCCAACCCTCCATAAACCACATTCCCTCCCTCACTCCAACCCTCCATAAACCACACTCCCTCCCTCACTCCAACCCTCCATGAACCACACTCCAACCCTCCATATCTCTCACTCCCTCCCTCACTCCAACCCTCCATAAACCACACTCCCTCCCTCACTCCAACCCTCCATAAACCACACTCCCTCCCTCACTCCAACCCTCCATAAACCACACTCCCTCCCTCACTCCAACCCTCCATAAACCACACTCCCTCCCTCACTCCAACCCTCCATGAACCACACTCCAACCCTCCATATCTCTCACTCCCTCCCTCACTCCAACCCTCCATATCCCACACTCCCTCCCTCACTCCAACCCTCTATAAACCACATTCCGACCCTCCATATCCCACACTCTACACCTCCATATCCCTCACTCCTTCCCTCACTCCAAACATCCATATCATTCACTCCCACACTCACTCCAACCCTCCATATCCCACACTCTACACCTCCATATCCCTCACTCCCTCCCTCACTCCGACCCTCCATATCCCACACTCTAAATGTCCATATTCCTCCCTCCCTCACTCCAACCCTCTGTATCCCACACTCTACACCTCCATATCCCTCACTCCCTCCCTCACTCCAACCCTCTGTATCCCACACTCTACACCTCCATATCCCTCACTCCCTCCCTCACTCCAACCCTCCATATCAAACACTCACTCCAAACCTCCATATCCCTCACTCGCTCCCTCACTACAAACCTCCATAGCCCTCAATCCAACCCTCCATTTCCCATACTCTAAACCTCCATATCCCTCACTCCCACCTTCATTCCAAACCTCCATATCCCTCACTCCCACCCTCACTCCAACCCTCCATATCCCACGCTCTAAACCTCCATATCCCTCACTCCCACCTTCACTCCAAGCCTCCATATCCCTCAATCCCACCCTCACTCCAACCCTCCATAAACCACACTCTAAACCTCCATATCCCTCAATCCCACCCTCACTTCAAACCTCCATATCTCTCACTCCCTCCCTCACCACATCCCCTACTCCAAACCTCCATATCACTCACTCCCTCCCTCACCACATCCCCTACTCCAAACCTCCATATCACTCACTCCCTCCCTCACCACATCCCCTACTCCAAACCTCCATACCTCTCACTCCCTCCCTCACCATATCCCTCACTCCAAACCTCCATACCCCTCATTCCCAGCTCCACAGTTATCTTGTCCTAACATTTTTGCCTGTCACCCTTCCTCTGTGCGTAAACTCCCTCCACATCTGATCCGCCAGACTCTTGCTGAATGGTGGGGCAGGATTGAGGGGCCGAATGGCCAAGTCCAGATCCTAATTTGTATGTTTGTCTCCCTCATCCCTTCCTACCATCACCACCCTCTGTCTTCCCCCGTGCTCCTCCCAGGGGGTGAAAGCAGTGATTAAATGCTGGGAGTATTCTCTGCAAATCCTGCTTGTTAAATGAACTGATGACTGGTGAAGATAGCTCCGTGGTGGAGCACTCTCCGTCCATTAATGCTGGTTTGAGTGCTTTATTCAAATCCTTCACGAGGATTAATGCTGCTCGAGTATAAACCTTGCAGTTAATGGTGTTGTTGCTTGAAAATCATTGTCAGAATTGAAAGATCATGTTCCTTATGAATTCTCCCAAACAACACTCTCCATTACCTCACAAGCAAACACTGATCCCCACTTCATCGATCATCGATAAATTTGTACAGGAATGAATCAATTCCAACTGCTGATGATGCTCTTCACAAACAGAAGCCTCTGCAAGGACACACAGCCAGAGGACAGGGGATGAGATGTCAGTGCAGGAGCACACCAGCCTCACATTTCACAGGAGCTAAAGGCACTTAGGAGGAAGCTGATACGCTTCTATCGAATAACATCAGCCTGATTAATAATGGAACAGATCAATGCCAGGGAGAGAGAAACAGAGAGGCAATGTCAGGGGTCAGGGGTGATCCAGGCATGAGTCCACACGTGAAGGACAGGAGGTCACCTCTAATCTCGGAGGAGAAAATACTCCGAGACGATTGAAGGAAGAAGGGGGACAGGTAACGATACCAGAGCTATTAACCTCAGCCGTGAGGGACGGGGCACTGGGGTAAACCCAGACTGGGTAGTGAGGGACTGGGGACTGGGGTAAACCCAGACTGGGTAGTGAGGGACTGGGGACTGGGGGTAAACCCAGACTGGGTAGTGAGGGACTGGGG
The DNA here is from genome assembly GCA_026770705.1 of Isurus oxyrinchus. Classification (NCBI taxonomy): domain Eukaryota; kingdom Metazoa; phylum Chordata; class Chondrichthyes; order Lamniformes; family Lamnidae; genus Isurus; species Isurus oxyrinchus. Next base: position 873,979 of record JANJGN010000200.1, read on the forward strand.
ACTGGGGTAAACCCAGACTGGGTAGTGAGGGACTGGGGTAAACCCAGACTGGGTAGTGAGGGACTGGGGACTGGGGTAAACCCAGACTGGGTAGTGAGGGACTGGGGACTGGGGTAAACCCAGACTGGGTAGTGAGGGACTGGGGACTGGGGTAAACCCAGACTGGGTAGTGAGGGACTGGGGACTGGGGTAAACCCAGACTGGGTAGTGAGGGACTGGGGACTGGGGTAAACCCAGACTGGGTAGTGAGGGACTGGGGACTGGGGTAAACCCAGACTGGGTAGTGAGGGACTGGGGTCAACCCAGACTGGGTAGTGAGGGACTGGGGACTGGGGTAAACCCAGACTGGGTAGTGAGGGACTGGGGTAAACCCAGACTGGGTAGTGAGGGACTGGGGTGAACCCAGACTGGGTAGTGAGGGACTGGGGTAAACCCAGTCTGGGTAGTGAGGGACTGGGGTAAACCCAGTCTGGGTAGTGAGGGACTGGGGACTGGGGTAAACCCAGTCTGGGTAGTGAGGGACTGGGGTAAACCCAGTCTGGGTAGTGAGGGACTGGGGTAAACCCAGTCTGGGTAGTGAGGGACTGGGGACTGGGGTAAACCCAGACTGGGTAGTGAGGGACTGGGGACTGGGGTAAACCCAGACTGGGTAGTGAGGGACTGGGGACTGGGGTAAACCCAGACTGGGTAGTGAGGGACTGGGGACTGGGGTAAACCCAGACTGGGTAGTGAGGGACTGGGAACTGGGGTAAACCCAGACTGGGTAGTGAGGGACTGGGGACTGGGGTAAACCCAGACTGGGTAGTGAGGGACTGGGGACTGGGGTAAACCCAGACTGGGTAGTGAGGGACTGGGGTAAACCCAGACTGGGTAGTGAGGGACTGGGGACTGGGGTAAACCCAGACTGGGTAGTGAGGGACTGGGGACTGGGGTAAACCCAGACTGGGTAGTGAGGGACTGGGGACTAGTGTGAACCCAGACTGGGTTGTGAGGGGACTGGGGTAAACCCAGACTGGGTAGTGAGGGACTGGGGTAAACCCAGACTGGGTAGTGAGGGACTGGGGACTGGGGGTAAACCCAGACTGGGTAGTGAGGGACTGGGGACTGGGGTAAACCCAGACTGGGTAGTGAGGGACTGGGGACTGGGGTAAACCCAGACTGGGTAGTGAGGGACTGGGGACTGGGGTGAACCCAGACTGGGTCGTGAGGGACTGGGGGTAAACCCAGACTGGGTAGTGAGGGACTGGGGTAAACCCAGACTGGGTAGTGAGGGACTGGGGACTGGGGTAAACCCAGACTGGGTAGTGAGGGACTGGGGACTGGGGTAAACCCAGACTGGGTAGTGAGGGACTGGGGACTGGGGTAAACCCAGACTGGGTCGTGAGGGACTGGGGACTGGGGTGAACCCAGACTGGGTAGTGAGGGGACTGGGGTAAACCCAGACTGGGTAGTGAGGGACTGGGGTAAACCCAGACTGGGTAGTGAGGGACTGGGGACTGGGGTAAACCCAGACTGGGTAGTGAGGGACTGGGGACTGGGGTAAACCCAGACTGGGTAGTGAGGGACTGGGGACTGGGTTAAACCCAGACTGGGTAGTAAGGGACTGGGGACTGGGGTAAACCCAGTCTGGGTAGTGAGGGACTGGGAACTGGGTTAAACCCAGACTGGGTAGTGAGGGACTGGGGGACTGGGGTAAACCCAGACTGGGTAGTGAGGGACTGGGGACTGGGGTAAACCCAGACCGGGTAGTGAGGGACGGGGCACTGGGGTAAACCCAGACTGGGTAGTGAGAGACTGGGGACTGGGGTAAACCCAGACTGGGTAGTGAGGGACTGGGGACTGGGGTAAACCCAGACTGGGTAGTGAGGGACTGGGGACTGGGGTGAACCCAGACTGGGTAGTGAGGGACTGGGGACTGGGGTAAACCCAGACTGGGTAGTGAGGGACTGGGGACTGGGGTAAACCCAGACTGGGTAGTGAGGGACTGGGGACTGGGGTAAACCCAGACTGGGTCGTGAGGGACTGGGGACTGGGGTGAACCCAGACTGGGTAGTGAGGGACTGGGGTAAACCCAGACTGGGTAGTGAGGGACTGGGGTAAACCCAGACTGGGTAGTGAGGGGACTGGGGACTGGGGTAAACCCAGACTGGGTAGTGAGGGACTGGGGACTGGGGTAAACCCAGACTGGGTAGTGAGGGACTGGGGACTGGGTTAAACCCAGACTGGGTAGTAAGGGACTGGGGACTGGGGTAAACCCAGTCTGGGTAGTGAGGGACTGGGAACTGGGTTAAACCAGACTGGGTAGTGAGGGACGGGGCACTGGGGTAAACCCAGACTGGGTAGTGAGGGACTGGGGGACTGGGGTGAACCCAGACTGGGTAGTGAGGGACTGGGGACTGGGTTAAACCCAGACTGGGTAGTGAGGGACTGGGGTAAACCCAGACTGGGTAGTGAGGGACTGGGGACTGGGGTAAACCCAGACTGGGTAGTGAGGGACTGGGGACTGGGGTAAACCCAGACTGGGTAGTGAGGTACTGGGGACTGGGGTAAACCCAGACTGGGTAGTGAGGGACTGGGGACTGGGGTAATCCCAGACTGGCTAGTGAGGGACTGGGGACTGGGGTAAACCCAGACTGGGTAGTGAGGGACAGGGCACTGGGGTAAACCCAGACTGGGTAGTGAGGGACTGGGGACTGGGGTAATCCCAGACTGGGTAGTGAGGGACTGGGGACTGGGGTAAACCCAGACTGGGTAGTGAGGGTCTGGGGACTGGGGTGAACCCAGACTGGGTAGTGAGGGACTGGGGGACTGGGGTAAACCCAGACTGGGTAGTGAGGGACGGGGCACTGGGGTGAACCCAGACTGGGTAGTGAGGGACTGGGGACTGGGGTAAACCCAGACTGGGTAGTGAGGGACTGGGGACTGGGTTAAACCCAGACTGGGTAGTGAGGGACTGGGACTGGGGTAAACCCAGACTGGGTAGTGAGGGACTGGGGACTGGGGTAAACCCAGACTGGGTAGTGAGGGACTGGGGACTGGGGTAAACCCAGACTGGGTAGTGAGGGACTGGGAACTGGGGTAAACCCAGACTGGGTAGTGAGGGACTGGGGACTGGGGTAAACCCAGACTGGGTAGTGAGGGACTGGGGACTGGGGTAAACCCAGACTGGGTAGTGAGGGGACTGGGGACTGGGGTAAACCCAGACTGGGTAGTGAGGGACTGGGGACTGGGGTAAACCCAGACTGGGTCGTAAGGGACTGGGGACTGGGGTAAACCCAGACTGGGTAGTGAGGGACTGGGAACTGGGGTAAACCCAGACTGGGTAGTGAGGGACTGGGGACTGGGGTAAACCCAGACTGGGTAGTGAGGGACTGGGGACTGGGGTAAACCCAGACTGGGTAGTGAGGGATTGGGGACTGGGTTAAACCCAGACTGGGTAGTGAGAGACTGGGGACTGGGGTAAACCCAGACTGGGTAGTGAGGGACTGGGGACTGGGGTAAACCCAGACTGGGTAGTGAGGGACTGGGGACTGGGGTAAACCCAGACTGGGTAGTGAGGGATTGGGAACTGGGGTAAACCCAGACTGGGTAGTGAGGGACTGGGGACTGGGGTAAACCCAGACTGGGTAGTGAGGGACTGGGGACTGGGGTAAACCCAGACTGGGTAGTGAGGGACTGGGGACTGGGGTAAACCCAGACTGGGTAGTGAGGGACTGGGAACTGGGGTAAACCAGACTGGGTAGTGAGGGACTGGGGGACTGGGGTAAACCCAGACTGGGTAGTGAGGGACTGGGGACTGGGGTAAACCCAGACTGGGTAGTGAGGGACTGGGGACTGGGGTAAACCCAGACTGGGTAGTGAGGGACTGGGGACTGGGGTAAACCCAGACTGGGTAGTGAGGGACGGGGGACTGGGTTAAACCCAGACTGGGTAGTGAGGGACTGGGAGGGTAAACCCAGACTGGGTAGTGAGGGACTGGGGACTGGGGTAAACCCAGACTGGGTAGTGAGGGACTGGGGACTGGGGTAAACCCAGACTGGGTAGTGAGGGACTGGGGACTGGGGTAAAACCCAGACTGGGTAGTGAGGGACTGGGGGACTGGGGTAAACCCAGACTGGGTCGTAAGGGACTGGGGACTGGGGTAAACCCAGACTGGGTAGTGAGGGACTGGGAACTGGGGTAAACCCAGACTGGGTAGTGAGGGACTGGGGACTGGGGTAAACCCAGACTGGGTAGTGAGGGACTGGGGACTGGGGTAAACCCAGACTGGGTAGTGAGGGATTGGGGACTGGGTTAAACCCAGACTGGGTAGTGAGAGACTGGGGACTGGGGTAAACCCAGACTGGGTAGTGAGGGACTGGGGACTGGGGTAAACCCAGACTGGGTAGTGAGGGACTGGGGACTGGGGTAAACCCAGACTGGGTAGTGAGGGATTGGGAACTGGGGTAAACCCAGACTGGGTAGTGAGGGACTGGGGACTGGGGTAAACCCAGACTGGGTAGTGAGGGACTGGGGACTGGGGTAAACCCAGACTGGGTAGTGAGGGACTGGGGACTGGGGTAAACCCAGACTGGGTAGTGAGGGACTGGGAACTGGGGTAAACCCAGACTGGGTAGTGAGGGACTGGGGACTGGGGTAAACCCAGACTGGGTAGTGAGGGACTGGGGACTGGGGTAAACCCAGACTGGGTAGTGAGGGACTGGGGACTGGGGTAAACCCAGACTGGGTAGTGAGGGACTGGGGACTGGGGTAAACCCAGACTGGGTAGTGAGGGACGGGGGACTGGGTTAAACCCAGACTGGGTAGTGAGGGACTGGGGACTGGGGTAAACCCAGACTGGGTAGTGAGGGACTGGGGACTGGGTTAAACCCAGACTGGGTAGTGAGGGTCTGGGGACTGGGGTAAACCCAGACTGGGTAGTGAGGGACTGGGGACTGGGTTAAACCCAGACTGGGTAGTGAGGGACTGGGGACTGGGGTAAACCCAGACTGGGTAGTGAGGGACTGGGGACTGGGGTAAACCCAGACTGGGTAGTGAGGGACTGGGGACTGGGGTAAACCCAGACTGGGTAGTGAGGGACTGGGGACTGGGGTAAACCCAGACTGGGTAGTGAGGGTCTGGCGACTGGGTTAAACCCAGACTGGGTAGTGAAACATGAACAAGGAAACCTCCTGCTGATTACCACGTACCGCCCTCCCTCAGCTGATGAATCAGTGCCTCCTCCATGTTGAACACCACTTGGAGGCAGCACTGAGGGTGGCGAGGGCACAGAATGTACTCTGGGTGGGGGACTTCAATGTCCATCAGCAAGTGTGGCTCGGTAGCACCACTACTGACCGAGCTGGCCGAGTCCTAAAGGACATAGCTGCTAGACTGGGTCTGCGGCAGGTGGTGAGGGAACCAACAAGAGGGAAAAACATACTTGACCTCATCCTCACCAACCTGCCTGCTGCAGATACATCTGTCCATGACAGTATCGGTAGGAGTGACCACCACACAGTCATTGTGGAGACCAAGTCCCACCTTCACATTGAGTATTCCCTCCATCGTGTTGTGTGGTACTACCACTGTGCTAAATGGGATAGATTTCACACAGATCTAGCAACTCAAGACTGGGCATCCATGAGGTGCTGTGGGCCATCAGCAGCAGCAGAATTGTACTCGGACACAATCTGTAACCTCATGGCCCAGCATATCCCCCAGTCTACCATTACCATCAAGCCAGGGGATCAACCCTGGTTCAATGAAGAGTGCAGGAGGGCATGTCAGGAGCAGCACCAGGTATACCTAAAAATGAGGTGTCAACCTGGTGAAGCTATAACACAGGACTACTTGCATGTCAAACAACATAAGCAGCAAGTGATAGACAGAGCTAAGCGATCCCACCACCAATGGATCAGATCTAAGCTCTGCAGTCCTGCCACATCCGGTTGTGAATGGTGGTGGACAGTTAAACAACTCACTGGAGGAGGCTCCACAAATATCCCCATCCTCAATGATGGAGGAGCCCAGCTCTTCAGTGCAAAAGATAAAGCTGAAGCAGTTGCTACAATCTTCAGCCAGAAGTGTTGAGTGGATGATCCATCTCAGCCTCCTCCAGAGGTCCCCAGCATCACAGATGCCAGTCTCCTGCCAATTCGATTCACTCCACGTGATATCAGGAAATGGCTGAAGGCACTGGATACTGCAAAGGCTATGGGCCCTGACAATATTCCGGCAATAGTACTGAAGACTTGTGCTCCAGAACTTGCCGCGCCCCTAGCCAAGCTGTTCCAGTACAGCTACAACACTGGCATCTACCCGGCTGTGTGGAAAATTGCCCAGGTATGTCCTGTACATAAAAGCAGGACAAATCCAACCCGGCCAATTACTGCCCCATCAGTCTACTCTCCATCATCAGACATACAACTAACATCAACTCAAGACCCAAGAGATTTGCCTGGAGTTCCAGATTCAGGCAAGAATTCGGGAATTGGGAATGCTGAGTGTTTGCCACCCTATCTAAATCCAAAAATCCACAGCATCGAGCTGAATAAACAGGAAGACAGGAAACAGGAGCTGGAGTGGACCATTCAGCCCATCGAGCCGGCTCCTCCATTCAATACCATCATGGCTGATCTCGGGCTTCACTCCCAATATCCCTTAATTCATCGAGAGACCAAAAATCTGCCCATCCCAATGTTAAATATATTCAATAATGGAGCATCCATAACCCTCTGGGCTAGAGAATTCCAAAGTTTCACAACCCTGTGAGTGAAGCAATTTCTCCTCATCTCAGTCCCAAATGATTGACCCCTTATCCTGAGAAATGTGAGGGGATGGGACGGGGGGTGGTGAGAATGGGGGATATGTGGATGGGAGGAATATGGGGATGGGGATAAGTGGATGGGAGGATATGTGGATGGGAGGATATAGGGATGGGGGATATGGGGATGGGGATAAGTGGATGGGAGGATATGTGGATGGGAGGATATAGGGATGGGGGATATGGGGATGGGAGGATATGTGGATGGGAGGATATAGGGATGGGGGATATGGGGATGGGGATAAGTGGATGGGAGGATATGTGGATGGGAGGATATAGGGATGGGGGATATGGGGATGGGAGGATATGTGGATGGGAGGATATAGGGATGGGGGATATGGGGATGGGGATAAGGGGATGGGAGGATATAGGGATGGGAGGATATAGGGATGGGAGATATGGGGATGGGGATATGTGGATGGGAGGATATAGGGATGGGGGATATGGGGATGGGGATAAGGGGATGGGAGGATATAGGGATGGGAGGATATAGGGATGGGGGATATGGGGATGGGGATAAGGGGATGGGAGGATATAGGGATGGGAGGATATAGGGATGGGAGATATGGGGATGGGGATATGTGGAGGTGGGGGGATCGGGATGGAGGGGATATGGGGATGTGGGGGGATATGGGGATGTGTGGGGATGGGAAGAAATGGAGATATCGGGATGGGGGATGTGGAGATATGGGGGTGAGGGGATATGGGAATGTAGTGGGATGTTACGATGGAGCGATGGGGGTATGGGGTTTGGGGGATGGGGGGATATGGGATGGGAGTATGTGGGGATGGGGGATGTAGGGATATGGGGATGTGGGGGGACGGAGGGATGGGGTTGGGGGAATGGGGGGATATGGGGGGATGGAGAGATGGGGGATATGGGGATGTAGGGGGGTGTGGCAATGGATGAATGGGGGATATGTGGATGTGGGGGGATGGGGAAATGGAGGACGGGGGATATGGGGTTGGGGTATATGGGGTTGGGGATGTGGGGATATGGGAATGGGGGATTGGGGTATATGGGGTTGGGGATGTGGGGATATGGGAATGGGGGATGGGGGTATATGGGGTTGGGGATGTGGGGATATGGGGATGGGGGGATATGGCATTGGGGGATGTGGCGATACGGGGTTGGGGGGATATGGGGATATGGGGTTGGGGGATGGGGGTATATGGGGTTGGGGATATGGGGATGGGGGGATATGGGGTTGGGAGATGGGGGTATATGGGGTTGGGGATGTGGGGATATGGGGATGGGGGGATATGGGGTTAGGGGATGGGAGTATATGGTGTTGGGGGGATATGGGGATGTGGGGGATATGGAGTTTGGGGTTGGGGGGATATGGAGTTGGGGGATGGGGGATATGGGGTTGGGGGATGTGGGGATATGGGGATGGGCATATGTTGATGGTGGGATAAGGGGAAGGGGAGATGGGGAATTGGAGGATGGAGAGATAGAGGGTTGGAGGGATGGGGGTGGGGGATGAATAGATAGGGGGTTGGAGGGATGGGGGTGGGGGATGGATAGATAGGCGGATGGAGGGATGGGGGTGGGGGTTGGAGAGATAGAGGGATGGAGGGATGGGGGTGGGGGATGGAGAGGTAGAGGGTTGGAGGGATGGGGGGTGGGGGATGGAGAGTTGAGGGATGGAGGGATGGGGGTGGGGGATGGAGAGTTGAGGGATGGAGGGATGGGGGTGGGGGATGGAGAGTTGAGGGATGGAGGGATGGGGGTGGGGGATGGAGAGTTGAGGGATGGAGGGATGGGGGTGGGGGATGGAGAGTTGAGGGATGGAGGGATGGGGGTGGGGGATGGAGAGTTGAGGGATGGAGGGATGGGGGTGGGGAGGTGGGGAGGTTTAGGGACAGAATTCAGAGCTCAGGGCCCAGGCTGCTAATGGCGGAGTGATTCAAATGGTAGATATCTGGATGGCCAGAAGGAGATCAGTGAGCTCTGAGGGTTGTGAAACTCGAGGAGATTACAAAGATAGGGAGGGCTGTCTTCATGCTGGGATTTGAAAACATGGGTGTGAACTTTGCTTAATAGGAGCTGGTGTAGATTAGTGAGCACAGGGATGAGGGGCAGAGTTTCTGGAGGAGAATGAGGGAGAGCAGTCAGAACAGCATTGAATAGACCAGTCTAGAGGTAAGAAAGGCACTGGGTGAGGGTTCCAGCAGTGGATAAGCTGAGATGGGGTGAAATGAAGCAATGTTACTGAGGTGGAAGAGGCCTCTAAGAGATGGTGTCAATCTGTGATCACACTTCACCTCATTGACCAACTTGTGAACAAACTAGTTGAGTGTCAGACAGTTGTTGGGCAGAGGGATGGAGTTAGTAGCTCAGTAAAGGAGTTTGTGGAGTGGACTGTATCATTACTGGCAAACCCTCAATTAGTTCAGCTCATAACCTTCTCTGTTCCAAGCAGAATCATTCTAACTCCCCCAAACTCTCCTCAGAGCGGAGGTCTTTCAACCTGGGTAACATCCAGGGAAATCTCCTCCTGACCATTTCTCAGGTCTTGTTTTATTCAGTCACGGGATGTGGGTTTCGCTGGCTGGACCAGCATTTATTGCCCATCCCTAGTTCCCCCTTGAGAAGGTGGGGGTGAGCTGCCTTCTTGAACCGCTGCAGTCCATGTGGTGTAGGTACACCCACAGTGCTGTTAGGGAGGGAGTTCCAGGATTTTGACCCAGCGACAGTGAAGGAACGGTGATATATTTCCAAGTCAGGATGGTGAGTGACTTGGAGGGGAACTTCCAGGTGGTGGTGTTCCCATCTATCTGCTGCCCTTGTCCTTCTAGATAGTAGTGGTCGTGGGTTTGGAAGGTGCTGTCTAAGGAGCCTTGGTGAGTTCCTGCAGTGCATCTTGTAGATGGTACACACACTGCTGCTACTGTGTGTCGGTGGTGGAGGGAGTGAATGTTTGTGGATGGGGTGCCAATCAAGCGGCTGCTTTGTGCTGGACGGTGTCCAGCTTCTTGAGTGTTGTGGGAGCTGCACTCATCCGGGCAAGTGGGGAGTATTCCATCACACTCCTGACTTGTGCCTTGCAGATGGTGGACAGGCTTTGGGGAGTCAGGAGGTGAGTTACTCGCTGCAGGATTCCTAGTCTCTGACCTGCTCTTGTAGCCACAGTGTTTATATGGCTGGTCCAGTTCAATTTCTGGTCAATGGTAACCCCCAGGATGTTGACAGTGGGGGATTCAGTGATGTTGATGCCATTGAATGTCAAGGGGCGATGGTTGGATTCTCTCTTGTTGGAGATGGTCATTGCCTGACACTTGTGTGGCGTGAATGTTACTTGCCACTTGTCAGCCCAAGCCTGGATATTGTCCAGGTCTTGCTGCATTTGGACATGGACTGCTTCAGTATCTGAGGAGTTGTGAATAGTGCTGAACATTGTGCAACCATCAGCGAACATCCCCACTTCTGACCTTATGATGGAAGGAAGGTCATTTATGAAGCAGCTGAAGATGGTTGGGCCGAGGACACTACCCTGAGGAACTCCTGCAGTGATGTCCTGGAGCTGAGATGACTGACCTCCAACAACCACAACCATCTTCCTTTGTGCTAGGTATGACTCCAACCAGCGGAGAGTTTTCCCCCTGATTCCCATTGACCCCAGTTTTGCTGGGACTCCTTGATGTCACACTCGGTCAAATGCTGCCTTGATGTCAAGGGCAGTCACTCTCACCTCACCTCGGGAGTTCAGCTCTTTTGTCCATGTTTGAACCAAGGCTGTAATGAGGTCAAAGCCTTTAGTTTTGTCCTTTTATTATTGTGTAACATCTAGCCTTATCTGGTGAGTTACTCTTTGATTTATACTCTCTGTCCCTTCCTGTCACAGTCTGTTTATCATTTATCATATTAATACCTGTCTCTCTTACCTTGTCTCTACCCTTTGGTTGAACACATCTTCCCAGATTAGACAACTTGCCCCACTATTCAGTTTAAACCCTCTCTACTTCCACAGTTAGGCAGCTCACCAGGACACCAGCCCCAGCACAGTGCAGGTATAGACCGTACAGATTCCACTTTCCCCAAAACTGATGCCCCAAAACCAGAACCCACTTCTCCCACACCAGTCTCTGTGACACACATTCATCTCTCTAACCAGAACCCACTTCTCCCACACCAGTCTCTGTGACACACACTCATCTCTCTAATCAGAACCCACTTCTCCCACACCAGTCTCTGAGACACACATTCATCTCTCTAACCAGAACCCACTTCTCCCACACCAGTCTCTGAGACACACACTCATCGCTCTAACCAGAACCCACTTCTCCCACACCAGTCTCTGTGACACACACTCATCTCTCTAATCAGAACCCACTTCTCCCACACCAGTCTCTGTGACACACATTCATCTCTCTAATCAGAGCCCACTTCTCCCACACCAGTCTCTGTGACACACATTCATCTCTCTAATCAGAACCCACTTCTCCCACACCAGTCTCTGAGACACACACTCCTCTCTCTAACCAGAACCCACTTCTCCCACACCAGTCTCTGAGACACACACTCATCTCTCTAACCAGAACCCACTTCTCCCACACCAGTCTCTGTGACACACATTCATCTCTCTAATCAGAACCCACTTCTCCCACACCAGTCTCTGAGACACACATTCATCTCTCTAACCAGAACCCACTTCTCCCACACCAGTCTCTGTGACACACATTCATCTCTCTAACCAGAACCCACTTCTCCCACACCAGTCTCTGAGACACACACTCATCTCTCTAATCAGAACCCACTTCTCCCACACCAGTCTCTGTGACACACACTCATCTCTCTAACCAGAACCCACTTCTCCCACACCAGTCTCTGAGACACACACTCATCTCTCTAACCAGAACCCACTTCTCCAACACCAGTCTCTGTGACACACACTCATCTCTCTAATCAGAACCCACTTCTCCCTCACCAGTCTCTGAGACACACATTCATCTCTCTAACCGGAACCCACTTCTCCAACACCAGTCTCTGTGACACACACTCATCTCTCTAATCAGAACCCACTTCTCCCTCACCAGTCTCTGAGACACACATTCATCTCTCTAACCAGAACCCACTTCTCCCACACCAGTCTCTGAGACACACACTCATCTCTCTAATCAGAACCCACTTCTCCCACACCAGTCTCTGTGACACACATTCATCTCTCTAACCAGAAACCACTTCTCCCACACCAGTCTCTGTGACACACACTCATCTCTCTAATCAGAGACACTTCTCCCACACCAGTCTCTGAGACACACACTCATCTCTCTAATCAGAACCCACTTCTCCCACACCAGTCTCTGAGACACACACTCATCTCTCTAATCAGAACCCACTTCTCCCACACCAGTCTCTGAGACACACACTCATCTCTCTAACCAGAACCCACTTCTCCCACACCAGTCTCTGTGACACACACTCATCTCTCTAACCAGAACCCACTTCTCCCACACCAGTCTCTGTGACACACACTCATCTCTCTAACCAGAACCCACTTCTCCCACACCAGTCTCTGAGACACACATTCATCTCTCTAACCAGAACCCACTTCTCCCACACCAGTCTCTGTGACACACATTCATCTCTCTAACCAGAGCCCACTTCTCCCACACCAGTCTCTGTGACACACACTCATCTCTCTAACCAGAACCCACTTCTCCCACACCAGTCTCTGTGACACACACTCATCTCTCTAATCAGAACCCACTTCTCCCACACCAGTCTCTGAGACACACATTCATCTCTCTAATCAGAACCCACTTCTCCCACACCAGTCTCTGTGACACACACTCATCTCTCTAACCGGAGAGCCCACTTCTCCCACACCAGTCTCTGAGACACAAACTCATCTCTCTAACCAGAACCCACTTCTCCCACACCAGTCTCTGAGACACACACTCATCTCTCTAACCAGAACCCACTTCTCCCACACCAGTCTCTGTGACACACACTCATCTCTCTAATCAGAACCCACTTCTCCCACACCAGTCTCTGTGACACACACTCATCTCTCTAATCAGAACCCACTTCTCCCACACCAGTCTCTGTGACACACACTCATCTCTCTAACCAGAACCCACTTCTCCCACAACAGTCTCTGTGACACACATTCATCTCTCTAACCAGAACCCACTTCTCCCGCACCAGTCTCTGTGACACACACTCATCACTCTAATCAGAACCCACTTCTCCCACACCAGTCTCTGTGACACACACTCATCTCTCTAACCAGAACCCACTTCTCCCACAACAGTCTCTGTCACACACATTCATCTCTCTAACCAGAACCCACTTCTCCCACACCAGTCTCTGAGACACACACTCATCTCTCTAACCAGAGCCCACTTCTCCCACACCAGTCTCTGTGACAAACACTCATCTCTCTAACCAGAACCCACTTCTCCCACACCAGTCTCTGAGACACACATTCATCTCTCTAATCAGAACCCACTTCTCCCACACCAGTCTCTGTGACACACATTCATCTCTCTAACCAGAACCCACTTCTCCCACACCAGTCTCTGTGACACACATTCATCTCTCTAACCAGAGCCCACTTCTCCCACACCAGTCTCTGTGACACACACTCATCTCTCTAACCAGAACCCACTTCTCCCACACCAGTCTCTGTGACACACACTCATCTCTCTAATCAGAACCCACTTCTCCCACACCAGTCTCTGAGACACACATTCATCTCTCTAATCAGAACCCACTTCTCCCACACCAGTCTCTGTGACACACACTCATCTCTCTAACCGGAGAGCCCACTTCTCCCACACCAGTCTCTGAGACACACACTCATCTCTCTAACCAGAACCCACTTCTCCCACACCAGTCTCTGAGACACACACTCATCTCTCTAACCAGAACCCACTTCTCCCACACCAGTCTCTGTGACACACACTCATCTCTCTAACCAGAACCCACTTCTCCCACACCAGTCTCTGTGACACACATTCATCTCTCTAACCAGAGACACTTCTCCCACACCAGTCTCTGTGACACACACTCATCTCTCTAATCAGAACCCACTTCTCCCACACCAGTCACTGAGACACACATTCATCTCTCTAATCAGAACCCACTTGTCCCAAACCAGTCTCTGTGACACACACTCATCTCTCTAATCAGAACCCACTTCTCCCACACCAGTCTCTGTGATACACATTCATCTCTCTAATCAGAGACACTTCTCCCACACCAGTCTCTGTGACACACAATCTTCTCTCTAATCAGAACCCACTTCTCCCACACCAGTCACTGAGACACACATTCATCTCTCTAATCAGAACCCACTTGTCCCAAACCAGTCTCTGTGATACACATTCATCTCTCTAATCAGAGCCCACTTCTCCCACACCAGTCTCTGTGACACACACTCATCTCTCTAATCAGAAACCACTTCTCCCACACCAGTCTCTGTGACACACACTCATCTCTCTAACCAGAACCCACTTCTCCCACAACAGTCTCTGTGACACACACTCATCTCACTAATCAGAACCCACTTCTCCCACACCAGTCTCTGTGACACACACTCATCTCTCTAATCAGAAACCACTTCTCCCACACCAGTCTCTGAGACACACACTCATCTCTCTAACCAGAACCCACTTCTCCCACACCAGTCTCTGTGACACACACTCATCTCTCTGATCAGAACCCACTTCTCCCACACCAGTCTATGAGACACACATTCATCTCTCTAATCAGAGACACTTCTCCCACACCAGTCTCTGAGACACACACTCATCTCTCTAACCAGAGACACTTCTCCCACAGCAGTCTCTGTGACACACACTCATCTCTCTAACCAGAACCCACTTCTCCCACACCAGTCTCTGTGACACACATTCATCTCTCTATACAGAACCCACTTCTCCCACACCAGTCTCTGAGACACACACTCATCTCTCTAACCAGAACCCACTTCTCCCACACCAGTCTCTGAGACACACACTCATCTCTCTAATCAGAACCCACTTCTCCCACACCAGTCTCTGAGACACACATTCATCTCTCTTATCAGAACCCACTTCTCCCACACCAGTCTCTGTGACACACACTCATCTCTCTAACCGGAGAGCCCACTTCTCCCACACCAGTCTCTGAGACACACACTCATCTCTCTAACCAGAACCCACTTCTCCCACACCAGTCTCTGAGACACACACTCATCTCTCTAACCAGAACCCACTTCTCCCACACCAGTCTCTGTGACACACACTCATCTCTCTAATCAGAACCCACTTCTCCCACACCAGTCTCTGAGACACACATTCATCTCTCTAATCAGAACCCACTTCTCCCACACCAGTCTCTGTGACACACACTCATCTCTCTAATCAGAACCCACTTCTCCCACACCAGTCTCTGTGATACACATTCATCTCTCTAATCAGAGACACTTCTCCCACACCAGTCTCTGTGACACACAATCTTCTCTCTAATCAGAACCCACTTCTCCCACACCAGTCTCTGTGACACACATTCATCTCTCTAACCAGAACCCACTTCTCCCACACCAGTCTCTGTGACACACATTCATCTCTCTAACCAGAACCCACTTCTCCCACACCAGTCTCTGTGATACACATTCATCTCTCTAATCAGAGCCCACTTCTCCCACACCAGTCTCTGTGACACACATTCATCTCTCTAACCAGAGCCCACTTCTCCCACACCAGTCTCTGTGATACACATTCATCTCTCTAACCAGAACCCACTTCTCCCACACCAGTCTCTGTGATACACATTCATCTCTCTAATCAGAGCCCACTTCTCCCACACCAGTCTCTGTGACACACACTCATCTCTCTAACCAGAACCCACTTCTCCCACACCAGTCTCTGTGACACACATTCATCTCTCTAATCAGAGCCCACTTCTCCCACACCAGTCTCTGTGACACACATTCATCTCTCTAACCAGAACCCACTTCTCCCACACCAGTCTCTGTGACACACACTCATCTCTCTAACCAGAGCCCACTTCTCCCACACCAGTCTCTGTGACACACACTCATCTCTCTAACCAGAGACACTTCTCCCACACCAGTCTCTGTGACACACATTCATCTCTCTAACCAGAACCCACTTCTCCCACACCAGTCTCTGTGACACACATTCATCTCTCTAATCAGAACCCACTTCTCCCACACCAGTCTCTGTGACACACATTCATCTCTCTAATCAGAACCCACTTCTCCCACACCAGTCTCTGTGACACACATTCATCTCTCTAACCAGAACCCACTTCTCCCACACCAGTCTCTGAGACACACACTCATCTCTCTAACCAGAGCCTACTTCTCCCACACCAGTCTCTGTGACACACATTCATCTCTCTAATCAGAGACATTTCTCCCACACCAGTCTCTGAGACACACACTCATCTCTCTAACCAGAGACACTTCTCCCAGACCAGTCTCTGTGACACACACTCATCTCTCTAATCAGAACCCACTTCTCCCACACCAGTCTCTGTGACACACACTCATCTCTCTAATCAGAAACCACTTCTCCCACACCAGTCTCGGTGACACACACTCATCTCTCTAACCAGAACCCACTTCTCCCACAACAGTCTCTGTGACACACACTCATCTCACTAATCAGAACCCACTTCTCCCACACCAGTCTCTGTGACACACACTCATCTCTCATCAGAAACCACTTCTCCCACACCAGTCTCTGAGACACACACTCATCTCTCTAACCAGAACCCACTTCTCCCACACCAGTCTCTGTGACACACACTCATCTCTCTGATCAGAACCCACTTCTCCCACACCAGTCTATGAGACACACATTCATCTCTCTAATCAGAGACACTTCTCCCACACCAGTCTCTGAGACACACACTCATCTCTCTAACCAGAGACACTTCTCCCACAGCAGTCTCTGTGACACACACTCATCTCTCTAACCAGAACCCACTTCTCCCACACCAGTCTCTGTGACACACATTCATCTCTCTATACAGAACCCACTTCTCCCACACCAGTCTCTGAGACACACACTCATCTCTCTAACCAGAACCCACTTCTCCCACACCAGTCTCTGAGACACACACTCATCTCTCTAACCAGAACCCACTTCTCCCACACCAGTCTCTGAGACACACACTCATCTCTCTAACCAGAACCCACTTCTCCCACACCAGTCTCTGAGACACACACTCATCTCTCTAACCAGAACCCACTTCTCCCACACCAGTCTCTGAGACACACACTCATCTCTCTAACCAGAACCCACTTCTCCCACACCAGTCTCTGTGACACACACTCATCTCTCTAATCAGAGACACGTCTCCCACACCAGTCTCTGAGACACACACTCATCTCTCTAACCAGAGACACTTCTCCCACACCAGTCTCTGAGACACACACTCATCTCTCTAACCAGAGACACTTCTCCCACACCAGTCTCTGAGACACACACTCATCTCTCTAACCAGAGACACTTCTCCCACACCAGTCTCTGTGACACTCATCTCTCTAACCAGAACCCACTTCTCCCACACCAGTCTCTGAGACACACACTCATCTCTCTAATCAGAGACACGTCTCCCACACCAGTCTCTGAGACACACACTCATCTCTCTAACCAGAGACACTTCTCCCACACCAGTCTCTGAGACACACACTCATCTCTCTAACCAGAGACACTTCTCCCACACCAGTCTCTGAGACACACACTCATCTCTCTAATTAGAGACACTTCTCCCACACCAGTCTCTGTGACACTCATCTCTCTAACCAGAACCCAATTCTCCCACACCAGTCTCTGTGACACACATTCATCTCTCTAACCAGAACACACTTCTCCCACACCAGTCTCTGTGACACACATTTTTCTCTCTAATCAGAACCCACTTCTCCCACACCAGTCTCTGAGACACACACTCATCTCTCTAATTAGAGACACTTCTCCCACACCAGTCTCTGTGACACACACTCATCTCTCTAATCAGAACCCACTTCTCCCACACCAGTCTCTGAGACAAACACTCATCTCTCTAACCAGAACCCACTTCGCCCACACCAGTCTCTGAGACACACACTCGTCTCTCTAACCAGAACCCACTTCTCCCACACCAGTCTCTGAGACACACACTCATCTCTCTAACCAGAACCCACTTCTCCCATACCAGTCTCTGAGACACACACTCATCTCTCTAACCAGAACCCACTTCTCCCACACCAGTCTCTGAGACACACACTCATCTCTCTAACCAGAACCCACTTCTCCCACACCAGTCTCTGTGACACACATTCATCTCTCTAACCAGAACCCACTTCTCCCACACCAGTCTCTGAGAAACACATTCATCTCTCTAATCAGAGCCCACTTCTCCCACACCAGTCTCTGTGACACACATTCATCTCTCTAACCAGAACCCACTTCTCCCACACCAGTCTCTGAGACACACACTCATCTCTCTAACCAGAACCCACTTCTCCCACCCCAGTCTCTGAGACACACACTCATCTCTCTAACCAGAACCCACTTCTCCCACACCAGTCTCTGAGACACACACTCATCTCTCTAACCAGAACCCACTTCTCCCACACCAGTCTCTGAGACACACACTCATCTCTCTAACCAGAACCCACTTCTCCCACACCAGTCTCTGAGACACACACTCATCTCTCTAACCAGAACCCACTTCTCCCACACCAGTCTCTGTGACACACATTCATCTCTCTAACCAGAACCCACTTCTCCCACACCAGTCTCTGAGAAACACATTCATCTCTCTAACCAGAACCCACTTCTCCCACACCAGTCTCTGTGACACACACTCATCCCTCTAACCAGAACCCACTTCTCCCACACCAGTCTCTGAGACACACACTCATCTCTCTAACCAGAACCCACTTCTCCCACACCAGTCTCTGTGACACACACTCATCTCTCTAATCAGAGACACGTCTCCCACACCAGTCTCTGAGACACACACTCATCTCTCTAACCAGAGACACTTCTCCCACACCAGTCTCTGAGACACACACTCATCTCTCTAACCAGAGACACTTCTCGCACACCAGTCTCTGAGACACACACTCATCTCTCTAACCAGAGACACTTCTCCCACACCAGTCTCTGAGACACACACTCATCTCTCTAATCAGAACCCACTTCTCCCACACCAGTCTCTGAGACAAACACTCATCTCTCTAACCAGAACCCACTTCTCCCACACCAGTCTCTGTGACACACATTCATCTCTCTAACCAGAACCCACTTCTCCCACACCAGTCTCTGAGAAACACATTCATCTCTCTAATCAGAGCCCACTTCTCCCACACCAGTCTCTGTGACACACATTCATCTCTCTAACCAGAACCCACTTCTCCCACACCAGTCTCTGAGACACACACTCATCTCTCTAACCAGAACCCACTTCTCCCACACCAGTCTCTGAGACACACACTCATCTCTCTAACCAGAACCCACTTCTCCCACACCAGTCTCTGAGACACACACTCATCTCTCTAACCAGAACCCACTTCTCCCACACCAGTCTCTGAGACACACACTCATCTCTCTAACCAGAACCCACTTCTCCCACACCAGTCTCTGAGACACACACTCATCTCTCTAACCAGAACCCACTTCTCCCACACCAGTCTCTGTGACACACATTCATCTCTCTAACCAGAACCTACTTCTCCCACACCAGTCTCTGTGACACACACTCATCTCTCTAACCAGAACCCACTTCTCCCACACCAGTCTCTGAGACACACACTCATCTCTCTAACCAGAACCCACTTCTCCCACACCAGTCTCTGTGACACACACTCATCTCTCTAATCAGAGACACGTCTCCCACACCAGTCTCTGAGACACACACTCATCTCTCTAACCAGAGACACTTCTCCCACACCAGTCTCTGAGACACACACTCATCTCTCTAACCAGAGACACTTCTCCCACACCAGTCTCTGAGACACACACTCATCTCTCTAATCAGAACCCACTTCTCCCACACCAGTCTCTGAGACAAACACTCATCTCTCTAACCAGAACCCACTTCGCCCACACCAGTCTCTGAGACACACACTCGTCTCTCTAACCAGAACCCACTTCTCCCACACCAGTCTCAGAGACACACACTCATCGCTCTAACCAGAGCCCACTTCTCCCACACCAGTCTCTGTGACACACATTCATCTCTCTAACCAGAACCCACTTCTCCCATCCCAGTCTCTGAGACACACACTCATCTCTCTAACCAGAACCCACTTCTCCCACACCAGTCTCTGAGACACACACTCATCTCTCTAACCAGAACCCACTTCTCCCACACCAGTCTCTGTGACACACATTCATCTCTCTAACCAGAACCCACTTCTCCAACACCAGTCTCTGAGACACACACTCATCTCTCTAACCAGGACCCACTTCTCCCGCACCAGTCTCTGAGACACACACTCATCTCTCTAATCAGAACCCACTTCTCCCACACCAGTCTCTGTGACAATCATCTCTCTAACCAGAACCCACTTCTCCCACACCAGTCTCTGAGACACACACTCATCTCTCTAACCAGAACCCACTTCTCCCACACCAGTCTCTGTGACACACACTCATCTCTCTAACCAGAACCCACTTCTCCCGCACCAGTCTCTGAGACACACACTCATCTCTCTAACCAGAACCCACTTCTCCCACACCAGTCTCTGAGACACACACTCATCTCTCTAACCAGAAACCACTTCTCCCACACCTGTCTCTGAGACACACACTCATCTCTCTAACCAGAACCCACTTCTCCCACACCGGTCTCTGAGACACACATTCATCTCTCTAATCAGAACCCACTTCTCCCACACCAGTCTCTGTGACACTCATCTCTCTAACCAGAACTCACTTCTCCCACACCAGTCTCTGAGACACAAACTCATCTCTCTAACCAGAACCCACTTTTCCCACACCAGTCTCTGAGACAAACACTCATCTCTCTAACCAGAACTCACTTCTCCCACACCAGTCTCTGAGACACACACTCATCTCTCTAATCAGAACCCACTTCTCCTACACCAGTCTCTGTGACACACATTCATCTCTCTAACCAGAACCCATTTCTCCCACACCAGTCTCTGAGACACACACTCATCTCTCTAATCAGAACGCACTTCTCCCGCACCAGTCACTGAGACACACATTCATCTCTCTTATCAGAGACACTTCTCCCACACCAGTCTCTGAGACACACATTCATCTCTCTTATCAGAGACACTTCTCCCACACCAGTCTCTGAGACACACATTCATCTCTCTTATCAGAGACACTTCTCCCACACCAGTCTCTGTGACACACACTCATCTCTCTAATCAGAACCCACTTCTCCCACACCAGTCTCTGAGACACACACTCATCTCTCTAACCAGAACCCACTTCTCCCACACCAGTCTCTGAGACACACACTCCTCTCTCTAATCAGAACCCACTATTCCCACACCAGTCTCTGAGACACACACTCATCTCTCTAATCAGAGACACTTCTCCCACACCAGTCTCTGTGACACACACTCATCTCTCTAACCAGAACCCACTTCTCCCACACCAGTCTCTGAGACACACACTCATCTCTCTAACCAGAACCCACTTCTCCCACACCAGTCTCTGAGACACACACTCATCTCTCTAACCAGAAACCACTTCTCCCACACCAGTCTCTGTGACACACACTCATCTCTCTAACCAGAACCCACTTCTCCCACACCAGTCTCTGAGACACACATTCATCTCTCTAACCAGCACCCACTTCTCCCACACCAGTCTCTGAGACACACATTCATCTCTCTAACCAGAACCCACTTCTCCCACACCAGTCTCTGTGACACACGCTCATCTCTCTAATCAGAACCCACTTCTCCCACACCAGTCTCTGAGACACACACTCATCTCTCTAACCAGAACCCACTTCTCCCACACCAGTCTCTGTGACACACAATCATCTCTCTAATCAGAGACACGTCTCCCACACCAGTCTCTGAGACACACACTCATCTCTCTAACCAGAGACACTTCTCCCACACCAGTCTCTGAGACACACACTCATCTCTCTAACCAGAGACACTTCTCCCACACCAGTCTCTGAGACACACACTCATCTCTCTAACCAGAGACACTTCTCCCACACCAGTCTCTGAGACACACACTCATCTCTCTAATCAGAACCCACTTCTCCCACACCAGTCTCTGAGACAAACACTCATCTCTCTAACCAGAACCCACTTCGCCCACACCAGTCTCTGAGACACACACTCGTCTCTCTAACCAGAACCCACTTCTCCCACACCAGTCTCAGAGACACACACTCATCGCTCTAACCAGAGCCCACTTCTCCCACTCCAGTCTCTGTGACACACATTCATCTCTCTAACCAGAACCCACTTCTCCCATACCAGTCTCTGAGACACACACTCATCTCTCTAACCAGAACCCACTTCTCCCACACCAGTCTCTGAGACACACACTCATCTCTCTAACCAGAACCCACTTCTCCCACACCAGTCTCTGTGACACACATTCATCTCTCTAACCAGAACCCACTTCTCCAACACCAGTCTCTGAGACACACACTCATCTCTCTAACCAGGACCCACTTCTCCCGCACCAGTCTCTGAGACACACACTCATCTCTCTAATCAGAACCCACTTCTCCCACACCAGTCTCTGTGACAATCATCTCTCTAACCAGAACCCACTTCTCCCACACCAGTCTCTGAGACACACACTCATCTCTCTAACCAGAACCCACTTCTCCCACACCAGTCTCTGTGACACACACTCATCTCTGTAACCAGAACCCACTTCTCCCGCACCAGTCTCTGAGACACACACTCATCTCTCTAACCAGAACCCACTTCTCCCACACCAGTCTCTGAGACACACACTCATCTCTCTAACCAGAACCCACTTCTCCCACACCTGTCTCTGAGACACACACTCATCTCTCTAACCAGAACCCACTTCTCCCACACCGGTCTCTGAGACACACATTCATCTCTCTAATCAGAACCCACTTCTCCCACACCAGTCTCTGTGACACTCATCTCTCTAACCAGAACTCACTTCTCCCACACCAGTCTCTGAGACACAAACTCATCTCTCTAACCAGAACCCACTTTTCCCACACCAGTCTCTGAGACAAACACTCATCTCTCTAACCAGAACTCACTTCTCCCACACCAGTCTCTGAGACACAAACTCATCTCTCTAATCAGAACCCACTTCTCCTACACCAGTCTCTGTGACACACATTCATCTCTCTAACCAGAACCCATTTCTTCCACACCAGTCTCTGAGACACACACTCATCTCTCTAATCAGAACGCACTTCTCCCGCACCAGTCTCTGAGACACACATTCATCTCTCTTATCAGAGACACTTCTCCCACACCAGTCTCTGAGACACACATTCATCTCTCTTATCAGAGACACTTCTCCCACACCAGTCTCTGAGACACACATTCATCTCTCTTATCAGAGACATTTCTCCCACACCAGTCTCTGTGACACACACTCATCTCTCTAATCAGAACCCACTTCTCCCACACCAGTCTCTGAGACACACACTCATCTCTCTAACCAGAACCCACTTCTCCCACACCAGTCTCTGAGACACACACTCCTCTCTCTAATCAGAGCCCACTACTCCCACACCAGTCTCTGAGACACACACTCATCTCTCTAATCAGAGACACTTCTCCCACACCAGTCTCTGTGACACACACTCATCTCTCTAACCAGAACCCACTTCTCCCACACCAGTCTCTGAGACACACACTCATCTCTCTAACCAGAACCCACTTCTCCCACACCAGTCTCTGAGACACACATTCATCTCTCTAACCAGCACCCACTTCTCCCACACCAGTCTCTGAGACACACATTCATCTCTCTAACCAGAACCCACTTCTCCCACACCAGTCTCTGTGACACACGCTCATCTCTCTAATCAGAACCCACTTCTCCCACACCAGTCTCTGAGACAAACACTCATCTCTCTAACCAGAACCCACTTCGCCCACACCAGTCTCTGAGACACACACTCGTCTCTCTAACCAGAACCCACTTCTCCCACACCAGTCTCAGAGACACACACTCATCGCTCTAACCAGAGCCCACTTCTCCCACACCAGTCTCTGTGACACACATTCATCTCTCTAACCAGAACCCACTTCTCCCATACCAGTCTCTGAGACACACACTCATCTCTCTAACCAGAACCCACTTCTCCCACACCAGTCTCTGAGACACACACTCATCTCTCTAACCAGAACCCACTTCTCCCACACCAGTCTCTGTGACACACAATCTTCTCTCTAACCAGAACCTACTTCTCCCACACCAGTCTCTGTGACACACATTCATCTCTCTAACCAGAACCCACTTCTCCAACACCAGTCTCTGAGACAATCATCTCTCTAACCAGAACCCACTTCTCCCACACCAGTCTCTGAGACACACACTCATCTCTCTAACCAGAACCCACTTCTCCCACACCAGTCTCTGTGACACACACTCATCTCTCTAACCAGAACCCACTTCTCCCACACCAGTCTCTGAGACACAAACTCATCTCTCTAACCAGAAGCCACTTTTCCCACACCAGTCTCTGAGACAAACACTCATCTCTCTAACCAGAACTCACTTCTCCCACACCAGTCTCTGTGACACACACTCATCTCTCTAACCAGAACCCACTTCTCCCACACCAGTCTCTGTGACACACATTCATCTCTCTAACCAGAACCCACTTCTCCCACACCAGTCTCTGAGACACACATTCATCTCTCTTATCAGAGACACTTCTCCCACACCAGTCTCTGAGACACACATTCATCTCTCTTATCAGAGACACTTCTCCCACACCAGTCTCTGAGACACACATTCATCTCTCTTATCAGAGACACTTCTCCCACACCAGTCTCTGTGACACACACTCATCTCTCTAACCAGAACCCACTTCTCCCACACCAGTCTCTGAGACACACACTCATCTCTCTAACCAGAACCCACTTCTCCCACACCAGTCTCTGAGACACACACTCATCTCTCTAACCAGAACCCACTTCTCCCACACCAGTCTCTGTGACACACACTCATCTCTCTAACCAGAACCCACTTCTCCCACACCAGTCTCTGAGACACACATTCATCTCTCTAACCAGCACGCACTTCTCCCACACCAGTCTCTGAGACACACATTCATCTCTCTAACCAGAACCCACTTCTCCCACACCAGTCTCTGTGACACACACTCATCTCTCTAACCAGAACCCACTTCTCCCACACCAGTCTCTGTGACACACACTCATCTCTCTAACCAGAACCCACTTCTCCCACACCAGTCTCAGAGACACACAATCATCTCTCTAATCAGAGACACTTCTCCCACACCAGTCTCTGAGACACACACTCATCTCTCTAATCAGAACCCACTTCTCCCACACCAGTCTCTGAGACACACATTCATCTCTCTAATCAGAACCCACTTCTCCCACACCAGTCTCTGTGACACACACTCATCTCTCTAATCAAAAACCACTTCTCCCACACCAGTCTCTGAGACACACACTCATCTCTCTTACCAGAACCCACTTCTCCCACACCAGTCTCTGAGACACACATTCATCTCTCTAATCAGAACCCACTTCTCCCACACCAGTCTCTGAGACACACACTCTTCTCTGTAACCAGAAACCACTTCTCCCACACCAGTCTCTGTGACACACACTCATCTCTCTAATCAGATCCCACTTCTCCCACACCAGTCTCTGAGACACACATTCATCTCTCTAACCAGAACCCACTTCTCCCACACCAGTCTCTGAGACACACACTCATCTCTCTAACCAGAGACACTTCTCCCACACCAGTCTCTGAGACACACACTCATCTCTCTAACCAGAACCCACTTCTCCCACACCAGTCTCTGAGACACACACTCATCTCTCTAATCAGAACCCACTTCTCCCACACCAGTCTCTGTGACACACATTCATCTCTCTAACCAGAGCCCACTTCGCCCACACCAGTCTCTGAGACACACATTCATCTCTCTAACCAGAACCCACTTCTCCCACACCAGTCTCTGAGACACACACTCATCTCTCTAATCAGAACCCACTTCTCCCACACCAGTCTCTGAGACACACACTCATCTCTCTAAACAGAGACACTTCTCCCACACCAGTCTCTGAGACACACACTCATCTCTCTGACCAGAACCCACTTCTCCCACACCAGTCTCTGAGACACACACTCATCTCTCTAACCAGAGACACTTCTCCCACACCAGTCTCTGAGACACACACTCATCTCTCTAACCAGAACCCACTTCTCCCACACCAGTCTCTGAGACACACACTCATCTCTCTAACCAGAACCGACTTCTCCCACACCAGTCTCTGAGACACACACTCATCTCTCTAACCAGAGACACTTCTCCCACACCAGTCTCTGAGACACACACTCATCTCTCTAATCAGAACCCACTTCTCCCACACCAGTCTCTGAGACACACACTCATCTCTCTAACCAGAACCCACTTCTCCCACACCAGTCTCTGTGACACACACTCATCTCTCTAACCAGAACCCACTTCTCCCACACCAGTCTCTGTGACACACATTCATCTCTCTAACCAGAACCCACTTCTCCCACACCAGTCTCTGAGACACACACTCATCTCTCTAATCAGAGACACATCTCCCACACCAGTCTCTGTGACACACAGTCATCTCTCTAACCAGAACCCACTTCTCCCACACCAGTCTCTGAGACACACACTCATCTCTCTAATCAGAACCCACTTCTCCCACACCAGTCTCTGTGACACACATTCATCTCTCTAATCAGAACCCACTTCTCCCACACCAGTCTCTGAGACACACATTCATCTCTCTAATCAGAACCCACTTCTCCGACAACAGTCTCTGAGACACACACTCATCTCTCTAATCAGAGACACTTCTCCCACACCAGTCTCTGTGACACACATTCATCTCTCTAACCAGAACCCACTTCTCCCACACCAGTCTCTGAGACACGCACTCATCTCTCTAACCAGAACCCACTTCTCCCACACCAGTCTCTGAGACACACACTCATCTCTCCAACTGGAGAGCCCACTTCTCCCACACCAGTCTCTGTGACACACACTCATCTCTCTAACCAGAACCCACTTCTCCCACACCAGTCTCTGTGACACACACTCATCTCTCTAACCAGAACCCACTTCTCCCACACCAGTCTCTGTGACACACATTCATCTCTCTAACCAGAACCCACTTCTCCCACACCAGTCTCTGAGACACACACTCATCTCTCTAATCAGAGACACTTCTCCCACACCAGTCTCTGTGACACACACTCATCTCTCTAACCAGAACCCACTTCTCCCACACCAGTCTCTGAGACACACACTCATCTCTCTAATCAGAACCAACTTCTCCCACACCAGTCTCTGAGACACACATTCATCTCTCTAATCAGAACCCACTTCTCCCACACCAGTCTCTGTGACACACACTCATCTCTCTAACCAGAGCCTACTTCTCCCACACCAGTCTCTGTGACACACACTCATCTCTCTAACCAGAACCCACTTCTCCCACACCAGTCTCTGAGACACACACTCATCTCTCTAATCAGAACCCACTTCTCCCACACCAGTCTCTGTGACACACACTCATCTCTCTAACCAGAACCCACTTCTCCCACACCAGTCTCTGAGACAAACATTCATCTCTCTAACCAGAACCCACTTCTCCCACACCAGTCTCTGTGACACACACTCATCTCTCTAACCAGAGACACTTCTCCCACACCAGTCTCTGAGACACACACTCATCTCTCTAACCAGAACCCACTTCTCCCACACCAGTCTCTGAGACACACACTCATCTCTCTAATCAGAACCCACTTCTCCCACACCAGTCTCTGTGACACACACTCATCTCTCTAACCAGAACCCACTTCTCCCACACCAGTCTCTGAGACACACATTCATCTCTCTAACCAGAACCCACTGCTCCCACACCAGTCTCTGTGACACACACTCATCTCTCTAACCAGAACCCACTTCTCCCACACCAGTCTCTGAGACACACACTCATCTCTCTAACCAGAGACACTTCTCCCACACCAGTCTCTGAGACACACATTCATCTCTCTAATCAGAACCCACTTCTCCCACACCAGTCTCTGAGACACACACTCATCTCTCTAATCAGAGACACTTCTCCCACACCAGTCTCTGAGACACACATTCATCTCTCTAACCAGAACCCACTTCTCCCACACCAGTCTCTGAGACACACATTCATCTCTCTAACCAGAACCCACTTCTCCCACACCAGTCTCTGAGACACACATTCATCTCTCTAACCAGAACCCACTTCTCCCACACCAGTCTCTGTGACACACACTCATCTCTCTAACCAGAACCCACTTCTCCCACACCAGTCTCTGAGACACACACT
Source organism: Isurus oxyrinchus (assembly GCA_026770705.1). Taxonomy (NCBI): domain Eukaryota; kingdom Metazoa; phylum Chordata; class Chondrichthyes; order Lamniformes; family Lamnidae; genus Isurus; species Isurus oxyrinchus. The sequence goes on from JANJGN010000200.1 coordinate 902,302, forward strand.
CGTCTCTCTAACCAGAACCCACTTCTCCCACACCAGTCTCTGAGACACACACTCATCTCTCTAACCAGAATCCACTTCTCCCACACCAGTCTCTGAGACACACACTCGTCTCTGTAACCAGAACCCACTTCTCCCACACCAGTCTCTGAGACACACACTCATCTCTCTAATCAGAGACACTTCCACACCAGTCTCTGTGACACACATTCATCTCTCTAACCAGAACCCACTTCTCCCACACCAGTCTCTGTGACACACACTCATCTCTCTAATCAGAGACACTTCTCCCACACCAGTCTCTGAGACACACACTCATCTCTCTAATCAGAACCCACTTCTCCCACACCAGTCTCTGTGACACACACTCATCTCTCTAATCAGAGCCCACTTCTCCCACACCAGTCTCTGTGACACACACTCATCTCTCTAACCAGAACCCACTTCTCCCACACCAGTCTCTGTGACACACATTCATCTCTCTAACCAGAGCCCACTTCTCCCACACCAGTCTCTGTGACACACACTCATCTCTCTAATCAGAGCCCACTTCTCCCACACCAGTCTCTGTGACACACACTCATCTCTCTAACCAGAACCCACTTCTCCCACACCAGTCTCTGTGACACACATTCATCTCTCTAACCAGAGCCCACTTATACCACACCAGTCTCTGAGACACACATTCATCTCTCTAACCAGAACCCACTTCTCCCACACCAGTCTCTGTGACAGACACTCATCTCTCTAATCAGAGACACTTCTCCCACACCAGTCTCTGAGACACACACTCATCTCTCTAACCAGAACCCACTTCTCCCACACCAGTCTCTGAGACACACATTCATTTCTCTAACCAGAGCCCACTTATACCACACCAGTCTCTGTGACACACACTCATCTCTCTAACCAGAACCCACTTCTCCCACACCAGTCTCTGTGACACACACTCATCTCTCTAACCAAAACCCACTTCTCCCACACCAGTCTCTGAGACACACATTCATCTCTCTAACCAGAACCCACTTCTCCCACACCAGTCTCTGAGACACACACTCATCTCTCTAACCAGAGACACTTCTCCCACACCAGTCTCTGAGACACACACTCATCTCTCTAACCAGAACCCACTTCTCCCACACCAGTCTCTGAGACACGCACTCATCTCTCTAACCAGAACCCACTTCTCCCTCACCAGTCTCTGAGACACACATTCATCTCTCTAACCAGAGACACTTCTCCCACACCAGTCTCTGAGACACACACTCATCTCTCTAATCAGAACCCACCTCTCCCACACCAGTCTCTGAGACACACATTCATCTCTCTAATCAGAGACACTTCTCCCACACCAGTCTCTGAGACACACACTCATCTCTCTAATCAGAGACACTTCTCCCACACCAGTCTCTGAGACACACACTCATCTCTCTAATCAGAGACACTTCTCCCACACCAGTCTCTGTGACACACATTCATCTCTCTAACCAGAACCCACTTCTCCCACACCAGTCTCTGAGACACACACTCATCTCTCTAATCAGAGACACTTCTCCCACACCAGTCTCTGAGACACACACTCATCTGTCTAATCAGAACCCACTTCTCCCACACCAGTCTCTGAGACACACACTCATCTCTCTAACCAGAACCCACTTCTCCCACACCAGTCTCTGAGACACACATTCATCTCTCTAATCAGAGCCCACTTCTCCCACACCAGTCTCTGAGACACACACTCATCTCTCTAACCAGAACCCACTTCTCCCACACCATTCTCTGTGACACACACTCATCTCTCTAATCAGAGACACTTCTCCCACACCAGTCTCTGTGACACACATTCATCTCTCTAATCAGAACCCACTTCTCCCACACCAGTCTCTGAGACACACACTCGTCTCTCTAACCAGAGACACTTCTCCCACACCAGTCTCTGAGACACACACTCATCTCTCTAATCAGAGACACTTCTCCCACACCAGTCTCTGTGACACACACTCATCTCTCTAACCAGAGACACTTCTCCCACACCAGTCTCTGAGACACACACTCATCTCTCTAACCAGAACCCACTTCTCCCACACCAGTCTCTGAGACACACACTCATCTCTCTAATCAGAACCCACTTCTCCCACACCAGTCTCTGTGACACACACTCATCTCTCTAACCAGAACCCACTTCTCCCACACCAGTCTCTGAGACACACATTCATCTCTCTAACCAGAACCCACTGCTCCCACACCAGTCTCTGTGACACACACTCATCTCTCTAACCAGAACCCACTTCTCCCACACCAGTCTCTGAGACACACACTCATCTCTCTAACCAGAGACACTTCTCCCACACCAGTCTCTGAGACACATATTCATCTCTCTAATCAGAACCCACTTCTCCCACACCAGTCTCTGAGACACACACTCATCTCTCTAATCAGAGACACTTCTCCCACACCAGTCTCTGAGACACACATTCATCTCTCTAACCAGAACCCACTTCTCCCACACCAGTCTCTGAGACACACATTCATCTCTCTAACCAGAACCCACTTCTCCCACACCAGTCTCTGAGACACACATTCATCTCTCTAACCAGAACCCATTTCTCCCACACCAGTCTCTGTGACACACACTCATCTCTCTAACCAGAACCCACTTCTCCCACACCAGTCTCTGAGACACACACTCGTCTCTCTAACCAGAACCCACTTCTCCCACACCAGTCTCTGAGACACACACTCATCTCTCTAACCAGAATCCACTTCTCCCACACCAGTCTCTGAGACACACACTCGTCTCTGTAACCAGAACCCACTTCTCCCACACCAGTCTCTGAGACACACACTCATCTCTCTAATCAGAGACACTTCCGCACCAGTCTCTGTGACACACATTCATCTCTCTAACCAGAACCCACTTCTCCCACACCAGTCTCTGTGACACACACTCATCTCTCTAATCAGAGACACTTCTCCCACACCAGTCTCTGTGACACACACTCATCTCTCTAATCAGAGCCCACTTCTCCCACACCAGTCTCTGTGACACACACTCATCTCTCTAACCAGAACCCACTTCTCCCACACCAGTCTCTGTGACACACATTCATCTCTCTAACCAGAGCCCACTTATACCACACCAGTCTCTGAGACACACATTCATCTCTCTAACCAGAACCGACTTCTCCCACACCAGTCTCTGAGACACACACTCATCTCTCTAACCAGAGACACTTCTCCCACACCAGTCTCTGAGACACACACTCATCTCTCTAATCAGAACCCACTTCTCCCACACCAGTCTCTGAGACACACACTCATCTCTCTAACCAGAACCCACTTCTCCCACACCAGTCTCTGTGACACACACTCATCTCTCTAACCAGAACCCACTTCTCCCACACCAGTCTCTGTGACACACATTCATCTCTCTAACCAGAACCCACTTCTCCCACACCAGTCTCTGAGACACACACTCATCTCTCTAATCAGAGACACATCTCCCACACCAGTCTCTGTGACACACAGTCATCTCTCTAACCAGAACCCACTTCTCCCACACCAGTCTCTGAGACACACACTCATCTCTCTAATCAGAACCCACTTCTCCCACACCAGTCTCTGTGACACACATTCATCTCTCTAATCAGAACCCACTTCTCCCACACCAGTCTCTGAGACACACATTCATCTCTCTAATCAGAACCCACTTCTCCGACAACAGTCTCTGAGACACACACTCATCTCTCTAATCAGAGACACTTCTCCCACACCAGTCTCTGTGACACACATTCATCTCTCTAACCAGAACCCACTTCTCCCACACCAGTCTCTGAGACACGCACTCATCTCTCTAACCAGAACCCACTTCTCCCACACCAGTCTCTGAGACACACACTCATCTCTCCAACTGGAGAGCCCACTTCTCCCACACCAGTCTCTGTGACACACACTCATCTCTCTAACCAGAACCCACTTCTCCCACACCAGTCTCTGTGACACACACTCATCTCTCTAACCAGAACCCACTTCTCCCACACCAGTCTCTGTGACACACATTCATCTCTCTAACCAGAACCCACTTCTCCCACACCAGTCTCTGAGACACACACTCATCTCTCTAATCAGAGACACTTCTCCCACACCAGTCTCTGTGACACACACTCATCTCTCTAACCAGAACCCACTTCTCCCACACCAGTCTCTGAGACACACACTCATCTCTCTAATCAGAACCAACTTCTCCCACACCAGTCTCTGAGACACACATTCATCTCTCTAATCAGAACCCACTTCTCCCACACCAGTCTCTGTGACACACACTCATCTCTCTAACCAGAGCCTACTTCTCCCACACCAGTCTCTGTGACACACACTCATCTCTCTAACCAGAACCCACTTCTCCCACACCAGTCTCTGAGACACACACTCATCTCTCTAATCAGAACCCACTTCTCCCACACCAGTCTCTGTGACACACACTCATCTCTCTAACCAGAACCCACTTCTCCCACACCAGTCTCTGAGACAAACATTCATCTCTCTAACCAGAACCCACTTCTCCCACACCAGTCTCTGTGACACACACTCATCTCTCTAACCAGAGACACTTCTCCCACACCAGTCTCTGAGACACACACTCATCTCTCTAACCAGAACCCACTTCTCCCACACCAGTCTCTGAGACACACACTCATCTCTCTAATCAGAACCCACTTCTCCCACACCAGTCTCTGTGACACACACTCATCTCTCTAACCAGAACCCACTTCTCCCACACCAGTCTCTGAGACACACATTCATCTCTCTAACCAGAACCCACTGCTCCCACACCAGTCTCTGTGACACACACTCATCTCTCTAACCAGAACCCACTTCTCCCACACCAGTCTCTGAGACACACACTCATCTCTCTAACCAGAGACACTTCTCCCACACCAGTCTCTGAGACACACATTCATCTCTCTAATCAGAACCCACTTCTCCCACACCAGTCTCTGAGACACACACTCATCTCTCTAATCAGAGACACTTCTCCCACACCAGTCTCTGAGACACACATTCATCTCTCTAACCAGAACCCACTTCTCCCACACCAGTCTCTGAGACACACATTCATCTCTCTAACCAGAACCCACTTCTCCCACACCAGTCTCTGAGACACACATTCATCTCTCTAACCAGAACCCACTTCTCCCACACCAGTCTCTGTGACACACACTCATCTCTCTAACCAGAACCCACTTCTCCCACACCAGTCTCTGAGACACACACTCGTCTCTCTAACCAGAACCCACTTCTCCCACACCAGTCTCTGAGACACACACTCATCTCTCTAACCAGAATCCACTTCTCCCACACCAGTCTCTGAGACACACACTCGTCTCTGTAACCAGAACCCACTTCTCCCACACCAGTCTCTGAGACACACACTCATCTCTCTAATCAGAGACACTTCCACACCAGTCTCTGTGACACACATTCATCTCTCTAACCAGAACCCACTTCTCCCACACCAGTCTCTGTGACACACACTCATCTCTCTAATCAGAGACACTTCTCCCACACCAGTCTCTGAGACACACACTCATCTCTCTAATCAGAACCCACTTCTCCCACACCAGTCTCTGTGACACACACTCATCTCTCTAATCAGAGCCCACTTCTCCCACACCAGTCTCTGTGACACACACTCATCTCTCTAACCAGAACCCACTTCTCCCACACCAGTCTCTGTGACACACATTCATCTCTCTAACCAGAGCCCACTTCTCCCACACCAGTCTCTGTGACACACACTCATCTCTCTAATCAGAGCCCACTTCTCCCACACCAGTCTCTGTGACACACACTCATCTCTCTAACCAGAACCCACTTCTCCCACACCAGTCTCTGTGACACACATTCATCTCTCTAACCAGAGCCCACTTATACCACACCAGTCTCTGAGACACACATTCATCTCTCTAACCAGAACCCACTTCTCCCACACCAGTCTCTGTGACAGACACTCATCTCTCTAATCAGAGACACTTCTCCCACACCAGTCTCTGAGACACACACTCATCTCTCTAACCAGAACCCACTTCTCCCACACCAGTCTCTGAGACACACATTCATTTCTCTAACCAGAGCCCACTTATACCACACCAGTCTCTGTGACACACACTCATCTCTCTAACCAGAACCCACTTCTCCCACACCAGTCTCTGTGACACACACTCATCTCTCTAACCAAAACCCACTTCTCCCACACCAGTCTCTGAGACACACATTCATCTCTCTAACCAGAACCCACTTCTCCCACACCAGTCTCTGAGACACACACTCATCTCTCTAACCAGAGACACTTCTCCCACACCAGTCTCTGAGACACACACTCATCTCTCTAACCAGAACCCACTTCTCCCACACCAGTCTCTGAGACACGCACTCATCTCTCTAACCAGAACCCACTTCTCCCTCACCAGTCTCTGAGACACACATTCATCTCTCTAACCAGAGACACTTCTCCCACACCAGTCTCTGAGACACACACTCATCTCTCTAATCAGAACCCACCTCTCCCACACCAGTCTCTGAGACACACATTCATCTCTCTAATCAGAGACACTTCTCCCACACCAGTCTCTGAGACACACACTCATCTCTCTAATCAGAGACACTTCTCCCACACCAGTCTCTGAGACACACACTCATCTCTCTAATCAGAGACACTTCTCCCACACCAGTCTCTGTGACACACATTCATCTCTCTAACCAGAACCCACTTCTCCCACACCAGTCTCTGAGACACACACTCATCTCTCTAATCAGAGACACTTCTCCCACACCAGTCTCTGAGACACACACTCATCTGTCTAATCAGAACCCACTTCTCCCACACCAGTCTCTGAGACACACACTCATCTCTCTAACCAGAACCCACTTCTCCCACACCAGTCTCTGAGACACACATTCATCTCTCTAATCAGAGCCCACTTCTCCCACACCAGTCTCTGAGACACACACTCATCTCTCTAACCAGAACCCACTTCTCCCACACCATTCTCTGTGACACACACTCATCTCTCTAATCAGAGACACTTCTCCCACACCAGTCTCTGTGACACACATTCATCTCTCTAATCAGAACCCACTTCTCCCACACCAGTCTCTGAGACACACACTCGTCTCTCTAACCAGAGACACTTCTCCCACACCAGTCTCTGAGACACACACTCATCTCTCTAACCAGAGACACTTCTCCCACACCAGTCTCTGAGACACACACTCATCTCTCTAACCAGAACCCACTTCTCCCACACCAGTCTCTGAGACACACACTCATCTCTCTAATCAGAACCCACTTCTCCCACACCAGTCTCTGTGACACACACTCATCTCTCTAACCAGAACCCACTTCTCCCACACCAGTCTCTGAGACACACATTCATCTCTCTAACCAGAACCCACTGCTCCCACACCAGTCTCTGTGACACACACTCATCTCTCTAACCAGAACCCACTTCTCCCACACCAGTCTCTGAGACACACACTCATCTCTCTAACCAGAGACACTTCTCCCACACCAGTCTCTGAGACACATATTCATCTCTCTAATCAGAACCCACTTCTCCCACACCAGTCTCTGAGACACACACTCATCTCTCTAATCAGAGACACTTCTCCCACACCAGTCTCTGAGACACACATTCATCTCTCTAACCAGAACCCACTTCTCCCACACCAGTCTCTGAGACACACATTCATCTCTCTAACCAGAACCCACTTCTCCCACACCAGTCTCTGAGACACACATTCATCTCTCTAACCAGAACCCATTTCTCCCACACCAGTCTCTGTGACACACACTCATCTCTCTAACCAGAACCCACTTCTCCCACACCAGTCTCTGAGACACACACTCGTCTCTCTAACCAGAACCCACTTCTCCCACACCAGTCTCTGAGACACACACTCATCTCTCTAACCAGAATCCACTTCTCCCACACCAGTCTCTGAGACACACACTCGTCTCTGTAACCAGAACCCACTTCTCCCACACCAGTCTCTGAGACACACACTCATCTCTCTAATCAGAGACACTTCCGCACCAGTCTCTGTGACACACATTCATCTCTCTAACCAGAACCCACTTCTCCCACACCAGTCTCTGTGACACACACTCATCTCTCTAATCAGAGACACTTCTCCCACACCAGTCTCTGTGACACACACTCATCTCTCTAATCAGAGCCCACTTCTCCCACACCAGTCTCTGTGACACACACTCATCTCTCTAACCAGAACCCACTTCTCCCACACCAGTCTCTGTGACACACATTCATCTCTCTAACCAGAGCCCACTTATACCACACCAGTCTCTGAGACACACATTCATCTCTCTAACCAGAACCCACTTCTCCCACACCAGTCTCTGTGACAGACACTCATCTCTCTAATCAGAGACACTTCTCCCACACCAGTCTCTGAGACACACACTCATCTCTCTAACCAGAACCCACTTCTCCCACACCAGTCTCTGAGACACACATTCATTTCTCTAACCAGAGCCCACTTATACCACACCAGTCTCTGTGACACACACTCATCTCTCTAACCAGAACCCACTTCTCCCACACCAGTCTCTGTGACACACACTCATCTCTCTAACCAAAACCCACTTCTCCCACACCAGTCTCTGAGACACACATTCATCTCTCTAACCAGAACCCACTTCTCCCACACCAGTCTCTGAGACACACACTCATCTCTCTAACCAGAGACACTTCTCCCACACCAGTCTCTGAGACACACACTCATCTCTCTAACCAGAACCCACTTCTCCCACACCAGTCTCTGAGACACGCACTCATCTCTCTAACCAGAACCCACTTCTCCCTCACCAGTCTCTGAGACACACATTCATCTCTCTAACCAGAGACACTTCTCCCACACCAGTCTCTGAGACACACACTCATCTCTCTAATCAGAACCCACCTCTCCCACACCAGTCTCTGAGACACACATTCATCTCTCTAATCAGAGACACTTCTCCCACACCAGTCTCTGAGACACACACTCATCTCTCTAATCAGAGACACTTCTCCCACACCAGTCTCTGAGACACACACTCATCTCTCTAATCAGAGACACTTCTCCCACACCAGTCTCTGTGACACACATTCATCTCTCTAACCAGAACCCACTTCTCCCACACCAGTCTCTGAGACACACACTCATCTCTCTAATCAGAGACACTTCTCCCACACCAGTCTCTGAGACACACACTCATCTCTCTAATCAGAACCCACTTCTCCCACACCAGTCTCTGAGACACACACTCATCTCTCTAACCAGAACCCACTTCTCCCACACCAGTCTCTGAGACACACATTCATCTCTCTAATCAGAGCCCACTTCTCCCACACCAGTCTCTGAGACACACACTCATCTCTCTAACCAGAACCCACTTCTCCCACACCATTCTCTGTGACACACACTCATCTCTCTAATCAGAGACACTTCTCCCACACCAGTCTCTGTGACACACATTCATCTCTCTAATCAGAACCCACTTCTCCCACACCAGTCTCTGAGACACACACTCGTCTCTCTAACCAGAGACACTTCTCCCACACCAGTCTCTGAGACACACACTCATCTCTCTAATCAGAGACACTTCTCCCACACCAGTCTCTGTGACACACACTCATCTCTCTAACCAGAGACACTTCTCCCACACCAGTCTCTGAGACACACACTCATCTCTCTAACCAGAACCCACTTCTCCCACACCAGTCTCTGAGACACACACTCATCTCTCTAACCAGAACCCACTTCTCCCACACCATTCTCTGTGACACACACTCATCTCTCTAATCAGAGACACTTCTCCCACACCAGTCTCTGTGACACACATTCATCTCTCTAATCAGAACCCACTTCTCCCACACCAGTCTCTGAGACACACACTCGTCTCTCTAACCAGAGACACTTCTCCCACACCAGTCTCTGAGACACACACTCATCTCTCTAATCAGAGACACTTCTCCCACACCAGTCTCTGTGACACACACTCATCTCTCTAACCAGAGACACTTCTCCCACACCAGTCTCTGAGACACACACTCATCTCTCTAACCAGAACCCACTTCTCCCACACCAGTCTCTGAGACACACACTCATCTCTCTAATCAGAACCCACTTCTCCCACACCAGTCTCTGTGACACACACTCATCTCTCTAACCAGAACCCACTTCTCCCACACCAGTCTCTGAGACACACACTCATCTCTCTAACCAGAGACACTTCTCCCACACCAGTCTCTGAGACACACATTCATCTCTCTAATCAGAACCCACTTCTCCCACACCAGTCTCTGAGACACACACTCATCTCTCTAATCAGAGACACTTCTCCCACACCAGTCTCTGAGACACACATTCATCTCTCTAACCAGAACCCACTTCTCCCACACCAGTCTCTGAGACACACATTCATCTCTCTAACCAGAACCCACTTCTCCCACACCAGTCTCTGAGACACACATTCATCTCTCTAACCAGAACCCACTTCTCCCACACCAGTCTCTGTGACACACACTCATCTCTCTAACCAGAACCCACTTCTCCCACACCAGTCTCTGAGACACACACTCGTCTCTCTAACCAGAACCCACTTCTCCCACACCAGTCTCTGAGACACACACTCATCTCTCTAACCAGAATCCACTTCTCCCACACCAGTCTCTGAGACACACACTCGTCTCTGTAACCAGAACCCACTTCTCCCACACCAGTCTCTGAGACACACACTCATCTCTCTAATCAGAGACACTTCCACACCAGTCTCTGTGACACACATTCATCTCTCTAACCAGAACCCACTTCTCCCACACCAGTCTCTGTGACACACACTCATCTCTCTAATCAGAGACACTTCTCCCACACCAGTCTCTGTGACACACACTCATCTCTCTAATCAGAGCCCACTTCTCCCACACCAGTCTCTGTGACACACACTCATCTCTCTAACCAGAACCCACTTCTCCCACACCAGTCTCTGTGACACACATTCATCTCTCTAACCAGAGCCCACTTATACCACACCAGTCTCTGAGACACACATTCATCTCTCTAACCAGAACCCACTTCTCCCACCCCAGTCTCTGTGACAGACACTCATCTCTCTAATCAGAGACACTTCTCCCACACCAGTCTCTGAGACACACACTCATCTCTCTAACCAGAACCCACTTCTCCCACACCAGTCTCTGAGACACACATTCATTTCTCTAACCAGAGCCCACTTATACCACACCAGTCTCTGTGACACACACTCATCTCTCTAACCAGAACCCACTTCTCCCACACCAGTCTCTGTGACACACACTCATCTCTCTAACCAAAACCCACTTCTCCCACACCAGTCTCTGAGACACACATTCATCTCTCTAACCAGAACCCACTTCTCCCACACCAGTCTCTGAGACACACACTCATCTCTCTAACCAGAGACACTTCTCCCACACCAGTCTCTGAGACACACACTCATCTCTCTAACCAGAACCCACTTCTCCCACACCAGTCTCTGAGACACGCACTCATCTCTCTAACCAGAACCCACTTCTCCCTCACCAGTCTCTGAGACACACATTCATCTCTCTAACCAGAGACACTTCTCCCACACCAGTCTCTGAGACACACACTCATCTCTCTAATCAGAACCCACCTCTCCCACACCAGTCTCTGAGACACACATTCATCTCTCTAATCAGAGACACTTCTCCCACACCAGTCTCTGAGACACACACTCATCTCTCTAATCAGAGACACTTCTCCCACACCAGTCTCTGAGACACACACTCATCTCTCTAATCAGAGACACTTCTCCCACACCAATCTCTGTGACACACATTCATCTCTCTAACCAGAACCCACTTCTCCCACACCAGTCTCTGAGACACACACTCATCTCTCTAATCAGAGACACTTCTCCCACACCAGTCTCTGAGACACACACTCATCTCTCTAATCAGAACCCACTTCTCCCACACCAGTCTCTGAGACACACACTCATCTCTCTAACCAGAACCCACTTCTCCCACACCAGTCTCTGAGACACACATTCATCTCTCTAATCAGAGCCCACTTCTCCCACACCAGTCTCTGAGACACACACTCATCTCTCTAACCAGAACCCACTTCTCCCACACCATTCTCTGTGACACACACTCATCTCTCTAATCAGAGACACTTCTCCCACACCAGTCTCTGTGACACACATTCATCTCTCTAATCAGAACCCACTTCTCCCACACCAGTCTCTGAGACACACACTCGTCTCTCTAACCAGAGACACTTCTCCCACACCAGTCTCTGAGACACACACTCATCTCTCTAATCAGAGACACTTCTCCCACACCAGTCTCTGTGACACACACTCATCTCTCTAACCAGAGACACTTCTCCCACACCAGTCTCTGTGACACACACTCATCTCTCTAACCAGAACCCACTTCTCCCACACCAGTCTCTGAGACACACACTCATCTCTCTAACCAGAACCCACTTCTCCCACACCAGTCTCTGAGACACACATTCATCTCTCTAACCAGAGACACTTCTCCCACACCAGTCTCTGAGACACACACTCATCTCTCTAATCAGAGACACTTCTCCCACACCAGTCTCTGAGACACACACTCATCTCTCTAACCAGAACCCACTTCTCCCACACCAGTCTCTGAGACACACATTCATCTCTCTAACCAGAGCCCACTTCTCCCACACCAGTCTCTGAGACACACACTCATCTCTCTAATCAGAACCCACTTCTCCCACACCAGTCTCTGTGACACACACTCATCTCTCTAATCAGAGACACTTCTCCCACACCAGTCTCTGAGACACACACTCATCTCTCTAACCAGAACCCACTTCTCCCACACCAGTCTCTGTGACACACATTCATCTCTCTAACCAGAACCCACTTCTCCCACACCAGTCTCTGAGACACACACTCATCTCTCTAATCAGAGCCCACTTCTCCCACACCAGTCTCTGAGACACACACTCATCTCTCTAATCAGAGACACTTCTCCCACACCAGTCTCTGTGACACACACTCATCTCTCTAACCAGAACCCACTTCTCCCACACCAGTCTCTGAGACACACACTCATCTCTCTAACCAGAGACACTTCTCCCACACCAGTCTCTGAGACACACACTCATCTCTCTAACCAAAACCCACTTCTCCCACACCAGTCTCTGAGACACACACTCATCTTTCTAACCAGAACCCACTTCTCCCACACCAGTCTCTGAGACACACACTCATCTCTCTAACCAGAACCCACTTCTCCCACACCAGTCTCTGTGACACACATTCATCTCTCTAACCAGAGACACTTCTCCCACACCAGTCTCTGTGACACACACTCATCTCTCTAACCAGAACCCACTTCTCCCACACCAGTCTCTGTGACACACACTCATCTCTCTAACCAGAACCCACTTCTCCCACACCAGTCTCTGTGATACACATTCATCTCTCTAACCAGAACCCACTTCTCCCACACCAGTCTCTGAGACACACACTCATCTCTCTAACCAGAACCCACTTCTCCCACACCAGTCTCTGTCGTCTCAGCTTGCTCCTGCCCCGCAGAACTCATTTCTCGTTATCTTGACTCCCTTCTCTCTCCCCTTGTCCAGTCCCTTCCCACCTACATCCGTGATTCCTCTGACACCTTACGTCACATCAACAATTTCCAGTTCCCTGGCTCCAACCGCTTCCTCTTCACCATGGACGTCCAATCCCTCTACACCTCCATCCCCCACCAGGATGGTCTGAGGGCCCTTAGCTTCTTCCTCGAACAGAGGCCCGAACAATCCCCATCCACCACTACTCTCCTCCGTCTGGCTGAACTTGTTCTCACACTGAACAATTTCTCTTTCAACTCCTCTCACTTCCTCCAAATAAAAGGTGTGGCTATGGGTACCCGCATGGGCCCCAGCTATGCCTGTCTCTTTATGGGGTATGTGGAACATTCCTTGTTGCAGTCCTACTCCGGCCCCCTTCCACAACTCTTTCTCCGGTACATCGATGATTACTTCGGTGCCGCTTCATGCTCTCGTCGGGACTTGGAAAAATTTATTAATTTTGCTTCCAATCTCCATCCCTCCATCATTTTCACATGGTCCATCTCTGACACTTCCCTTCCCTTCCTTGACCTCTCTGTCTCAATCTCTGGTGATAGACTGTCCACCAATATCCATTACAAACCCACCGACTCCCACAGCTATGTCGACTACAGCTCCTCACACCCCGCTTCCTGTAAGGACTCCATCCCATTCTCCCAGTTCCTTCTCCTCCGTCGCATCTGTTCCGATGATGCTACCTTCAAAAACGGTTCCTCTGACATGTCCTCCTTCTTCCTTAACCGAGGTTTTCCACCCACGGTCGTTGACAGGGCCCTCAACCGTGTCCGGCCCATCTCCCGCGCATCCGCCCTCACGCCTTCTCCTCCCTCCCAGAAACATGATAGGGTCCCCCTTGTCCTCACTTATCACCCCACCAGCCTCCGCATTCAAAGGATCATCCTCCGCCATTTCCGCCAACTCCAGCATGATGCCACCACCTAACACATCTTCCCTTCACCCCCCTTATCGGCATTCCGTAGGGATCGCTCCCTCCGGGACACCCTGGTCCACTCCTCCATCACCCCCTACTCCTCAACTCCCTCCTATGGCACCACCCCATGCCCACGCAAAAGATGTAACACCTGCCCCTTCACTTCCTCTCTCCTCACCGTCCAAGGGCCCAAACACTCCTTTCAAGTGAAGCAGCATTTCACTTGCATTTCCCCCAACTTAGTCTACTGCATTCGTTGCTCCCAATGTGGTCTCCTCTACATTGGAGAGACCAAACGTAAACTGGGCGACCGCTTTGCAGAACACCTGCGGTCTGTCCGCAAGAATGACCCAGACCTCCCTGTCGCTTGCCATTTTAACACTCCACCCTGCTCTCTTGCCCACATGTCTGTCCTTGGCTTGCTGCATTGTTCCAGTGAAGCCCAACGCAAACTGGAGGAACAACACCTCATCTTCCGACTAGGCACCTTACAGCCTTCCGGTCTGAATATTGAATTCAACAACTTTAGATCGTGAGCTCCCTCCCCCATCCCCACCCCCTTTCTGTTTCCCCCTTTTTTCCCCTTTTTTTCCCTATAAATTTTATAGATTTTTCTTTTCCCACCTATTTCCATTATTTTTAAATATTTTAAAATCTTTTATGCTCCCCCCACCCCCACTAGAGCTGTAACTTGAGTGCCCTACCATCCATTCTTAATTAGCACATTCGTTTAGATAATATCACCAACTTTAACTTTAACACCTATGTGTTCTATTGTACCATTGTCACTGACATCTTTTGATGATCTGCTTCTATCACTGCTTGTCTGTCTACACAAGCACCTCTCTCTCTCTCTATCTCTCCGCCCCCCCCACACACACACCTTAAACCAGCTTATATTTCAACTCTTTCTTGGACTCGAAATCAAGTTCTGTCGAAGGTTCATGAGGACTCGAAACGTCAACTCTTTTCTTCTCCGCTGATGCTGCCGGACCTGCTGAGTTTTTCCAGGTAATTCTGTTTTTGTTTTGGATTTCCAGCATCCGCAGTTTTGTTTGTTTTTATCTCTGTGACACACACTCATCTCTCTAACCAGAGACACTTCTCCCACACCAGTCTCTGTGACACACACTCATCTCTCTAACCAGAGACACTTCTCCCACACCAGTCTCTGAGACACACATTCATCTCTCTAACCAGAACCCACTTCTCCCACACCAGTCTCTGAGACACACACTCATCTCTCTAACGAGAACCCACTTCTCCCACACCAGTCTCTGAGACACACACTCATCTCTCTAACCAGAACCCACTTCTCCCACACCAGTCTCTGAGACACACATTCATCTCTCTAACCAGAACCCACTTCTCCCACACCAGTCTCTGAGACACACATTCATCTCTCTAACCAGAACCCACTTCTCCCACACCAGTCTCTGAGACACACACTCATCTCTCTAATCAGAGACACTTATCCCACACCAGTCTCTGTGACACACACTCATCTCTCTAACCAGAACCCACTTCTCCCACACCAGTCTCTGAGACACACATTCATCTCTCTAACCAGAACCCACTTCTCCCACACCAGTCTCTGAGACACACACTCATCTCTCTAACCAGAACCCACTTCTCCCACACCAGTCTCTGTGACACACACTCATCTCTCTAACCAGAACCCACTTCTCCCACACCAGTCTCTGAGACACACACTCATCTCTCTAACCAGAACCCACTTCTCCCACACCAGTCTCTGAGACACACACTCATCTCTCTAACCAGAACTCACTTCTCCCACACCAGTCTCTGAGACACACACTCATCTCTCTAACCAGAGCCCACTTCTCCCACACCAGTCTCTGAGACACACACTCATCTCTCTAACCAGAACCCACTTCTCCCACACCAGTCTCTGTGACACACACTCATCTCTCTAACCAGAACCCACTTCTCCCACACCAGTCTCTGAGACACACATTCATCTCTCTAACCAGAACCCACTTCTCCCACACCAGTCTCTGTGACACACACTCATCTCTCTAATCAGAGACACTTCTCCCACAGCAGTCTCTGAGACACACACTCATCTCTCTAACCAGAACCCACTTCTCCCACACCAGTCTCTGAGACACACACTCATCTCTCTAACCAGAACCCACTTCTCCCACACCAGTCTCTGAGACACACATTCATCTCTCTAATCAGAACCCACTTCTCCCACACCAGTCTCTGAGACACACACTCATCTCTCTAATCAGAGACACTTCTCCCACACCAGTCTCTGAGACACACATTCATCTCTCTAATCAGAGACACTTCTCCCACACCAGTCTCTGTGACACACACTCATCTCTCTAATCAGAGACACTTCTCCCACACCAGTCTCTGTGACACACACTCATCTCTCTAACCAGAACCCACTTCTCCCACACCAGTCTCTGAGACACACACTCATCTCTCTAACCAAAACCCACTTCTCCCACACCAGTCTCTGAGACACACACTCATCTCTCTAACCAGAACCCACTTCTCCCACACCAGTCTCTGAGACACACACTCATCTCTCTAATCAGAACCCACTTCTCCCACACCAGTCTCTGTGACACACACTCATCTCTCTAACCAGAACCCACTTCTCCCACACCAGTCTCTGTGACACACACTCATCTCTCTAACCAAAACCCACTTCTCCCACACCAGTCTCTGAGACACACACTCATCTCTCTAACCAGAACCCACTTCTCCCACACCAGTCTCTGAGACACACACTCATCTCTCTAATCAGAACCCACTTCTCCCACACCAGTCTCTGTGACACACACTCATCTCTCTAACCAGAACCCACTTCTCCCACACCAGTCTCTGTGACACACACTCATCGCTCTAACCAGAACCCACTTCTCCCACACCAGTCTCTGAGACACACACTCATCTCTCTAACCAGAACTCACTTCTCCCACACCAGTCTCTGTGACACACACTCATCTCTCTTACCAGAACCCACTTCTCCCACACCAGTCTCTGAGACACACACTCATCTCTCTAATCAGAGACACTTCTCCCACACCAGTCTCTGAGACACACACTCATCTCTCTAACCAGAGACACTTCTCCCACACCAGTCTCTGTGACAGACATTCATCTCTCTAACCAGAACCGACTTCTCCCACACCAGTCTCTGAGACACACATTCATCTCTCTAACCAGAACCCACTTCTCCCACACCAGTCTCTGAGACACACACTAATCTCTCTAACCAGAGACACTTCTCCCACACCAGTCTCTGTGACACACACTCATCTCTCTAATCAGAGACACTTCTCGCACAGCAGTCTCTGAGACACACACTCATCTCTCTAACCAGAACCCACTTCTCCCACACCAGTCTTTGTGACACACACTCATCTCTCTAACCAGAGACACTTCTCCCACACCAGTCTCTGAGACACACACTCATCTCTCTAATCAGAGACACTTCTCCCACACCAGTCTCTGTGACACACACTCATCTCTCTAACCAGAACCCACTTCTCCCACACCAGTCTCTGAGACACACATTCATCTCTCTAACCAGAACCCACTTCTCCCACACCAGTCTCTGAGACACACACTAATCTCTCTAACCAGAGACACTTCTCCCACACCAGTCTCTGAGACACACACTCATCTCTCTAACCAGAACCCACTTCTCCCACACCAGTCTCTGAGACACACATTCATCTCTCTAATCAGAGACACTTCTCCCACACCAGTCTCTGTGACACACATTCATCTCTCTAACCAGAGACACTTCTCCCACACCAGTCTCTGTGACACACACTCATCTCTCTAACCAGAACCCACTTCTCCCACACCAGTCTCTGTGACACACATTCATCTCTCTAATCAGAGACACTTCTCCCACACCAGTCTCTGAGACACACACTCATCTCTCTAATCAGAAACCACTTCTCCCACACCAGTCTCTGAGACACACACTCATCTCTCTAACCAGAACCCACTTCTCCCACTCCAGGCTCTGAGACACACACTCATCTCTCTAACCTTATTTGTCGTCTGCCAATTTGCAATTGGCTCAGGTAATAATGCAGAGGTTATAAGCTTTGAGGTTCTGTTTTTTTAAACGTAGTGTCTAACTGCTCATCCTCTCTATACAGAGCCTCCTTCTCCTATTAGGATCAATGTATAACTTGATGTTTGATGTCTAATTTGTATTTGGTGTTAAGCAAGAAGGGCAGTCACACAGCTTGTCTATACCAGAGAGTAAAAGCAGAACTTCTAAGTCCTTTAGTGAGGAATCCTGCAAATCTGCTGGGAAAGGGAGTTTCGGGAACTCATGTTTGCTCTGCAGCTAAAGTAATTGTGAGTTTGGACTGTGGTTTCTGGGTGTCTCAGGGAGAGATACAAGCTGAAGAAAAGCACCTAGTGATTGCTCCAAAATCCACCATGAGAAAACTGTTTGAAATGGAGCCAGCAGCGGCGTTGGGGTAGTGGTAAATCTTCACTGGGGTTGTGTGCCTGTAAGGGCTGCTGGGGTAAAAAGGCCAGGGTGAGTTTGAATCATATTCTGCCTTTTCTAGTGAGGTCTTTCCAAGTGTTTTGTATAATGCAATGTAATTAACTTTTCTTCTTGAATAAACATTTCATTCATGGTGTTAAAAGTACACTGGAAGAATCTTGTGAATGTGTTCAGTAACTGCCCTTCACAGATTCTAAAAATAGAAAAAGCAAAGGGAGGATCCACCAGGTTTGACTGTGGGATCGGACTTTTCCAAAACTAACAGCAGCTGGGGTCTGCGATGTGCAAAGGGATCTGGGTGTCCTTGTACACCAGTCAATGAAAGTAAACAGGCAGGTGCAGCAAGCAGTTAGGAAGGCAAATGGTATGTTGGCCTTCATTGCAAGAGGATTTGAGTTCAGAAGTAGGAATGTCTTACTGCACTTATACAGGGCCTTGGTGAGACCACACCTGGAGTATTGTGTGCAGTTTTGGCCTCCCTACCTAAGAAAGGATATACTTGCCATAGAGAGAATGCAGCGAAGTTTCACTAGGCTGATACCGGGGATGGCAGGACTGTCTTTTGAGGAGAGATTGGTTCAGCTGGGCCCATTTTCACTAGATTTTATAAGAATGAGAGGGGATCAGATTGAAACGTATAAAATTCTAACTGGGCTAGACAGCCTAGGTGCAGGGAGGATATTTCCCCTGGTTGGGGAGTCTACAAACAGGGGCCATGGTCTCACGATACGGGGCAAGCCGTTTAGGACTGAAATGAGGAGATACTACTTCACTCAGAGGGTGGTCAACCTGTGGAATTCTCTAGCACAGAGGCTGTGGAGGACAGGTCACTGAGTATATTCAAGAAAGAAACTCACATTTTTTTTTGGATATTAGGGGCATCAAGGGGTACAGAGAGAAAGTGGGAATATGGAGTTGAGATAGAGGATCAGCCATAATCATATTGAATGAGGGAGCACTCTTGAAGGGCTGAACAGCCTACTACTGCTCCTAGTTTCTATGTGTCTATGATGCCACACTCGGTCAAATGTGGCCTTGTTGTCAAGGGCTGTCACTCTTACCTCACCTCGGGAATTCAGCTTTTTTGTCCATGTTTGAACCAAGGCTGTAATGAGGTCAGGAGTTGAGTAGCCCTGGCGGAACCCAAACTGGGCATTAGTGAGCAGGTTATTGCTAGGCAAGTGCCACTTGATAGCACTGTTGGTGACCCCTTCCATTACTCTACTGATGATGGAGAGTAGATTGATGGAACGGTAATTGGCCGGGTTGGATTTGTCCTGCTTTTATGTACAGGACATACCTGGCAAATTTCCACATAGCCGGGTAGATGCCAATGTTGTAGCTGTACTGGAACAGCTTGGCTAGGGGCACGGCAAGTGCTGGAGCACAAGTCTTCAGTACTATCACCAGAATATTGTCAGGGCCCATAGCCTTTGCAGTATCCAGTGAATTCAGCCGTTTCCTGATATCACGTGGAGTGAATCGAATTGGCAGGAGACTGGCATCTGTGATGCTGGGACCTCTGGAGGAGGCTGAGATGGATCATCCACTCAGCACTTCTGGCTGAAGATTGTAGCAATTGCTTCAGCCTTATCTTTTGCACTGAAGAGCTGGGCTCCTCCATCATTGAGGATGGGGATATTTGTGGAGCCTCCTCCAGTGAGTTGTTTAACTGTCCACCACCATTCACAACTGGATGTGGCAGGACTGCAGAGCTTAGATCTGATCCATTGGTGGTGGGATCGCTTAGCTCTGTCTATCACTTGCTGCTTATGCTGTTTGACATGCAAGTAGTCCTGTGTTATAGCTTCACCAGGTTGACACCTCATTTTTAGGTATACCTGGTGCTGCTCCTGACATGCCCTCCTGCACTCTTCATTGAACCAGGGTTGATCCCCGGGCTTGATGGTAATGGTAGAGAGGGGGATATGCTGGGCCATGAGGTTACAGATTGTGTTCGAGTACAATTCTGCTGCTGCTGATGGCCCACAGCGCCTCATGGATGCCCAGTCTTGAGTTGCTAGATCTGTGTGAAATCTATCCCATTTAGCACAGTGGTAGTACCACACAACACGATGGAGGGAATCCTCAATGTGAAGGTGGGACTTTGTCTCCACAATGACTGTGTGGTGGTCACTCCTACCGATACTGTCACGGACAGATGTATCTGCGGCAGGCAGGTTGGTGAGGATGAGATCAAGTATGTTTTTCCCTCTTGTTGGTTCCCTCACCACCTGCCGCAGACACAGTCTAGCAGCTATGTCTTTTAGGACTCGGCCAGCTCGGTCAGTAGTGGTGCTACCGAGCCACACTTGGTGATGGACATTGAAGTCCCCACCCAGAGTACATTCTGTGACCTTGCCACCCTCAGTGCTGCCTCCAAGTGGTGTTCAACATGGAGGAGGCACTGATTCATCAGCTGAGGGAGGGCGGTACGTGGTAATCAGCAGGAGGTTTCCTTGTCCATGTTTGGGGTCCAGAGTCGATGTTGAGGACTCCCAGGGTAACTCCCTCCTGACTGTATACCACTGTGTCACCACCTCTGCTGGGTCTGTCCTGCTGGTGGGACAGGACATACCCAGGGATGGGGATGGTGGTGTCTGGGACATTAATTTGGTGCCTGGCTCCCCATACTTTCTATACAGAACCTCTTTCCAAGTTCTACCTATGTTGTTGGTACCTACATGGACCACGACCACTGGATCTCTCCCCCTCCCACTGCAAGTTCCCCTCCAGCCCTGAGCAGATGTCCTGAATCCTGGTGCTGGGCAGGCAATACAGCCATCTGGACTCTCGCTCTTTGTGACAGGGAACAGTGTTAATCCCCCTCACTATACTGTCCCCTACTATCACGACATTCCTGTTTGCTGCGCCCGCTTGAATGGCTTCCTGTACCACGGTGCCATGGTCAGTTTGCTCATCCACCCTGCAGCCCCCACTCTCATCCAAGAAGCTGGGAGAACCTCAAACCTGTTGGACAATTACAGAGTCTCACACTGCCGCACTCCTGCCCTCTGGGTCCTCTTACCTGCCTCACTCGCAATCAGACCCTCCTGTCCCTGGCCACTGACCAAATCAGAAGACCCTATCCTAAGTGGTGTGACTGCCCCTGGTATGAAGCATCCGGGTAACTTTCCCCCTTCCTCATGTGTCGCAGTGTCTGCAGCTCAGCCTCCAGCTCGATGACTCTGAGCTGAAGGCCCTCCTGCTGCACCGAGCTTTGCTGTGGGTGACACTGGCACCAGTGAGCAGGTGCTGCTTGACAGTGCTGTTGATAAGCCAGCACCTTACCAGTGAGGGAGCTGAGGCTGATGGGCTAGTCATTGGCTGGATGAGATAGGTTGATCCTGCTTTTTGTGGACAGGCCACCTGATGTTCACCAGTTGTTGGGGGTGGGACTTGAACTCATAACCCCAGACCGTTAGCTGGGGCCTCGAGGCCAGAGATGTTATCACCATTGCCACTGTCTTGTCCACTCCTGCTCAGGTCTTGTATTTTCTTATGCTTTTTCCTCCGTCCCCCTCCCCCACCTCCCAGGCCCTCTCACTTGCCATCACTCTGACCTGATTGTGGCTGCTCCAGCCCTCGGTTCATGCTGCCTCAGACGTACCTGGTGATTCCTGTCGTCACTTATTGCAATGAGGGGTGGAGGTGGTGTGGAATTTGGAGAGACAGTCCCTTTTCGGGAGAGGAGCTGCTGTGTGCTGCCGCTGAGTTACCTACAGATGGCACGCTGTGACCCAGACCCAGGCAAAACTCCACTGCACATGCTCCACCAGATCCGTTTCTGTCGAACTCACACCCAGAGGATTTGGACCAAGTGATATGTTCAGTGGAAACTCCCAGTGGAGGAGCAGCAACATCAGAGATATCAAATATCACAGTGCAGCTAAAGGTCACATTTAACTATGCCTCTCTCTCGCTCTTTGTTTCTGTGTTTCTCTCTCTCTCTCTGTCTCTCTGCTTTTGACTCCCTCTCTATTTTTCCGTCTCTATCTCTCTCTTTCTGCTCATCTCTTTGTTTCTCTGTCTCTCTCTCCTTTCCTGTCTCTCTCTCTGTCTCCCTCTCTGTCTCCCTCTCTGTCTCCCTCTCTGTCTCCCTCTCTGTCTCCCTCTCTGTCTCCCTCTCTCTGTCCCTCTCCATCTCTGCCTCTCTCAATCTGTCCCTCCCTCTGTCTCTTTCTCTCTGTCCCTCTCTCTCTTTTGCTTCCCTCACTCTGTGTCTGTCTGTCTGTCTCTCTCTCTCTGTCCCTCTCTCTCTCTGGCTTTCTCTCTGTGTCTCTCTCTTTCACTCACTGTCTGTCTCTCCTTCTGTCCCTCCCTCTGCCTCTCTCTCTCTCTGTGTCTCTTTCTTTCTGTCGCTCTCTCTGTCTGTTCTGTCTCTCTCTCCCTGTCTCTCTGCCTATCTCTCACTCTCATTATGAGCATGTTTGAATGGTACAGGGTTTTGTGCCCAGATGTCTTATTGCTGGTGTAGTAGACAATGTCACCCTGACAGTTCATTGTTCACACTTTAGAATCAGTTTCACAATTCATTTCACCAGCTGTTTGTGTTCAAGACATAGGGACTGGGGACTATCTATTTGTTAATTCAGGGACCGAGTTCTCAGACACATGCTGCTAGACAGAGATTAACAGCACAACGATGATCAGACTGAACGCAAAATCCAGGGGCCACTCGTTCTCATCACCACCTGAGGGAGAATTCAGTCTCTCACAGCCTCGGGCAGAGCAAGCACACCGTGGATAACATACAGAGTAAAGCTCCCTCTACACCGTCCCCATCAAACACTCCCAGGACAGATACAGCACGGGGTTAGATACAGAGTAAATCTCCCTCTACACTGTCCCCATCAAACACTCCCAGGACAGGTACAGCACGGGGTTAGATACAGAGTAAACCTCCCTCTACCCCGTCCGCATCAAACACTCCCAGGACAGGTACAGCATGGGGTTAGATACAGAGTAAAGCTCCCTCTACACCGTCCCCATCAAACACTCCCAGGACAGATACAGCACGGGGTTAGATACAGAGTAAATCTCCCTCTACACTGTCCCCATCAAACACTCCCAGGACAGATACAGCACGGGGTTAGATACAGAGTAAATCTCCCTCTACACTGTCCCCATCAAATACTCCCAGGACAGGTATAGCACGGGGTTAGATACAGAGTAAAGCTCCCTCTACACTGTCCCCATCAAACACTCCCAGGACAGGTACAGCACGGGGTTAGATACAGAGTAAAGCTCCCTGTACACTGTCCCCATCAAACACTCCCAGGACAGGTACAGCACGGGGTTAGATACAGAGTAAAGATCCCTCTACACTGTCCCCATCAAACACTCCCAGGACAGGTACAGCACGGGGTTAGATACAGAGTAAATCTCCCTCTACACTGTCCCCATCAAACACTCCCAGGACAGGTACAGCACGGGGTTAGTTACAGAGTAAAGCTCCCTCTACACTGTCCCCATCAAACACTCCCAGGACAGGTACAGCACGGGGTTAGATACAGAGTAAATCTCCCTCTACACTGTCACCATCAAACACTCCCAGGACAGGTACAGCACAGGGTTAGATACAGAGTAAAGCTCCCTCTACACTGTCCCTCTCAAACACTCCCAGGACAGGTACAGCACGGGGTTAGTTACAGAGTAAAGCTCCCTCTACACTGTCCCCATCAAACACTCCCAGGACAGGTACAGCACGGGGTTAGATACAGAGTAAATCTCCCTCTACACTGTCCTCATCAAACACTCCCAGGACAGATACAGCACGGGGTTAGATACAGAGTAAATCTCCCTCTACACTGTCCCCATCAAACACTCACAGGACAGGTACAGCACGGGGTTAGATACAGAGTAAATCTCCCTCTACACTGTCCCCATCAAACACTCCCAGGACAGGTACAGCACGAGGTTAGATACAGAGTAAAGCTCCCTCTACACTGTCCCCATTAAACACTTCCAGGACAGGCAAAGCACGGGGTTAGATACAGAGTAAAGCTCCATCTACACCATCCGCATCAAAAACTCCCAGGACAGGTACAGCATGGAGTTAGATACAGAGTAAATCTCCCTCTACATTGTTCCCATAAACACTCCCAGGAAAGGTACAGCACAGGGTTAGATACAGAGTAAATCTCCCTCTACACTGACCCCATCAAACACTCCCAGGACAGGTACAGCACGGGGTTAGATACAGAGTAAAGCTCCATCTACACCGTCCCCATCAAAAACTCCCAGGACAGGTACAGCATGGAGTTAGATACAGAGTAAATCTCCCTCGACATTGTTCCCATAAACACAAGCAGGACAGGTACAGCTCGGGGTTAAATACAGGGTAAAGCTTCCACTACACCGTCCCTATCAAACACTCCCAGGACAGGCACAGCACCGGGTTAGATACAGAGTAAATCTCCCTCAACACTGTCCCCATCAAACACTCCCAGGACAGGTACAGCACAGGGTTAGATACAGTGTAAAGCTACCTCTACACTGTCCCCATCAAATACTCCCAGGACAGGTACAGCACGGGGTTAGATACAGAGTAAAGCTCCCTCTACACTGTCCCTCTCAAACACTCCCAGGACAGATACAGCACGGGGTTAGATACAGAGTAAAGCTCCCTCTACACTGTCCCCATTAAACACTCCCAGGACAGTCAAAGCACTGGGTTAGATACAGAGTAAAGATCCATCTACACTGTCCCCATCAAACACTCCCAGGACAGGTACAGCATGGAGTTAGATACAGAGTAAATCTCCTTCTACATTGTTCCCATAAACACACCCAGGACAGGTACAGCACGGGGTTAAATACAGGGTAAATCTTCCACTACACTGTCCCCATCAAACACTCCAGGACAGGTACAGCACATTTTAGATACAGAGTAAATCTCCCACTAGACTGTCCCCATCAAACACTCCCAGGACAGGTACAGCACAGGGTTAGATACAGAGTAAAGCTCCCTCTACACTGTCCCCATCAAACACTCCCAGGACAGGTACAGCATGGGGTTAGATACAGAGTAAAGCTCCCTCTACACTGTCCCCATCAAACACTCCCAGGACAGGGTACAGCACGGGGTTAGATACAGAGTAAATCTCCCTCTACATTGTTCCCATAAACACACCCAGGACAGGTACAGCACGGGGTTAAATACAGCGTAAAGCTCCCTCTACAGACGTCCCCATCAAACACTCCCAGGACAGGTACAGCACGGGGTTAGATACAGAGTAAAGCTCCCTCTACACTGTCTCCATTAAACATTCCCAGGACAGGTATAGCAAGGGGTTAGATACAGAGTAAAGCTCCCTCTACACTGTCCCCATCAAACACTCCCAGGACAGGTACAGCACGGGGTTAGATACAGAGTAAATCTCCCTCTACACTGTCCCCCATCAAACACTCCCAGGGCAGGTACAGCACAGGGTTAGATACAGAGTAAATCTCCCTCTACACTGTCCCCATCAAACATTCCCAGGACATGTACAGCATGGAGTTAGATACAGAGTAAAGCTCCCTCTACATTGTTCCCATAAACACACCCAGGACAGGTACAGCACGGGGTGAAATACAGGGTAAAGCTTCCACTACACCGTCCCCCATCAAACACTCCCAGGACAGGCACAGCACAGGGTTAGATATAGAGTAAATCTCCCTCTACACTGTCCCCCATCAAACACTCCCAGGACAGGCACAGCACGGGGTTAGATACAGAGTAAAGCTCCCTCTACACTGTCCCCATCAAACACTCTCAGGACAGGTACAGCACGGGGTTAGATACAGAGTAAAGCTCCCTCTATATTGTTCCCATCAAACACTCCCAGGACAGGTACAGCACGGGGTTAGATACAGAGTAAAGCTCCCTCTACACTGTCCCCATCAAACATTCCCAGGACAGGTACAGCACGGCGTTAGATACAGAGTAAATCTCCCTCTACATTGTTCCCATAAACACACCCAGGACAGGTACAGCACGGGGTTAAATACAGCGTAAAGCTCCCTCTACAACGTCCCCATCAAACACTCCCAGGACAGGTACAGCACGGGGTTAGATACAGAGTAAAGCTCCCTCTTCAACGTCCCCATCAAACACTCCCAGGACAGGTACAGCACGGGGTTAGATACAGAGTAAAGCTCCCTCTACACTGTCCCCATCAAACATTCCCAGGACAGGTACAGCACAGGGTTAGATACAGAGTAAAACTCCCTCTACACTGTCCCCATTAAACACTCCCAGGGACAGGTACAGCATGGGGTTAGATACAGCGTAAAGCTCCCTGTACACCGTCCCCATCAAACACTCCCAGGACAGGTACAGCACGGGGTTAGATACAGAGTAAAGCTCCCTCTACACTGTCCGCATCAAACACTCCCAGGACAGGTACAGCACGGGGTTAGATACAGAGTAAAGCTCCCCTCTACACTGTCCCCATCAAACATTCCCAGGACAGGTACAGCACAGGGTTAGATACAGAGTAAAACTCCCTCTACACTGTCCCCATTAAACACTCCCAGGACAGGTACAACATGGGGTTAGATACAGCGTAAAACTCCCTCTACACCGTCCCCCATCAAACACTCCCAGGACAGGTACAGCACGGGGTTAGATACAGAGTAAAGCTCCCTCTACACTGTCCCCATCAAACACTCCCAGGACAGGTACAGCACAGGGTTAGATACAGAGTAAAGCTCCCTCTGCACTGTCCCCATCAAACACTCCCAGGACAGGTACAGCACGGGGTTAGATACAGGTAAAGCTACCTCTACACTGTCCCCATCAAAAACTCCCAGGACAGGTACAGCACGGGGTTAGATACAGGTAAAGCTACCTCTACACTGACCCCATCAAAAACTCCCAGGACAGGTACAGCACGGGGTTAGATACAGGTAAAGCTACCTCTACACTGACCCCATCAAAAACTCCCAGGACAGGTACAGCACGGGGTTAGATACAGAGTAAAGCTCCCTCTACACTGTCCCTCTCAAACAC